>QLSR01000385.1:997294-1008000 GCA_031780015.1 Citrullus colocynthis | reverse complement strand
ATTTTTTTTTTTTTTTTTTTTTTTTTTAAGTCTAAGGGAACTTAATCCCTTTTCAGCCTAGTATAGATTTGTTCTTGCCATTTGGTCAACCCTTAACCTTAAAGTTGAAAAGAAAAAAAAAATATATATATCTCTAAAAACAACACCTTTACCTTACAATTCTTTAGTACATTAAAAAATCATTTAACAACTGAAAAATGTTGGTCACCTCCCTAATAAGATCTTTTCCTATAATTTGTTTAGTTTCCACGATTTCATGACTGGTGAATGTATTTGCATATTAAATTGATAACTTGAAATAAACAAATTTATTGACCCAAATACAAACTTAATATTTTAATCTAAAATAACACAAACCTAACGAAAGTAAAACTGTTGAACTAAAAAAAAAAGGTTAAATCTTGTATTAATTAAAATCATACTAATTATCGGATTTGTAAGAGGACACAAATTAAATCAATTTTTTTTTAATACAACAATTAGAGAAA
This sequence comes from Citrullus colocynthis, assembly GCA_031780015.1. Classification (NCBI taxonomy): domain Eukaryota; kingdom Viridiplantae; phylum Streptophyta; class Magnoliopsida; order Cucurbitales; family Cucurbitaceae; genus Citrullus; species Citrullus colocynthis. The sequence goes on along the minus strand of QLSR01000385.1, from coordinate 1,007,512 downwards.
TGAAGAATTAAACATTTAACTTTCATGAATTCTGTTCATGCGTCTGTATTATGTTTGATTGTATGTAACATACCATGAATATTACTCATAACATTTATTTTCTTTTTTATTTTTTTTCCAAAAGTAACATACAAAAATGGTATCTAAAAACTAGTTTACCATAAAATGAAACCCACATAGTCAACGGGGCTAGCTTCATTCCACTTGAGAAAATATTGACTCAATTTTGGTAGCCTTCCACCTTGACTATAGATTTGAATGAATGGTCCCTCAATTCCACCAAATTAGCTTCTAATTTTGTGGTTTTTTAGTTAATGCATATGGATCAATTCTTCTTCCTTGCATTCCCTTATGGCGATGTCCAATACTTCACCTCCGGTTGATGGTAATACATCACAACATTGTCTTCTTGGAGCCTCCAACTGTATATTCATTCAAGTTCAGTCACTTTAATACTCAACTAACAACATAATCCATTAATGTTCATTTGATTCTTTATCTATGCTCTTATTATTAAAATATGTAGTCAACAAATACAATGTAATTAGCTGCCGAACCGATTGCATTTGAAAATTACATAAGACCCACTAGTTTTGTTTAGATACTTTTGAAAGATTTTTCAATTTTAGCTCTCAAATACCATTATAATAGTTACTTATTGATCTTGAACCATAACGTTAACGGTAAGATTACGTTATTCATTCAATTATAAACCGCATCAATTGTTTTGATTGATCCATCGATAGAATAACCCATCCTAAACATGACCTAGAATTAAAATCATTATTTAAGGCTTGATTGAGTTCTGTTTGGTCTATAGCTTTTAAAAATTAAGCCAAACCTTTATCCATTTTCAAAAAGTAAAAATAGCTACTAAAATTTTTTTACCTGTTTAACATCGAGGTTGAGTTTATGAGAGAAAACTCTGACTTCTTCAAGTCGTCTGGGAGAGGCAGGACCCAAAGAGCAATTCACGAAATCTTTCCTGTAATTGCTTTTGATTAATCCACTCCAATCGGAAGAAGCTTGATCGAAATAGAAAACGGTCGGCCGGCGACATGGGTCTTCATCAATTTCCCTTGTATTGATTGTAAAAGAACCAGGTTCCACCTTCAATTCCTTCTTCCATGGAGTGAATGTTCGTTGTACACTAATGGCGTCCGTTAAGAAAACATGACGGTCGTATATTTGTACGGCGTAACCCCACGACACTGAAATCGTCCACGAGAACCACCGATCGTAACACACACTCTGTTGCACCACTCTGTGAGGATCAATCTCGACGGCTTTGAAAAGGTGTTGAAGCGATTCTTTAATGGTTTTGTTAGGGAAAATTGGGTTTATATGATCTAAATGATGCAAGGTTACTAATGGAGTTAATGGATGTGAAGCCAAAAACCCAAAAATGTTGCCTCTCAAATCCACCTGATGAAACCCCTGTTCGTGGGTTAATTTAACACCCAGCTCCGCCAAACAAGAATGAACTCTAGAATCGCTTCCATAAAGATGGGGGTATCGTTCGAGACATGAATCAAAGACCTTTCGAAGGGTTCTCGCAAGGGATTGGCTAATGGCAAATCCAGCTCCACCGAAACCCATTTCGAAACCGAATACTTTGTTTTGATCGTAAGTTTCAGAGTTGCTTCCGATGTAATACCAGAGTCCGTCATCGTATTTAGACAGAGTCTTCACCAAATTCTCCGGGAAGAAAATCGTATCGTCATCACCAAAAACATACCACCGCACGTTGGAATGTCCGGCGGCCACCGTTTCAAGAACCACACGTGCGACCCTAATCGCTGATCGGTAACCGCCTCTGAAAGTGTAACGGAATCGGGAAGTGTCAGCGGAGACGCAAAGGGCGGGAAGGGAAGAAGAAGTAGAAGAAGCGTTATCGTTTTGAGGAATGTCATCGACGAAAACGCAACCGCGCATTAAATTGGGTTTCCACCAAATTTGAAGGTAATCTTTTCTTTTAGGCCATGAATCCTTGTTGGAGGCGATTCCGAAGACGATTTGATGGAGGGAGAGAGGGGAAGAAATGTGGTTTGAAGAAGAATGAAAAGGGTGGAAAGTGTGGAAGAGGAAAACAGAGGAGAAGAAATAGGGAATGAATAAAAAAGAAGAGATTAAGAAGAAGGTTGTGAGTGTGAGTTTGGAGGAGGATTGAGGTTTAATGGGGCCTGGGGAATGAAGAATGGCCATTTTTTTGGTTAATGTGGGAAAATGAAATGTTGTGAGGAAGAAGAGAGAATTGAGTGATATAGACGTTGAAAGTGAAAAGGGCGAAATTGAAGGGAAAAGGAAACTCACGTTGGAAGTTCTGTGTTACTTACTTTACTTTGTCGCGGATTATTATAAATAATAAAGCTTATGAAATTCAAATCAGAGTAATCGTGATGTTGCAAAAATTTAAAAAGTTGGCAACTTTTGAAAATGGGGTCTGTTCTGTCATATTTATTGCTGCAACATTTATGAGGTGTGTGTTAACTAGAGATGGTTATTTTCTCAAGATGGGGGTTGTGGCATCCGCCACGGCCAGGCTGCAAATGGAGAAAGAAGGAGTGGAAACCAAAAAGGAAAACCAAACCGATCTCTTTGATCTTCATCTTCATTAGGACACCCTCCAAATTGTCTTCCTCTTGGCAATAACTCACTTTACCAATTGATTTTTTTTCTCTGTAAAATAATCTTTAAAAGCGAGACAGAGTACTGAAAAAATGAGAGATTTTCTTTACATAACTTTTCTGTGCCTTTTACCCAAACGGAGTGGCTACTCCCCTCTCATCAACGAGACTTAGGTAAATATTTAATAATTAATTAAATATCTCGTATTCAATTAAATAAAGATTTGAATTATGTTCTTACGTATATTTTTAATATGAATGTCATTTATACGGATATATAATATATAGTTTTCATATGAATCTTAATCATATTAATTTAATATTTGAACCACACCTAAATACATTAATTCTTCTATTATAATATAGTCTAAATTTAGATTATATTCATAATTAGCTATATAATAATGTATCTATATACATTATACTTTCTATTAATCATATCATATACAATATATGTTTTCCTAATCTAATTTGAACAATTCATAATCTAATGTGAGTCGATCCCTCACAAGTTGTTCCTAATTACAACTGGATCAGATGTTCATTTCACCCCTATAATTACCTCTATATCCTTAAGTACCACTACTTCTCTAATAAACAATTTGTTTATAGTTCAACCATAAACCGAGTAGAGGATGGGGCCCTATTGTTCAATTCCTGAATTCAGCACTTAAGAGAAGTACTCATCTATTTATCCTATATGGGAATGAGTGAATTTCATCTTATGAAACTACGTTCTCAGCTCCTTGTTCGGTTTAAGTCCCCCAAATAGTAAGCATATTAAGTTTGTTGCTCGGACCACTCACACCCATGCAAATCAAAGGACGAGTCTTCATAGAGAGGAGTTTATTACTCACTTAAGATCAAGATCGAGTTGCATGTCAACAGAGTTACAAATAGAGATTAATGATTTCATGGTTCAATCTTATACAAACTCATTATATAGGATACCCTTACTCGCATATCTTCGTAAGAACGATTTGGATCAATCGTTTATAACAATTACAAAGTAGGTTGTATCCATATATGGTCTCACAGGATAAGCACATCCACCCTTATCCATATACTATAAACCCTTTAGGTTGTTACTTGAACATGATTCACCTATATTTAACTACATACTATTTAAGTTTTCATAATTAATTTACTACAAGGTTTCAGTGCACAAATTCCAACATTTTTTACATTTAGGAGAGATAAATGCAAAATGGGGAGAGAGAATATAGCCTTCTTTTTAAGAAAAAAATATATTAATTAAGATCAAATTACACAATTGAAGTATGTTTCAATTATACTCCTAAACTTTGAAATTCTTCTCATTAACATTTGGGGTTCAACATTATTTTTGTTTTCTTCCATTAAAATGAAGAATATAACTAAGTAACGAGGCATATGATGGTTAGAAAATATACAATATCATTATTCACAAAAGATTAAAATCGGTGTTACCTCACTGCAACTCGCAAAATATCGTTCAGAAGATTCATAAAATAAAGTTTAGGTCATGTTAAATGAATGAGGTTATAAAATATAATGTATGCATTCCAGTTTTCTCAAATTAGCCTTCATCACAATTTTCATTAATCTTTTCAATGAAAAAATTTAAATAGAAATTTTATTTTTTTCCCATTTTATATTAAAAACAAGATGTATTGTTCCTAGGTTTAAGTATAAGTGGATGTCAACAATTTAGAAGGCAAATTAGGGTAATAATAGGTTAGATAGCCGCAGTGTTTTAAAAAGATTGCTTGTTTGAATCAATAATATGGAGCAATCGTAACGAAGACGAAATTGCTTGTTTAAAAGAATGTATTAGAAAATAATAATAATAATAATAATAATAATAATAATAAATGAATTTAAATGAAAGTGAGTTTGTGAAGCGTAAAATCCACTGTTTATGCATAAGTGGCAGAGGTCGAGACCATTTTCCATGTGCCATCTCCTTGAATACGGCCTCACCCTTCCAAATCCACGTGATTTTCTTGAATTCAAGATTTATTTAGAGCTCTTTAGAATAATTTGTAAAATTGTGGGCAGTTTTAAAACTAGCATTTCTCTCTCTCTCTCTCTCTCTCTCTCTCATTTTTGTCTTTATGATAGTTAAAATTTGGTATTTTGGTCTAATAATATACTTAAGTTTAATTTTGAATAAGTGTTCGATATATTATTCTAATATAGTTGAATTATATTTTGAATGAGTATTGATATACTATTTAATGAACTTAGAATGCATGTTGGTATACTACTACGCTAATAATTTAATTGAAATGAATTTGTCATGACTATTGATATCGATATATCAATGTTCTATTTTAAAGGAATTTTGAATAAGTGTCACTAAACTATTGATAAATTGATGTAATGTTTGAGATTTTTGTTCAAATGACCCAAATCTAATTGTGCCAATGTGGCATATACCCTAAATCTTGAAGATAATGAGAACTACCATTTTGCTTACGTTACATAACATTGAATAGAGTGGAACTACCCTCTCGTAGTTGCAAATTCTCATCCATCCCGAATTATTGGGATCACTAACGCAATTTCAAAGTGCAACATGATTTTTTTAAAAATCTCCCGAGTGCCCATTCGCGATTGTCTTGGGTGCCTAACCATCATGAAATTATAATAGAGCCTATAGAGCTCTCTGTTATGATATTGTGATCAAGGGAACTTACAACTGTTAAAATTATAACAGAGCCTAGCCGTACAATGATTTTAGTCGAATCATGATTTCAAAAAAAATCCACACTTGCATTTTAAGGAACAACATAAACTCTAAGTGGTTTTATTAAGAGATGACATATAAAGCGTGTTAAGGAACAATATAAACTTGAAAGACTCTTGTTCATTACCTCTAAAACTCCCTTAGTCATTAATTCTAGTAGTTGATAGGGGTTGGTTACATGTTGCTCTGTTGTGACCCTCGTTACCATACTTTGGAGATAGACGATGTTCTCCAAGAGTCTAGAGTATGGGTCAATGCAAGCTACAACAAAGCTTGATGTGCACGAGAAACAACATATTCAATTTACAATGGGATCACCGAAAGACTCTTACACCATGCTATATGCCTATGGTGAAACACGCAAAATAGAGAATTTAGGTATTGTCTTCAATATAGAACTAGAAGATACGGTCCATTTCAAATACATGCTCATGACTTTGGGTCCTTGCATGAAAGTATATGTCAATTATTGTCCTCTAATTATCGTAGATGGATCCAACACTAAAAAAGAGAGTCTTTTGGGTTTATATTGCTTACTAACATGCTCTATATGTCGTCTCTTGCTTGGGTTTATGTTGTTCCTTGACATGCTAAATATGAATTTTTTTAGAAATTGCGATTGGGCTCCATTTCAATTTTAACAGTTGTGAGTTCTCCTCCATCGTGAAATCATAACAGAGGACTTTAAATATGGATCTATAGAAATCGTGATTCACCTTAAAATCACGAGTAGACTCTATTACAATTTTGTGATGGTTTGCCACTTGTTATTGTGAATGGGCACTAGGGAGATTTTTAAATAAATCGCAATGCACTTTGAAATAATTTGCGTTGGTTGAGAACTCATGACCATTAGGGGTAGTTCTACATTATTCATTACTATGTGACATAAGCAGAAGGTTGGTTTTCATGTTTTCTCTCTATAAATTTGGAATATCAGTCAACTGAGATACAAAATATGAAGTATATCAGTTATACAAATCATATACCAAATGAAATGTAATTAATATATCATCCAAATTATGTCAAAATTTTGAAAGTATAGCAATTTACTTATATATTTTATATTTGGTATACTAGTTGACACAGTTAATGCAATTAAGGTATATTATCATAATCGAATAAGATATTTGCAAACATAGCACAAATAATACTATAACGTAAGTCAGACCATCAAAATCTTGAACTAATTGTCAAATGAAAGCAACTTTATATCATAATGAAACAAAAAACAAAAACAATATTCACTACCATCAAACATACATCATCCACCAGAACGCAATTAAAGTCACGATATATCAGTTACATAAATTTGTTTACATTAGAAATATCAGTTGGATGATAAACTAAGTATAAAGTGCATGAATTTGCATATATATCATATATAATATATAATATATACTCGTCAATACACAAGTGAGGATAAATTTTGATTAATAAAAATGTGGATAACAAATTTAAAGTTTTTGTTATATTTACAAATTTAGAGGGAAAAAATTGATAGATACTTTTATTTATTTAGGGCTTTTTTAAATATAGGAAAAAGAACTAAAATAATTACAAATATAGCAAAATTTTACTATTTAGTGCAGTTCGCAGATAGACAGTATATTTTAATTTAGTTGTAAGTATTTTCAATAGTTATTTATCTATCCATTGCAATTGTATTATAAGTATATGTTTTTTCTTAAAGATACACCATTCATTCAACTATTTTCAAATAATCTTTAAAAAATAATCAAAATTGAAATAATTTTCAAACTAACTAGCAATTCCCATTTTCCTAAAATTAATGAATATTTAATTAATGCCTCCATAACTATATCAAAACTTTTATTTATGAAGCTATAAATAAAACCATTGATTGCTTTTAGTTTCATTTAACCTTTATTTTGCCTACACCAAGAAGGAAATCAATTAAAGTTGAATGCTTTTTCTTAGCAAAATTAAAGTTGAATCACAACTTTTGTCCTTATACTTTGAACATCGTATTTATTTAGTTTTCAAATTGAATATTTACTTTTGGTTTTGATTTATTTAATATTATTTTGACAAATTTACAATTTTGATGCTTAAAGTTGGATTTAGATTGTATTTTGGCCAATAAATTTTCAAACTAACTCAACAATTTTATACTTTTGGTAGCATTTTTTTCCTCTAACTATGTCATAATTAATTACTAACAAAAAATTAACGTGAAACCAATTTTATTATAAAAATTGACGTGACATATTTTTGTTAATTACCAAGTTATTTTGTAATGGAGGGCTAATTTTGTTAATTGGCCTCTCTATCTTGTTGAAAAGGATAAATTCTCTTTTATTTCTTTGTAATTTTGTTTCTTCGTTGCAATTCTGAAAAAAAAAAAAAAAAACTTAAATTTGTGTTATTTTATAAATTATTGAAAAATAACACTTTTGGTCCAAGATTTTTGTCTAATTTTCATTTGGTCCATATATTTTAAAATGTTACATTTTTAGTACTTAAGTTTTGAGTTTGATTTAAGCTAAATTTCTATATTTCAAAATGTTACAATTTTACCTTTGAGATTTGAATTTTGTTTCAATTTAGTTCCCCAGTTTCAAGATTTACACTCTCAATTTGGTTCCCACCAATTGGCCAACTAAGAAGGCTAACTCGATATTTCAGCCACTAAGCACACTTACCTCGTCATTATAACTGACACAAAAAGAAAAATAAATCAAAGTAAAGAAACTTTTAATTAAAAACTAAGAAGATAACTAATTGACCTCCTCGGCAACAACACCAATTTGATAGGTCATCGAAAGGATATCGAATCCTTTCGATCCATCAAATGATATTTATATTCACCGATCAAACAACTTTGAGTAACTAATAATATCATAGCAAAAACAAGGTTGAACTGCAAGGAAGCGCAAAGATTAGTTCCTCAATTCCCATTTTCTATTAAAGTAGTAGATGGAGGGGGGGGGGGGGGGAAGAGAGAGTTTGGTGTGGAATTGAGAATTGTCGTGCAAGAAAGATAAAATGCTGAAAAGTAAAGGATAGAGATGCAACTAACAAAGATGTTCTAGTGTAGAGGATCAAAATGACCCAATGTAACTTTGATCATTTGAAATATCAAAACACAATATATCTTGCGTATGCCTAGCCCAATTGATTGGAAATCCAACCAATGGTCCTTATTACCTAATTAGCTAAACATGATCGAGTAGATGAATTCATACCAAACATATTTAACTAACCGCATTACACACTAGGGTTTACGCTAGGATGAACATTTACATTCCACCATCTAATTAAACATTCAGTACGGTTTTTCCCAAGTTAATAGGTCAATACTTCATTGTCAACTACAAATTGCAAGCCCCATCCAACCTATTGCTTCTAAAAAATTAACCCATAATTTTATGTCACCGTATTACAAGTTAATCCTAAAGCATTCAACCATAAATACTCAAGTAGTTTCTTAGACAATCAAGAGAAAAAACAATTGAGTAAGCAATTAAATCAGGAAAGAAACCCATAAACAAGATTATGAATCATATTAAGATAAACTCTCAAAATTACAATATTCCTTCCTAAACTAGAAAAATAGATCTTATCTTCCCATGATGATGGAGAAAAAACAAAATCCAACATGTCTTTATAGATTATATGAGAGAAAAGGAAGACAAATATAAGTGGAAGAGAAGAAAATGGATGAAAATTTGGCTGGAGGGCGATTGGAGCTCTCCTCGACCATAGAAAATGAGAAGTATATAAAGAAAACGTTATAGCGTCGTGGTGCTGCTACCCCAAATCGTAGTGTGGCACTGTAACGCCTGGCTAGCACTGTGACACTTCATGTGTGCAGGCCCTTGCGCATATCCCATGCTTTCTGTCAAAATCTATAGCGTTGCAGCACTATAGGACATCATCATGGTGCTTGCTGAAATAGGTGCTATTGTCTAGAGTGTCGCAGACACTATCGTGTGAGTATCATGGTGCTTGCCCTATCTTGGCCAAATGTGCTTGTTTTGCCTCTCATTTGCTGCTAAGTCTCTGTTTAAGCCCGAAATGCATCTAAACCATCCCAAAGGCTCTGTATGCTCGATAACCTATCTAAACCATAAAATAAACGTTAAATAACCTAGAACTAGCAAGATTTAGACTGAGAAAGATAGGACATTTGGAGAGCTATCAGAGGATAGTGATGAGAGGTGATTATGATTTTAAGTTCCATTTGGGAGTTTGGTGAAAACGAAAAAGTTTTCAAAATTTTAGAAAAGGGCTCCTCTGCACGATCATGCACAAGTACAAATTTGTGCTCTAACTAATATTAATGAAGTACAATGTTGGTTTAAAAGTGACATTAGATGATTTTTGTTATCCTAAATTGCCTTAACAGTGTAATTAAAGATTTATATTCAAGGATTTTATCTTTACTTAAGTTTTTGCCCCCACTGTTTTGAATCCGCCAATCCCGTCTCATATATTCATCTGGTTCTAAATTTTTCTTTATGTTTTTTAATTTTTTTTTTTAATTTTAATATTTGATTTAACTATATCTTATTTTTGCCATTTTGATATCTTCATCATGTTTCAACTTTTTCTTTATTTTTGAACTTTATCTGGTCTCTTCGTATTTTGATATTTGATTTAACTATATCTTTTTTCTGACATTTTGATTTTTTTTTATTATTATCTTTATTATAGTTTAAAGTTTTTAAACGAGAAACATATAATTCTTTTGTTATTATCAACAATTTCAGTCTCCAATGTTATAGAACTACAGCAGACAGCCCATACCAATTTGTTATCTTACTATGACACTTAATGCTAGTTATTCTTTGCTTTTTTTTTTTTTTTTTTTTTTTTTTTTTTTTTTTTTTTTTT
>QLSR01000385.1:971886-997266 GCA_031780015.1 Citrullus colocynthis | reverse complement strand
TTTTTTTTTTTTTTTTTTTTTTTTTTTTTTCATATATGTTATTCTTCTTCAAAGTTTCTTGAATAGACTGTAGGTATACTGTAATTTTCTGTTTTAGGTTTGTATTTTAATTCGTACTAATTTGGAAACTATAATTTAGATTTGGAATACCAATAAAAATCTAGGTTAGTATGATTTTAGAAAACTGTCTATTTTATTGGGTAAATCCATTATACGTGCTCTTTAGGATACTTTTGGAATCTATTAATTATTAATTGATCAAATCCAAAAACGTTTCGCTATTTTCCATAACTTAAGAATATCTTCGCTACTTTTCAATATAAAACTTCAAAAATATTATTCCTCTTGAATGTGTCATATGGGCTACTGGAGTTCCCCACTATTTTTACCTAGATTGGAAGCTCATTTTTAAATGGAAGATTTACGAAACTAACCTCTTCCTTAACCAATATTTCACAAATGTTCTAAAATTTAATAATATTTCATAATTAGATTTCAATAACTTTTTCTAGACATTTTTAGACTGTCTCTCATCTTGTAATTTCATAATACATACATACATACATATATATATATATATATATATATATATATATATATATCATTTCTAGATTTAGTACTATTAATTACATAAAAAAAAAAATTTGAAATATCATTAATTATATTATCTCTCATTAATAAATTTTCAAAATATTTAACTTTGTCCTTATTAACATCATTTTCTTACAATAATTTTTTTTTTTTTTTTTTTTTGTTAATGTGTAGTACGTCAGTCTCTTTACATGAGAACATATAATGTGAAAGAGTGAGTATATAAAATACCTAGTAAATAACTCCACTACTGGAGACAGACTGTCACACCCCCTCCCAGATTACCCTCCATAACCAGATGTGAGGACAACAAATATCACCCCTCTTGTGAGGTTCACTGTCCAACTGTGCCCGAATAACCTATTGAAACATGACTTACATAACTGCCCATATCACTTATTCTAATAATATAGACATTAAGATCAACCACGCCCATCAATTTAATATCATGAGAACTTATATTTACATAACCAGGTACTCCAAACTCGTTTACAAATATACTTAAGTGACATATACAATAACCAGTTTCATATCCCAACTACAAGCTAACTATGTCTACATGCCACATACACAAAGTTTTTTACACATACAGCAACTGAAATGCAAAGTATTTCTTGATAACTCAAAGCTTAAGCAGGGCGAGCTTGAGTAGGCTAAGCATCGGGAACTTCCTCGCTACCTGGGTAGGAAAGAAAATATGGAAAACATGAGTTGGATGCCCAGTAAGTGACATAGTATTTTAAACACAACTCATGAACTAAATCATGCTCAATATTAGAGAAAGCATAACATTAGCATAAAACTCATGTTAAGCCTTGAAATAAAACATAAGTCAGGTCTTTTACATAAATACAGTTTACAAACTCATCAAACCTTCTTTTGCTTAAAAATTCCCTTAGTTGAGACGGAGCAAGGCTCAACACAGTCAACTCGAAAACAACCCTTAGTTGGGACGGAGTAATCTCGACACACTCAACATTAAAAACCTTAGCTGATGTGGAGTAATCTCAACACAACAACGTCATCAATCACTATGTGCACATAGGACTATCTCGGGGTACCCAAGTACCTTCTACGAGTCCTTCAGTACTGTGTCCCTTGGAAACTCAAATGCCTTCCCAACGTCCTTCAGCAATGAGCTCCTTCAAGTCACAGGGTTGCCCACATGCCTTCTCAACGTCCTTCAGCATTGGGTCCCTTAGAAAACATTTTAGAAACAGGTATGTTTTGCATAAACAGTTCATTGTAAAACATTTCATGGAAAACAGAGCATTTAGCAATAAATAGCATCTTATAAACATGCTTTTCATAAACTTGTAGAAACACAGATAAAACATGCTATACAATTAAATATAATCAGCCATCATGCTTATCATGTAACAAATCATCATAAAAATCACATTTTATAAGAAAGCCTGTGTAACACCCTACTTCTTGAACCTAAGTACTTAAAGGGCTTGTAAGAAAAAGAAGTAAGACAAGAGGAGTGGAATTTTGATCACAAGCCTGTGGAGTTAGGAAATTTTTAAGACAGAAAATTTAAGCTTATGGAGTTTGCTAAATTTTGGCCAGATTAAGGAACTCTATGCGTTGAGATGAAGGTAAGGAGGAAAAGTGTTTATGTCAGCTTAAGTCTTGGATAAAGAATAAGTCATAGGTAAGTTTGAAAGAAACCATGTTAGGCGATTTTGAATCTTAAATGACAAGGTGACCTAAGGACTTAGGAAATCTTTTAAGTATTACAACTATGTTTGGAAAGCACAATTATGCGATAAAGAAGGCTAGTTGGACGCATAACATTAGGAAAAGAAAGAATATTTTTCACTAAGAGTTAAGGAATGAAGAATCGAAGGCATAGTTGAGAATTAGTTACGAGTTAGACATATCATTTACACCATCAGAGCAACTCAATTCATTGCTCCAAATGAAAAAAAAAAATTCAAATAACATACAATATGTGAAAAAAAGTAGCATATGCTAAAATCACATCATGAATTCACACTAAACCACACTAAATCTAAAAAATAGTTGAGGATACGCGGAAAATAAAATAAATTAAACAGGAAAAAAAAAAACACATACCATGTGGAAACAAAATCACATAAAATAATTATAAATCTAAATCTACAGTCTAATATCAATAAATCTAAAAAAAATCACATAACCTAATTACAATTCTAAATTTATAGTCTAATATCACATAAAATACATAATAAATCTAAAAAAAATCACATAAAATAATTATAAATCTAAATCTACAGTCTAATATCACATAAATACACATAAATCTAAAAAAAATCACATAAATTTAAACAATCTTATATAATATTGAAAGAGAAAAAAATTACCTTTTGATAGTCGATGAGGGATCTGAGGCAGCGGTTGAGACAGCTGAAACAACGGACGGCGGATATGTGGAAAAAAAAATACAAAACTAAATATAAATCAAATCCAAACAATATTATCACATAAAATCTAAATAATGTTATCTTATAAATCAAATCTAAACAATAATATCACATAAAATAAATTTAAAAAATATTTTACAAAGTCGTGGACCTGGTCCACGATTATCCTTGTAAAAAATAATTTAAAATCTTAATCTAAACAATATTATAATCCTACTTTTATAAAAAAAAAAATCATAAATTTAAATAATATTATACAATGTTAAAAGAGAAAGATAATACCTTCTGGCGTTTGGTGAGAGCTCGGGACGACGGTGGAGACGACTAGAACGAACGACGGCGACAGGAAGAATAAATCTCGAGTGAAGGAAGAAAAGTGGGGAGGGAAGATGTGGGGAAGAAGAAAGGGGCTTGGGTGTTTAAAGAGGCGGAAATCGTGGACCCAGTCCACAATTTTGGTAATCATGGACCCAGTCATAATTTCGGTAATCGTGGACCTCGTCCACGATTCTTATCCCTGCCAAATGCCAGACATGCTCCTACGCGGCAGGCAACGTGGCAGAGAGGTTTGACTGGATGAAAATCATGGACAGGGTCCACGATTTCCTGAAATCATGTACCCAGTCCACAATTTTCCCACTTATTTTTGTCATTTATTTTCCCTCTACCCTATTTTTTATATTATTTATTGAAATGATATTATTTTTTAAAAACGTTCTATTTATTTAAAGATAAATTTTATTTATTATCATTTTTACTATTATTTCCTCTACTCTCGATTTTCATTATTTTGATTATTATTCATTTTTATTATTATTTTATCCTATTATTTGATTTCCACCATTTATTTATCTATTTTTCCTTTTCATTATTATTTCTTTTCACTTTCTTTTCCCCATTTCAACCATTTTCTCATTTATTAAATTTATGTTCTTAAGGATGACTTAAAATATTTTGTTTTAAACTTGTTTTATCTTAGGTTTCATTTTGTGGGTTTTTATTTATCATTGGGTTCTCAATCTCAATTATTAGATTCTAGTTTAGGTATTTTTTTTTTTTTTCAAACATGAGATTTCCATTAAATGATTTTGAGTTAAACTAATGGATTGAAGCTTATAATCTCTTTAAAGCATTTAATCAAAGCTTCTACTATAGGATAAATGTGGAGTCTTTAATTTGGTACAATTAAATATGCTCTAGCTTTTATGGTTGAAATGTCTTATTAAAATTTAGATTGGCAAATGAATTTCAAATCTCGATTCTTCAAATAAATTATCATTTAGTTTTCAAAATAAAACTCTAGCTTCATTTAAAAATCAAATGTCAATTGAATTTCAAACATTTTATGAGATTTTCCATAAATCCCATGATGGAGTTGATATTGCTCTAGAAGGAACATTATATAAAAGAATCCAAACATAAATGGACAAACATTATATCACTCACGAAATTCAATTATACTTTATTCTTAAAGTTTAAGTGAAACATTGTTAAAGTTTACCAAATATTAATATTTTAAAATATAATTAACTAGGTTAATAATTCTGTCTAGGTACTTAAGTTGACCATCAGTGAATGCGAATTATTTAATTAGTCAATTCTTACTAGTTTCCATTTTACTTTTTACAAATTTTGGATAATAGAATAAAATGTTTTCAAATGGGTGTTGTAGGGCGCTAACACCTTCCCTACACTCAACGACCCCCAAACCTATTTTTGGAAAAGTAGACCGCTTTTTTCTTTTTTAAAATATGTGACCGATCACAACCTGAATAGTTGATGGCAATTCCAACCCTTTCACCTCGTAAGAGACCCTTAGGGAGGGACGTTAGTCGCTCTGCGTCGCGATGACATTGCAACAATTAAACCTTTCACCTCAATCTCTCTCGCTCCTTTCCTCCCTCACAATCGGTCTTATCTCTCTTGCTCTCTCTCACTCTCACTTTGGCTCTTGTCTCGCTTTCTTTCCTCACTCACAATCAGTCTTATCTCTCTCGCTGGTTCTTGCTCTCGCTCTCGCCCTCGTCTCACTTCTTTTCCTCACTCACAATTAGACTAATCTTTCTTGCTCTCTCTCTCTCACTCTTGCTCTCGCTCTCGCTCTCGTCACGCTTCCTTTCCTGACTCACAATCATTCGTATCTCCCTCGCTCTCTCTTCTCGCTCCTTTCCTCACTCACAATCGGTCTTATCTCTCTCGCTCTCACTTACTCTCGCTCTTGTCTCACTTCCTTTCTTTACTCACAATCAGTCTTATCTCTCTTGTTCTCTCTTGTTCTCACTCATCTCACTCCTTTCCTCACTCACTCTCGCTCACTAGAGTTGGTTGTGTCGGAGTTTGGACTATTCGTATCGGAGAAAAAGAAGAAAAGTTGGAGAAGAAGAAGATGTAAGAGAAGAAGAAGAAAAGAAAAAAAAAATGGACATAAAGGGAGTCACGAAGGAGAGAAAGAAGAAAAAAAAAAAAGACAAAGAAAGAAGAAAACTCAGGTGTCAACATCGGTCCATGATTTGGATCCCATGTGGAAATCGTGGACCACGTCCAAGATTTTGCTACCCTATTTTTGTCAATATTTTCAACCCAACCCTACTTTTGTCATTATTTATTAAAATAACATTATTTTTAGAAAATGTCCCAAATTATGTATACACCATAATAAAAACAAGTTTTCATGACTCTGAAAAACTAGTATTAGTATATTTCTTGACTCTTTACTTTTAATCTTTAAATCTACCATAAAAAAAAGTGCATTAATGACACTTGATAAAACTGTCATTATTGGTTGTTTCATGACTTTTCAATGCAGTCAACAATAAGTATTTATTGACATTTATTAAATTCATGACAATATTTTCTATGACAACTTTTAATTTTCAATAAATGACCCAAAAGTTGACTTTTTCTGTCAATTAGACCTTTATATTGATATTGAAAATTTGTCACAAAAGCATGAATGATGTCGCATTTATAAGGTCGATAATGCTTTAATTGTGACATTTTCTAGACGTCATTGAATCATGTACATTGACATTTATTTATAATCATTGAAGTTCAATTGATGACAGTATTCCAATGTCATATAAATACATCTCATGGCATTTGTGAAATGTTCAAAGAATGTTTATAATGATGAATAATTATATGTTTCATACCTGCCATTTCAACTATATTTCCTCCAATTTTGACAACATATGTATGTATAAAAATGAACTTTTATATATAACAATAAAGGTCGTAATGTTAATATAAGAAAAGCTACAACACTAAAAAACCAAGTCTAAATCTATTTTGGTTCATATAATTAAATTACACAAATTTAGTATTAATTTACTGAACATCGTAACTAGTTCTTTTCTAATTTAAAATTAAAATTTACTAAGCGGTATTAATATTCTTCTAATTTAAAATTAATTTAACGAACACCGGTACTAGTTTTCTCTAATCTAAAACTAAAATTTATTAACGGCTATTAAATTTTTTTCCAATTTAAGATTAATTTACTAGATACCATAACTAGCTTTTTCATCAATTGCTCTTTAATGACAATTAATACAAGTCATAGAATGATGACACTAAAAAATAATCATAAATGTAAAATAAATAAAAAAATCTTATTGTGAAAATAAGAACAAAATAAGAACCGAAAAAAAAAAAAAGAACAAAGTAAAGTAAAGAGAAGAAAGTAGAGAGAACAATTGAACTCAATTGTGATTTGTATTACAAAAACACCATACAACACTATTTATAGAATATGGAAGGGTGTATATTATTAAGATGGAATTCAATGGGAGGTTATTGTGATCTATGTAGGTTGTGGACATCTACACTAAATATTACAATTATGATATTCCCCCTTAGAAATCCATATAAAATAAATCTCTTTAATACCTTACTAGGAAAAAACTCAATGGGAGAAAATCATAGTGAAGGAAAAATAGTACACTACTTTATATATTTTAATTATTAACTATTTCTCATTAAAAAAAGCTAAAAAAATCCAATGGGAAAAACCATAGTCAAGGAAAAAAGAGTGCGACATTTCCACTCCCCCTCATGAATACATCACTTGAATTGTCTGAGACGTCACATTCCAATGTCGTGTACCAACTTTTCGAATGTTGGTGTGGGTAATGCTTTTGTAAATAAGTCTGTCAAGTTGTCATTTGAAGAAATTTTTCGAACACTAATGTCACCATTTTCTTCAACCATGTGTGTAGAAGAATTTTGGTGACGTATCTATTGTTCTATCTCCTTTTAAATACCGTCATTTGATTTGAGCTATAGTATATGTTGTATTGTTTTCATATAATATTGTTGGTAAAATTTCCCAAAACACAAGTGTAACGACCCGACTAATACATCCTAATCAGATCATTACTCAATGCATGCAAATTTCAAGAAAAAAAGAAACACGACGCTGAGTAATAAGAAATGCTACTTGCGGAAATTTCTGTTTTATTTAACCCAAGGAAAACAATGAATAACCATATAGAAAAAATTTTAGTTCGGAGTACCCCTAATAAAATCAACAACATTCCGTGAACAGGAAAAATCCATATACAAAATAAAAGACAAGCCTCAAAACAAAATTTGACAAAAACTCATAAAAATGCAGTGCTAGGCGGAAGCTACTATGGGTCCCGCGAAGCCATCAAGGATTCCTCTTGTCATTCGCCAGCACGTTCTTTCCCTTACCTGAAAAAAAATAAAATGAAAGGGTGAGCAATTATATTACTCAGTAAGTGACCCCACTACCGGAGCCGGGCTAGGCACCCAAGTCCTTTAAGTGCATTAGACATACGACAGGCATATCAACATACTTCAATAGGAAACTGGTTATACTGGCACCCAAGTCCTTTAAGTGCATTAGTCTTAAGACAGACATATCTAACATGCTTTTATAGGGAACTGGTTATACTGGCACCCAAGTCCTTTAAGTGCATTAGTCTTAAGACAGGCATATCTAACATGCTTTTATAGGGAACTGGTTATACTCTCCCTACAGTTGGATTTGGATGTCCACAAACCTCTGGAGCCCCGAAGGAACTCTTACCTCTGGTGATCCCGAAGGATCACAAACCTCTGGTGATCCCGAGGGACCACAACCTCTAGTGAACCCGAAGGAACACATCCTCTGCTGACCCCGAAGGACCACAACCTCTGGTGAACCCGAAGGAACACAACCTCTGGTGACCCCGAAGGACCACAACCTCTGGTGAACCCGAAGGAACACAACCTCTGGTGACCTCGAAGGACCATAACCTCTGGTGAACCCGAAGGAACACAACCTCTGGTGACCCCGAAGGACCACAACCTTTGGTGAACTCGAAGAAACACAACCTCTGGTGAACATCCAACCGACGTAGGAGAGTTACCACTACCCAGCACTCATGACCAATTTAAATTCTCACTCATTTTCTTCCATGAATTTATACATTAACAGCGCTGTTTACAAACATCTCATAATACAAGCATATGCATTTCACATTCATCCTTTAAAACATGGGAATCTCATACAAGCATGCTATATCACATGGGCTTAGGAATTTTACTCATCAAAGCAACTATACATATGGCAATTTCACACACATCCTTTAAACATGGGTAATTCATACAAGCATGCTATCTCACATGGGGCGTAGAAGTTTTACTCATCATGGCAACTAAACATATGGCGGGAAGGTGGTTCAGGTAGTAAAGTCACTTACCTGAGCAATTATATTAATTTATCCACACGGCAGTCTGTTGAAAAGTTCTTGGTCAACCAAGTGTGGCTTAACTCGCAGTTGCTTCAATCCTTTCTACACAACACAATTCCCGACCACCTAAGAGAATTTTAACCACATAAGTCCAAATCACCAATAGTTTACCAAATTACGCCACAAATTTTCCTTGGGTCCGAGGTACTTACTCGAACGTTACCGGTTTGGTGACTAGTAATCAGGCGAGCGTCTGACTGAAACTGCAGCGGAGGAGCACCGACGGCGGAAGAGAGAGAAAATCGGCCGCGGAAGATAGAGAAACCGGCGGGGTGCTGAAGAGAGAGAGAGAGAGAGAGATTGAAGCCGGCGCGGCGGCACTGCAGCCGCGAGGAAGAGGAAGAACACCCGGCGGCCGGCGGCGCTGCAGCCACAAGGAAGAAGGAGACCCGACGGCGCTACTGCGCGAGGAAGAAGGAGAAAAATTTCAACGGCCGACGGCGCTGCTGCGCGAGGAAGAAGGAGAAAAATTCTGAGGGGCGGCGGCGGTTCAGTCGTGAGGAAGAAGAAGAAGAAGAAGAAAAAAAAAAAAAAGGCCGGCGCTGCGAAGAAGAAGAACCGAGGGGGGGGGGCGCGCGAGAGAGAAGACCCTTTTTTCCTTTTTCTTTTTTTTTATTTTGGCACGCAAATCGAGGCCTATTTAAAAGAAACCCTAATTCCCTATTCCTTCCTCTTTTCCCCTTTTCTTTTTCCAACCAAATAAAACAAAATCAAATAAAATCTTCTACACCTAAGATTTACCTCAATTATCCAAATCTACCAAAATTAATCACCTTTATTTTACTCGCCCCAAGATAAAATTATCCTTTTCTAAATTCCAAATTTTTCCTTAACTCAAATTTCGAAATTTTCCATCTTAGCTTAAATAAAGGCATGAATACATAAAGATAACTATATTTTTCTTTTCACACATAATAACTTAAACTTATTTACTAGGAGGATTTACCTCAACGATTTGGGGTTGTTACAACAAGCCACATGTTCCATGAATGCGATGAGTCATTGACCTCAGCTACACACATTCTCTACTAACTTCATGAATTATAAGAATTTTTGCATGATTCAAGGAAGTGGTTGTAATGGTCTGCTTTACAGACTGCCAAGATATAGTAGTTTCTTCACATGTAAATAGATAACCTGTTTGAGATCTAATTTTGTGTGGATCAAATAGATATCCAACATCTACATAATCAACTAGATCAAAATTTGATTTGGTTGAATAAAACAAACTCCTATCAATCATTCCTTGAAGACAACAAAGTACATGCTTAACTCCATTCCAATGTCTTTTTGTTGAGGAAAAATTGTATGTTGCTAATAAAATTACTAAGAATGTTATATCTGATCTTGTGTTATTAGCAAAATACATTAGTGCACGTATTAGACTAAGATATGGTACTTTAGGATCAAATCGTTCTTCATTATCTTCTAGGGATTGAAAGATATCTTTTCTCACACTAGTGATCAAACTACCATTGGAATGTTTAATGGATGTGTTTTGTCCATGTAAAATCTTTTTAAAATCTTTTATGTATATGTGTTTGATGAATAAAAATTCAATTAGCTAAATGTTCGATTTGCAAGAGAAGAAAAATTTTGTTTTGCCAAGATCTTTCATCTCAAATTCTTTTTTGAGATATTCTATTGTTTTTTAAAGCTCTTCGGGAGTTTCAATTATTTTTAAATCATCAACATATACAATTATAATAGCAAGTTGTGACTGTGATTTCTTAATAAAGACACATGAACAAATTAGATTATTTTGATAACCTTCTTTCAATAAATATTCACTTAGATGATTTTACCACATTCGTCCTAATTGTTTCAATACATATAATGATATCTGTAATTTTGATTGAATATAGTTCTCTAGAATTTGAATTATATGATTCAGGTATCTTGAATCCTTTAGGAATTTTCATGTAGATTTCATTTTTAAGAGATCCATATAGATATGTTGTGACAACTTCGATAAAATGCATGTTGGGCTAATTCAATATCTTAATGTAATAGCATCCACCATAGGATAATATATTTCCTCATAATTAATGCTTGGTCTTTAAGAAAATATTTGTGCAAGAAGTCGTGCTTTATATCTTGCGGCCTTATTATTTTCATATTTTATGTACAAATACTCATTTGTATCCCACGAGTTTTCACCTTCAGGTATATGGACTATAGGTCCAATAACTTCATGTTTTGGAAGTGAGTCTAATTTTGCTTGAATGACTTCTTTTCCCTTAAGCCAATCCTTTCTATGATGACATTTTTCAACAGATCTAGATTCAAAATCCTCATTTTCATGAATATATCAAGAGCAACATTATAAGCAAAAATATTCTCTAGTCTATATCAATTCTATTCCATCTTTTGGTTGTCATGAAATAATTTATTGATATCTCATTGTTATCTATGTATACTTGAGTCTCTTTGACATTTTTGTCATTAGTCATGTATAGGGCTTCTTGAACATTCCCATTTTCAATTGAGTCATTTCTACTATTGATTACTTTTCTTTTTTGAGGATTTTTATTTTTTGAACCTATCGGTCTACCACAGTTCTAGTGTACCCTTGACTCGTTAGTTGTAACAACTTGTTGAGTTGGAATTTCAATTATAGATAGAGCATTTGTAACTAAAATATATGACATGATCACATTTTTAACATCTATAAATGCATCTGACATTTGGTTTGCTATACTTTTTAAATTAATTATTTTTCGAACTTTCAGTTCCTATTGATCTGTACGAGGATCTAAATGAGACGATAAAAATGCATTCTAGGCAGTTTCATTTTCCAACTTCTTGATTCCTCCCCCTAATGTTGGAAAAGTTGTCTCATTAAAATAACAATAAGCTAATTGTGTCGTAAATACATCACCCATCAAGGGTTCAAGATATCTAATAATTGATGAGAAATCAATTTGACATACATTCCTAACCTCCTTTGAGGTCTCATTATAGTACATTGTGGTGGGACAATTGTAACATATATTACACAACCAAAAATTCGCAAATAGGAAATATTTGGCTCCTAGTATAAGTTAATTCTACTAGAGAGTACTTATAATAAGATGTCGGTTTTATGCGCACAAAATAGCATGAACCATACATATATTGAAAGTTTTGCTCTCATAAGTAATGGTCTAGCAATTAATTGTAAACATTTGATAAATGATCTTGCTAAACCATTTTGTGCATGAACATGAGCTATAAAATATTCAATACTTATCCCAATTGATATGTAGTAATTATTAAGTGTTTGGGATGTAAATTCATCCGCGTTATCAAGTCGAATGGTTTTGATTGTATACTCAGGAAACTATGCTCTTAATTTGATTTTTGAGCAAGTAATCTTGCAAATAATGCAAGGTTTTAACTAGAAATACAAACATGTAACGCATCAATTAAAACCATGAAGTATCTAAATGGTCTACTTGGTGGATTAATAGATCCACATATGTCACCATGAATTCATTATAGAAATAAAGGTGACTCAAATTCTACTTTAGCTAGTGATGATCTAATAATCAATTTTCCTTGAGAGCAAGCAACACATGTTAGATTGAAGAAGCTTCTGGTTCTTTAATGGATGTCCATTAGAATTTTTAATAATTATTCTCATCATTATTGACCCAATCGATCATGCAAAATAGTGAACATATCTAAATTCATGAACTTTTGGTTCATGATTGCATATGTTTCAATTACTCATATATGAGTATAATATAATCCATAAAAAAAAGCAGGCAGTGTTTCCAATATATGTTTTCCCTGTGAAACAATAAATGTAATATAAAGATTTTCTATATTTTTTTTATTATTAATTTCCACATGATAACCATTTTGACGTATAACTTTGAAATTCAATAGATTTCTTTTCGACTTACTAGAGAACAAAGATTATTAATGATGAAGTTTGCTCCTCTAGGTAAAATAAGGTTTGTTTTTCCAAAACCTTCAATCTTGATATCATATTGACATCTGCTTCACGAAGGGATCAAATCCTAAAGCGGGAGCATATGATCACTTTTGTTTTGATTTGGGAGGATAAAATTATAGAAAAACCAAAAAGAAAAAATATAAAACCATATGTTGTACTAAATAGGTTAAGCACAACAAATAAAGTTGAGAGGAACTACATTTTGAAGACTTTCCTCAAATAGATCCAAGCAGTGGTTCCTCATCGAATTTCTCCTTCTTCCTCTACTTTGAGAAGGCCTCCAGGGGTCTTCCTTACTATGTTTCTTAATCAAGAACCCAATTTGTTGGGAATCGTTTTAGAAAAAATGAAGGGAATTGAAATTGGGAGAAGAGAGAACAATTCTTCTATCTTTTTCAAAGAAGATGAAGGTTTTGAGAGATTATGTAGTTTTTAAATAACTCTTACTAGAGTTATACGTTGCTTTGAGAGAGATTAATGAAATCACTTCACTTTTTCTCTCTCATTCACAATTCTAATAATTTTTTAAATTAAGCTTATAAACACTATTTTCACACATAAATTTGTATGTTTTGTTCCCTACTTTCTGCTAATATTTTCACAAACCAAACTAAATTTTGAAAACTAAAAAAATTACTTTTCAAAAACTTGTTTTTTATTCATGAAGCTTGACTGCGAATTTACATACTATTTATTTAACAAAGGTGGTAATCATAATTGAAAAATAGAATGAAAACACGCACAACTTCTAAAAATATAAAACTAAAATTAAAATCATTATCAAATAGAGGCATACTATTCAAATATTTTACATACTTCTTTCTCTTTAGACTTTTTGTTGGGCAAAATTTCAAGATTCCTCTCAAATGTTCACACAACACAGCTATGGAACTTTTGATGTTCTACTAATACATGGGTTTAGGGGACTAAACTTATAATTTGATCTTGAAATTGATATGTTTGAAGTTATTATTATTATTATTATTATTATTATTTTATTATTATTATTATTATTATTTTGGCAGGTAATTTTCAGACTGACCCAACTCCTCCATATCAGTAGGGTCATCCAATTTTCATAGTTTTTCCTTTTACCATTTCATGTTGAATTTCCTTCCCCATAACATAAAAACTATATCAACTTGAACAACTCATCTGGGTTCTATCAGGACTTCATTAAAGAACTCAACAATTCCAAAGTCTTCAACAATATTTAATTTCATTACAGATAATACGAAGAAAGACACAGCACACAGATGTTGAAATTTTCAAACACGCCTTATCATTAGCATTAGCATTAGCACGTCCTTTCCCACTTAAACTATGGAGTTAATTACATTATATACACTCAGAAAGAGAGAGATCTCAATTCAAGTTCGTCTCTTTGGCTTTGACTTTCTGAAATCTGCAAGAGCAGATCCCCCATCTCTGCTTGAAGAAGATGATGGCAGCTTCAAGAACACTAATAATGGCATTGGCAATTGCAGCCACAATGGTAGTTGAATTAGCCATGGCAACTAACTATACAGTGGGTGATTCTGGTGGCTGGGAAATAGGCCCTGACTACCAAACTTGGGCTTCCTCCAAAAACTTTTCCATTGGAGATGTTCTCAGTTACTACTCCTTTCCATTTTCTTCTAAACCCTTTTAATCTTTTTCCATACGTAATGCCATTGCTAGCTCAATTGTTGTTTCTCATGGAACTGACTGATTTCTTCCGGTTGAATCCTTGACAGTTTTCGTGTATTCAGCGAACCATGATGTGCTTGAAGTCAATGAGCCGGATTTTAGCTCCTGTTCAGCAAGCAACCCCATAGAGAAGCACACCGATGGAAACACGGCGATCACCCTTTTGACCTCAGGTAAAAGATTCTTCATTTGTGGGGTGCCTGGCCACTGCCTTGCTGGAATGAAAGTTGAAATCGACACCCTAGCAACTCCATCACCGCCACCTTCCTCCATGGCTATGCCTCCGTCTCCACCGCCAGAAGTAACACCGTCTTCTCCACCTCCTACTTCTTCTCCTGCTGTTCCAACATCTCCTCCGGCTTCACCCCCTAAAGCTGCAACGAAGCCACCAGCAAAGTCTCCTCTGGCTCCACCACCAGATTCTAATGCCAGCCCTCCAGCACCACCCACTGAACCAACTCCACCACCATCAGCACCGGAGTCTCCGATCCCTCCATTTCCATTTGATCAGCCATTGATTCCCTCAGCAGCCCCCAAACCTCCACCTCCACCTCCATCATCGGCTTACAAATGCAGTTTCAGACTCTATCTCTCGGTTGGATTCACCTTCGTTGTCATAATGCTTTTGTTTATCTGAAAATTGTTCATTTTCCATGTACATCTGGATGTGATTCTACAATTTTTTGCTCTGATCCTTTTACTCTACAAGGTTCCAATGACTAAAAGGCTTTTCACCAGCCCTATCCATTTCAAAATATCTTAAACACATTACAATTCTGCTGATTGAGAATTATTCCCAAATCACGTGCTGCATTGGTATGCAATAACCTAGCACATGACAAACCTGAAGAAGAATATTGAGTAGTGGATATAAAAAGATGTTAAAGAAGCTGCCTTTTGGCATTCCCAACCATTTCACATAAGGAAAGATTCTCTCTATCGTCCATTCTTTTAGGCATAAAGAAAATTAAAGTAAACCATCAAAATCTTTATGTCATGCTCCTTGTCATGAAGACAACACCTGCAAGGATTACTATGTTTGATATTTATGAACTAACAATGTAATGCTTGGAACGAACATGAAAATTAGCTGCAAAATAATGTCCGGGGATTGATTTTTAGACTGGTCTTAGATTTGTTTTGAAGTAAAAGAATCTAGGTCCTGAGTTGATTAACCATATAAACATCAGCTAAAACTTATGTACTACTATAACTGAGATGAGAAAACATAGCTGCAGGTAGCAACTTGTTAAATTCAGTAAAATAGTTCCCTTTATTTTATATAAAGTTAGCAATGCATCATCTGCTAGTCTTCAAACGAAGTTTTTACACCACCAGGAGCTTCTTAAACAATTGAAAATAAAACACATGGTTGAAAAGAAACACAAACATATAAAGCCATTGTTAATCATGACAGCATAATAAACAAACCAAATCATTTGTCCTCCCCTTTTAAGCAACTGGTGGGCGGAGCACGTGATCCTGTGATATGTCGACGGCTGCCGGCGGCAAGAACTGCCACATGGCAATGCCAGGATAACCAATGAAAGGCATCAACTTGTTACCAGCCACTTGCCCTTGTGCTGTAAATGCAGCTGACAGTGTAGGGGGAGGATGCTGAATGTCAGCTGCTCGAGTATTCACTGCTTTGATTTGCAGCTCCAAATTTTCTTTCTCTGCTCTCAACCTTTGCTTCTCATCACGAAGTTCATTTTTCTCAACCTACATGCATACTGAGCTTAGAGATCAAGAGATAAGTATGTTCCAGTTTGCCAATGTATCAGATGTTAGTAATCTATTTGTACATGAAGGGTTTATATAGACCAGATAAAGCAAGTGTTGATTAAAGTTCACATTTGAGGTGGAAGCGAGCTTAGGATGTCCAATGGGTAACCGATCTCACCTTTAGTTCTCTGATTTTTGCCTTCAAATCCTCCATCGATTCTCTCAGCTTCTGAGTTTCACATTGTAAATCGGACATCATTCTGATAGCATCACTCAAGATTGCAACCTTGTCGGTTTTGGGTGGTTTTCCAGGTTCCAGGACAGTAGCCAATTCTAAGAACCTTGAAATTATAGATGGTGTATTAGTAAAAGGAGATTGAAGTCTAAAGTCATAATTGATAATACGATACCTCTCATTCAGCTTATCTCTCCTCTGTTTCTCTCTGCAGGCTTTGGAGGTAGATGCAGCACTTGTTTCACCCCTTAGCCTACATAATGTTTGAGAATATATTAAATGATTTAATTCTTTTTAGCTCGATAACTGAGCTTTTTGAGTCTAGTGCTCATTTAATAGAATGCAACTAAATCAGGAGAACATTCTACCTATTAACAGGGAGTCTGGGCCCTTATGAAACTTCCATATAATATTTGATGCAGAAAAAGGAACTAGCAAATTTGTGTGAACATACACAAGACCATAAAAGTTATCCCGTCTATGGAGAACAATTCAATGAGGTCATCACGTTTTGACCGTTTGTTTACAATTAAATGTACGAGAGAAGTACCTCGAATTTATATAGGGGCATGTTGATTTTTTAATCCACGCCCAACTATTATAATAATAATAAATTCTTGAGAAATAATAAAAAGTTTTATAAGCACATTTATGCTCAAGCTGAACTCTCTAACAGGTCGATGCTTTCATTTCAATTTATGGGGTGTCTAATAATTTCTTACAAGATATAAAATCAGTAGCCCGTTGAGAATGAATAATATATTGCACCTTCTTGCAAACAGTCAACAGAAATGTACATCACCTTGTTTAGCTACACCAAATAGATTCTTATTTATTTGACAGATCTTCATTAGTACCTAATAAAAACTTACCGTTTCCGACCCATTTCCTTTGAGCTGTCCAGATCTTCATATGAGCAATCTACCTCAAGGCTGGAAAAAGTGAATATCTAATCAGTTGCAATGAAAATTTGAGGTAAGAAAAAAAAAATCATTTCAGCGTGCAATCCCAAAACGGTGTCAGGCCTTAACAGATCGCCTCATCTTATCAAAGAAAAAAAGTAACTCATACATAAAAGAGAATAAATTGTTTGAAGGCTTATCCTTTTACTGGAGAGTAAGACTGTAAGACCTTCGCTATGTATGAAAAAAAGCAATGAATTTAGGATTCTCTACAGACTTGAATCAGCGTTAGCTATTAATTAATGAAAACAGGAACTCTGAAATATTATTTCCACAGAATCATTAATTTTTTAAGCTTGACCAAAAACAGCATGAATCACCCCATCTAAGAGGCTGAGGAACCAATCACTACCCTTGACTGAGCTCTTGTTGATGTCATATCTCCAAAATTAGACTTGGGGACTATATCATGATCCATAAAAAGACACATTGAATTATTTCCCACATAAGGAGGGAAAAAGAAGCAAGATAGTTAAGATTTGCCAACTCTTATTGTATATGCCACTCATATATCTACAACCTGAAACCAACTGAATCAATATTACTCCACTGAGTAATTCAGTTAACATCAAGTTAAAGATAGAATAAGAGAGATTTATAGATCCAACAAGTCTACCAAATACTACTCAAATGGGGTTATGGGAACTGAAATGAAATCCTTTGTATCTGCATCAGCAAAAAGGATCAATGAATTATAAACTTGGTTGCTAAAAGATTCTGCAGTTAATCACATGCTATAGCATAGCAGTGAAGACCAAACAAAAGTTTACAGCTAATAAATTTTGTTTCCAAATACATGCATCCTAACACCGAACAGAACACTGCACACAGTCCCTGAAGGCAACAAAACAGCAAAAGGAAACCGACTTTTCATGGCAAGGCATTTCAGCACAGTTGCAACAATCTTATCACAGATAACAGTCTCCAAGTGATGTAAAAGAGCAAGAGAAACTGGCCAGTTGATATTTGCTTGCGGATAAAGAAGCAAAAGTAGAGAAAAAGTGAAAAAAGGGAAAACCATATATTGAAGCTGATTGGGTGTTTGGCTTTTATATGAAACATAATAACCACAAACAGGGTAATAGGAATAAAGGGTGTACGAATTTACCCATATTGAAACTAAGTAACAAAATCTGTGACAACAAATCGCACCCCACAAATTAAGAGTAAAGGAATTGTTAAAGCTGAGTTAAGAAGAAGACCCACCTGTGTTGAGATGAAAAGTTGATGGAGGGATTGGACCAGGAGAAACTGATGGACTGCGGCGGCGAGAAGTGGGCGTCGACGACGGGGAGATCATCCATTGTATAGTAATCGAAGAGCCAGTTCCAGTTTGGTGGAGAGTAGTCCATTGGTGGTTTGAGAAAAGGTGCATGAACTAAAAAAGCGTAGTCACCACCATGGATGGAGAATACTAAACAACAGTTTCGGGAAGTGTTTGGTTGGAAGGAAAATAGAAAGAGGAGGCAAAGTGTGGGATCATAGTGGGGACCATGGGGATGATTTGAAAATTTCCTGACTTTTCTATGTTAATCAATTCTGGTGTTTGAGCTCATTTATCAATTAATTAATCAAACACAACAGTGGGAAGTGAAATGTGATTGGATGGGATTCATCATTGACCTTACGATTTAAGGAATTGCACAAGAAAGCTGCCAACACTTAATGCAATTTCGCTTTCCATTTCAAGATGGAGATGCAAAAATGCATTCATGTTTATGCATGAATTAATATATTTAAAAAATATGATAAATTATGATCTGACAATTTAGTTAGATGTACGAAGATAATAAATATGTTCGAAATGCACCTAAATTATTATTATTATTATTATTATTATTATTACAAAAAGAGAGATACATGAGATAGGTCCAGCCTAGTCGCACCTAATCATTGTTTCTTACGAATTCTAAACGAAAATGGTGTTTTTGCTAAAATTGGAGTCTTTGTGGTCCACATTCTTTTTGCAAAGGACTATATTAATATTGTGTATTGTCCTAAAAAAAATATATTAATATTGTACATTTTAGTCACTCTCCTCGATGATGCAAATAATACTATATCAATCCAACCTAATTAAGATGATATATAATATCCATGAATCCGAAGTCATATTCGAAATCCAAATACAGTGAAATAAATAGTCTGAAATTCATAGGTTTAAAAACAAAATATAACCTAGTCTAAGTTTCCAAGCAATAAGAACAATACTAAATCAAGTTTAAGGAAAGAGAAAATGAGATTGATATATACTAGTTTGCCTAGTATGGGCTACATCTAGATGCAAGTTACATTAAAAAATGATGAAGAGAAAAATTCAAGAGTTTACAAGGCTCTCACTTTTTTCAAAGAAAAGGCTCACAAATCACTCCTACAAAAGCATACAAAACTCTTTAAAACATAAATTTTTTAAAAAAAAAAAAAAAAAAAAAAAAAAAACCTCAAATCAGTAAGGTCTTTCTTCTTCTTTAGTGTTAAAAACTTCCACAACAGAGAGAAAAATTGTTATTGCCTTCTACTATATATACATTTTTTTTCTCCTGCCACTTACTGATTTCAGCAACCACCCACAGAAACCACCCATTGCTGTAGTTATTGTGTAAATTAGCCTTGCGCTCCAATTCTTAACAATCTCCTCCTTGGAGACAAGATAAGCAACATGTCTCCCCTACAATGGTAGTCATTTCCTTTTACTCATGACAAAGTTGCCCACACCTTCAGTTTATCAATAGGAATAACCTTGGTAAACATATTGATTAGATTCTAACTCCTTAGAATCTTTTTAAGCACCAGCTCTCCATTTTCCAAAGTTGATCGAATAAAATGGTACCTCACCTATATGTATTTCATTCTCGAATAAAACACTAGATTATTTGTTAAATTGTTGGAGATTTGTGTGTTGGCTCTCTATTCATTTAAGACAGTTGTGAAGTATTTGTGAATGTCACAAATATAGTCTTGACATCTGACTATGACATTAGAAATTCCTACCGAATATTTTCTTTTCTTGTTTGGATATTTCCTATTGATATATTCTACTTGATACTTTTCCTTATTGGAAGTGATGTCTTTTATTTTTTATTAAGCCAATGTTTTCTATTATTGGTCTCGGATTATAAAAGTTGATATGATTCTTAGAGTTGTCGCATTCTGTATTTTGTGAAAAAAGCTTTTGTTCTAAGTGCTCGAGAAGAATAATTGTGTACTTGGTTAATTGCTCTTATTATTATGATGTGCCTCTTCGCTACTTTGTGAGAGCAAAACCTTGAAGATAATCTTTATCTTAGGGAGATCCTAAGGCACTTCTACAAAGAAGGAATTATCAGTCTTAGGGGAAACCTAAGACGTCACTTATTGAGAGGGAGTTCTCAACACTTAGGGGGATCTAAGTTCTCACGTGAAGGGAGTTCACTAAGTCACGAGGAAGATAATCAAGCTTAGAGGAGTCTCACACACTATCGAAAGCCGAAGTGTCCAACACTAATGTGCCTAAGTACACTAAGAGGGAGTCTCACATCTAGGAGGAGCCTATGTGATTAGCACGCTAAGCTATGCAAGAGTCACTGTAGAAGTTATTGTTTTGCAAATAAATACTTTGTTGTAAACACTTAACACTTTAATATTAGTGGATTATCTTTCATGGGCACATTGCCCCCAGGGTTACCAACTCTTCTGTGTAATTCTCTTTTGCCTACTATTAGTTTCGTTAGTTATTACAGTATTTGTCGATGTTTTCTGTAACATATGTGGTTGTACAACGAGTCATCTCTTAGCTTTTTCAATTGGTATCAAAGCAAGACACCTTCATCTCAGGTGTGTCGATCATGAACGGGATCAAAGAGGGTGGCTCTACCACTCGTCCTCCAGTCCTAGACGGAACAAATTACTCTTATTGAAAAACTAGAATGACAGCTTTCTTGAAGTCCATTGATAGAAAATGTGGAAGGCAGATGTGACCGGATAGACTCATCCTACCATAAAAGAAGCAAACGAAAACAAGAACTTAAAACTTGAAATTCAGTGGACGGAAGCAGAAGATGAGGCTTCTTTGGAAAATTTGCGTGCATTGAATGCTATCTTTAATGGGGTTGATCACAACATATTTCGACTAATCAATACATGTGTTTCTGCTAAGGAGACTTGGGATGTTTTATCTGTTGCAAATGAGAGAACCTCTAAAGTCAAAATGTGAAGACTTCAATTGCTGACTTCAAAGTTTAAGAACTTAAAAATGCAAGACGAAGAGTCCATAATTAAGTAGTTTGACAATGAAAGTTCGCGTCACATGACTGGTGAGCAGAATTTCTTGTCTAACCTCAAACCTGTGAGTGCAGGAAAAGTAACATTTGGAGACGGTGTTGTTGGTAAGATTATCGGAGAAGGGAAGCTGAATTTCCAAGACCTACCTGCTCTAGATGATGTCATGTTGGTTGAAGGACTTACTGCCAACCTTATCAGCATAAGCCAATTTTGTGACCAGGGCATGAATGTACGTTTTACCAAAAAACAGTGTGTTGTTACAAATGATGATAAGGCTATTATTACGACAGGGACTTGGTCCTCAAACTATTGTTACTTGTGGAATCCTGAAAATGTGTCTTCGGTCTGTCATCTCTCTAACAAGACGAAGCTAGCCTTTGACATAAGCATCTTGCCATTTAAGGATGAAGACCGTTCAAAAGGCACTTGCAAAGAATGCTATATCTGGTCTCTCATCTCTCTATCCTCTATTACAAATACTGTCTGTCACACACATTCCCAAGTTACCTCATAACTTAGGAAAAGATGTTAGGACATGAAGCATCGACCCTTTTTACGGCACTTACTGTCTAACATGTTTCCTTGCTAAAGTCTCTTGATTAATCTAATAAACAGTTTAAACATTCCTGATAACACACAACTCACATTGCATAAATAAATAGATTAACTTATATACTTAATACATATGCACCACCATCACTATTTAAAACCAACCATGATTTCAAGTTTACAATCTTTCCTCCAAACTTAGTATATATGAACATGTCAAACTTTAGGCTTCATTTTGTACAAGAAAACTAAACAACTCTGGGACTTGAACCAGAAGCAAACGAGGCTAGGTAGACTAAGCACCGTGAACTCGCTGGCTACCTGGAAAATAGAAAACATAAGAAAAATCATGAGCTAAGTTGCCTAATGAGCGACAGAATACTTGAATAACTTAATAAACATTTTACTAAAAGAATATCATTAAGCATAAACATCATGAGTCAAAATCATTGATCAAGAGAAAACTCATAGAAACATGGTTTGCTTAAACATTATCAACAAATCAAACAGTGTACCAATTGAACTTTGATTGAAGTAGAGCAAACTCAATACACTCAACGTCGAAAACAATGCTTAGTTAATGTAGAGGAATCTCAATAGAATCTTAGTCGTGCATTTGTTATTTGAATTTTTGCTAAAAAAAAATCTCATTTTTCTTCAAAGAAAACCATGTTTCAAAAGATTTTTTTCACCTTTTTCTTTTAAGATATTCCGATTATTATTATTATTATTATTATTATTTGTCATCACTCAAAACTCATAATTCACTATTTAATTCTAAAAAGAAAAAAACAATCAAATTTATTTAGTGGAAGCGAACAATTGTTTTCTTGGGTAGGATTCTGATTCTGTTTCATTCTAATGATGATAAAAGTTAAACATGAAGATCCAAAATGAGGGACATAAAAAATGAATAGAATATTGAAGGGAGGAGGACATTTTGGTAATCTCAAATAAATGAATGTAAAAATTAAGGAGTCGTATGTTCTGTCTCCATTGTCTACAATTCTTTTATTATATTTGTTGTGAATTAATTAAGAAGAAGGTACCAAAAGTAGCCCCATCTGCTGGGTATAAGTACTTGTCAAGGACAGGTGATAAAAATTAGAAAGGGAATATAAAAATGAGGAGAAAATTTAACAATTACTTCATTAAATATTATTTAGTGGTGTATTAGATGTTGATTAAAATAATAAATATGTAGTTATAATATTATTAGAAATGTAGGCGAAAATGAGAAAGAAGTAAAGAGCATTTTTTAGAATACAATTTGAAGATAGAAGGGAACAAGGAGGAAATGGTCGTACCATGATGCAATGAAAATGAAAGACCCAACAACCCAGAAGCTTCCTACCATCTCATTCATGACACAGTCCAATTTTAAGATGGCCATTTAAAAATAAAATTAAAAAAAAAAAAAAAGGGATAATTTGGTTTGCATCCCTAGGATATTTGTATGGATGACCCATTTTGAAATGTCCACTCGATATTTGGCTTCTACTGACGTCATCATTGTGCAAAATTACCACTTTAACCCTTCTTCCGCAATTTCGCTCCCGCTGTTTTTTTTTCTTTTTTTGTTCCTCATTTTTTCTGCTTTTCTTTGTTGTCCTTCTCCAGGCGTCTTCTTCATCTTTTTTCATGCGTCTTTCCAGCAAGACAATTTCCAGAGATGTTGCTCTATTTTTTTTTTTTTTTCATTTTCAACGGTACCAGCAAGACTTTTGTAATCAGAATGAGAAGAAGAAAACGATGTTGATCAAAAGGAGCGACAGCGACAGCGAGATCAGCGAGAGTGAGAGCGACCAGTGAGATGTATTTATAGGCACTTGAATGAGAACTGAGACTAATGATCTCACAGTCACTCTTAAATAACTAATCCAACTCGCTCTCGCTCTCGTTGATCTCTTTTTATATACACAAACATTCAATCCTTCTTAACTTGTTTTGAATTTATTTTCAGAATTGTTTGCACTTTATGGAAAATTCGTACAAGAACATTAATTAGCAGCAGCAAGCTGGCGGGAACGAATTCGTGCTCCTGACATTGAACGAGAACGAGAACGAGTAGTGTATGGTGTGGAACAAGAATGAGAACGAGTCACTCTCGCTCTCGTCAATCTCACTCTCGCTGATCTCACTGATCTTGCTCTCATTATCGCTCTTTCTGATCAGCTTCATTTACTTCTTTTTATTTTGATTATGAAAGTCTCGTTGGTACCGTTGAAAATGAAAATAACAAAAAAAAAATAGAGCGACATCTCCGGAAATTGTCTCGCTGGAAAGACAAGTGAAAAAGGAAAAAGAAGATGTCTAAAGAAAGACGACAAAGAAAAGCATAACAAATGAGGAATGAAAAAAAGAAATAGCGGGAGCAAAATGGCATAAGAAGAAAAGGAAGAAAGGTTAAAGTAGTAATTTCGCACAATGATGACATGATCAAATTTTGAATGTTTTTTAATTTGAAGCCAAATTTTGAGTAGGCCTCTCAAAATGAGTCATCTCTACAAATATCTCTACCCATCCTAAAATGGGCCATCTGCCATGTGGCAATTTTGTTTTAAAAAAAAGTTGAATTCTCTTTTTTTTTTTTTTTTTTCTACTATAACTAAAGAATTCCTCCTAATCATTGTCCTTTTTTAATTCTTCCTTCTACTCTCATCATTTTTTTTTTTTCTGAAACGAAAATTCATTTCAATTAACAAACAACTAAAAGAATTTTTTTTTTTTTTTTTGTACTTTTAAAACTTGTGTCTGCTTCATTATTAGGTTTTCTAAATTATAAATTTAGTCAAAGTTTCATTAAACATCAAATTTCTAATTTTTATTTAATAAATTAATTAATTTTTAAAATCTTTATAAAGTTTTCAACCATGTACATGTTAAGAAATCTATTAGATACTAAATTTAGTTGTCCAAATAAACACAAATCTCATAGTTGAAAACTGAACTTGTAATTTAACTAAATATCTATAATCTATAATCTATTCAAAAGCTAAGATGTTAAAAAAACTCTTTTAGACACATTTGTTCCCTCCTTAATTTACCTATTCACAAAATATGCAATTAAATATTAATTATAAATGGTATATAAATAACTAATTAATAGTTATCAATGTAATATATAGTTAATTAATTATTAATTGTAAACAATAAGTATAATACAAATTCAAAGGTTGGAATGTAAAAAGTTTCTCCTACTTTCAAGATTTTTTCCCTTCAATTTAATTTAAAAATGAAAATTTAAGAGTTTTAGAAT
>QLSR01000385.1:947844-971610 GCA_031780015.1 Citrullus colocynthis | reverse complement strand
ATTTTGTAAGAAGGATGAGTAGAACTATATATTTCTACATTAGAAATAATAAAATGTAACTTAAAATTCATTCTGAATAATGTAATATGGGATAAATTAATGTGATTTCAACCATCAAATTAAATGAATGGAATATGAAAAATTATAATAAGTTAATTATTAATTAAATTATTATCAAATTATATTTAATTATAACATAGGAAAACTTTCGTATGCAAATGTTTTTTATTTTTTTTCCATTTCATTAACTCTAAAATTTTTTATTACATTCATTTTCACGAAATTTGAGAGTTTTATTTTAGGAAAATTATAAAGCATATGATAAGAATAATTATTAAACTAACTATAGCTTTGATGATAGGGTAAATTATATATATATAAAAAATGAGATATTATATTTCTATCACTATAAAAAAAATTATATAATTATTTATATATATGGCAAAGATATTTGTAAATTTTAAATTTTTAATATAGAAAAATTTTATTATCTATCCATGATAGACCGCGATAGACTTTTATCGCTTAAGCAAATAGAAGTCTATCGTGTTTTGTCGCTCAAGCAATAGAAGTCTATTGCAGTCTATCGGTGATAGAAAATGAAATTTTTCTGTATTTGTAAATAGTTTTGCTCATTTTGTTATATTTGAAAATAGCTCAAATTTTAATATACTTTTGTTAATAATAATAAAGATTTTTTTTAAAATATAACAAAATGAGTCAAACTATTTACAAAATAGAAAAATTCCACTATCTATGAGCGATAAACAGTGATAGACTTTTATCTAGACTGCGATCAAGCAATAGAAGTTTATCGCGATCTATCACTAATAAACATAAACTTTTTTCTATATTTGTAAATAGTTTGGTATTTTTTTTATTTATAATAATTTTTCTAATAAAATAATGATGTTTTTTAATATTATATATTTAGATTTACACTATATATTGGTAATAAAAATAAGTTTATCGATTGCCTAATATATAAGGATTTATAGTAAATGAAAATATAGTTCCTTATTATAATAAAAAATGAAGTAAAAGTATATTATGTGTAATAAGGTAGTTAAACAAAATTGTATGTTATTATAAAAATATTAATTTTCACTTGAAACTTAAATAATAAATATATTTCTATGGACTAAAATTAATAATTTAAAAAAAGAAAGAGTTTACTCTATAAATTTAATATTTATTTTTTCAAAACTACAATTTTTAGTTATTAAATTAATTTAAAAAATTAGTAGTAAATTATCTAGTTTAAGATTATATTCACATGAGTGATAACATATTAATAATTAAATAGTTATATATTATATAAGAATATATAAAATGAATCCTAACTAATTTTTAAAATAAATCTATGGAATAATATTTTATCCAAATTATTATAAGAAAATATCTATTATGATTTCTTTTTTAATTTGTAAAAAATTTGTACGTGCTAAAACAATAGTATATTATAAAATTAAGGTAGTTCTAAAAAAACAAAATCTAGGTCCAAGTTATTTGTAAAAATGTTAGAAGTATTATCCATTTAAGACATGGATTAGAAGAGATATATTCCATAGCAAGAATATGTCCCAATTTATAATCCTATTATAGATTTCACAATAAAAAAAGGAATGCATTCTTCTAAGTATTATTTAAAAAGAAGAAGAAAAAAAGAAAAGAAAAAACGGGTTTCTATTGTAAAATTGAGGAGCAAAATGATACACAATGAGAACACAAATACCAAGGAAATATACTATAATATAATATAACACAATATAATATAATATAAATAAAATAAATAAATAAAGGGAAATTATGAAAATGGGAAATTTCTCCAAATTCTCCAACTTTCTTTGAATTCTCACCAATGTGTGTATCTCTACACAAGCCACAAATGACCACATATTTATAGAATTTTGGCAACTAGGATGTGGCACACTTAGACACTAAGCACGGGTTGTTGTATGACACATGGTCAACACATGGGGTAATGGAGAAGTGACACTTAGCATTGACATCTATAATACACTTAATTTATAATATTTATAATACTTCTTCTTAGTTGCCCATTTTATATATATGAAATATGTCTCGTTAAAACCTTACTAGGAAAAAAGCTCAATGAAAAAAAGATCCTATTGAACGAAAAAGAGTACATATTTCATATAATTTATACTCCTAAAAGATTACAATGTATTTGCTCCCCTCACGAAAACATCACTTGAGATCTTTTGTCACTACATTCCAATGTTCTGCACTAATTTTTCAAAGGTTGCAGTTAGTAATGATTTTGTAAATATGTTTGTCGAGTTATCCTTCGAACAAATTTGTTATACAGTGATGTCATCGTTTTCTTCAAGATCATAAGTGTAGAAAAGTTTTGGTGAAATATGTTTTGTTCTATCTCCTCTAATATATCCTCCTTTGATTTGGCTTATACATGCTGTGTTGTTTTCGTATAGTGTTGTTTTAAGACTTTTACTAGAAGACAAGCTACATGTTTCACAAATGTGTTGAGTCATTGATTTTAGTCATACACATCTCTACTAGCTCTGTGAATTACAAGAATTTTAGCATGATTTGAAGAAGTGGTCGTTGTGGTCTGTTTTACTGATTGTCATAATATAACAGTTCTTCCACATGTGAATAGATAACCTATTTGAGATCTAACTTTGTGTGAATCAAATAAATATCAAGAATCTGCATGACCAACTAGATCAGAATTTGATGTATTTGCATAAAACAAACTCATATCCATTCCTCGAAGATAACAAAGTATATGCTTAACTTCATTCTAATGTCTTTTTGTTGGAGATAGCTAATAAATTTATTGAAAATGTAATATTTGGTTTTGTATTATAAGCAAGATACATAAGTGCACTAATTGCACTAAGATATGATACTTCAAGACCAAGAAGTTCTTCCTTATTATCTCGATGTTGAAATATATCTCTCTTTACATCCAGCGAAAGAACTTCCATTCAAATGTTTAATGGATGTGCTTTGTTTATATAAAATCTTTTCAGAAATTTTCCTGTATAAGTTGATTGATGAATAAATATTTCATCTGCTAAATGCTCAATTTGCAAGCCAAGGCAAAATTTTGTTTTTCTGAGATCTTTTAGCTAAAATTCTTTCTTATGATATTCTATTGTTTTTGAAAGCTCTTCAGGAGTTTCAATTATACTGATATCCTGCTAATTCTAGAGCAATAAATTCACACTTCCATGAATTAGCTCCTCTACTCAATAAGAACACATCTACTAGTAAAGCTTGCTTCTTCATTCTAAGTTACCTAGTTTGCATGCACTACCCTTTTAATATGACAAAAAATATTAAAATACAAACAATAAATTATTGTACCATTAAGATACCTTAATAAACGACAAAGAGCAATCAAATGATCTTTATAAGGATTATGTGTATATCCACTCAAACTTCTCACAACATATGTAATCATAAGTCTAGTATAAACATAATACTTCCTATAATCTTTACATATTCAAATTCAGAAACACTATCTTTTTCATTTTTCTTAAGACTCATACTAGTATTTCATGGTTCTTACAGGAGCATTATCAATGCAATCAAACCTCTTTAGCATTTTTCAATGTGTGATTGATATAAAGAAAATCTCTTTTCAGTTTTCCTTATCTTAACACTGAATATCACA
Source organism: Citrullus colocynthis (assembly GCA_031780015.1). Lineage (NCBI taxonomy): Eukaryota > Viridiplantae > Streptophyta > Magnoliopsida > Cucurbitales > Cucurbitaceae > Citrullus > Citrullus colocynthis. The sequence goes on along the minus strand of QLSR01000385.1, from coordinate 967,943 downwards.
TCACCCTCATCTAAATCTTACATTTCAAATTGCAAGGACATAAGGAACTTAGTATCGTTACTTACATCTATGTTTATACCAAAAATCAGTATATCATCAACATACAAACATATAATCACACAATTAGCTCAAATAAATTTGAGTGGACACATATGTCAAAGGATATTAATAATATTCACATAATCAGCTTAAACAACTTGAGTAAATGACTTCTTTACATCCATGTGATGTATTATACAAATGTTATCAAGGCTTTGTAGTAGATATTTCAAATATTTTAGTCATATGAGAATGTGCATCAAAATATTTGAAGATCCATTACCTAGCTGGTTTATTTTCTTTCAGAAATTGAAAGTCCACTTAAACCTAACTGGTTTGCTTCCTTTCAGAAATTGAAGATCCAAGTTCAATTCATAATGTCCCTTCATAAGTTCCAAGTTCAATTCATTCATAATGTCTCTTCATAAGTTGCTAAATCACATAATAACCATAAATTATCAAGATCCTAAACATGCTCAATAAAATAAAGATTTTATACTTTCAATCAATTGGAATTATATATATCTACACCCATGTACCCATGATTTTATCTAACCAATATGGGACTTTTATCGTATTCCCAACAATACTCCCCTCGAACAAAGGTCTAGCTGAGCCTCGGCTGAAGTAATCATCTATCCATCTCTTATCTAGGCTAACTCATTTTCACCATAACATACTGCCTATCCAATAGAGTTCAACCATGGATCAAACCTCAACTATTTTCGAGGTTTCATTACATCTTTGTTTGACACCTAAGGATTGTATCTACTTTGGACATAAGCCCTCATGGCTTTGTTTTTGGGTTTGACCCCAAAAAGCCTCATAGGAACTAGGATAGTTGTTTTAACTTATATACCCATGAAAAGTTCTTATAAAATATCCATATATTTTATAGCTTAGACAATATCTCAAATTACCATTAATTCTACAAGCTTCCACATAAAAATGATGGAATTTACATATTTTTATACTACCAACAAGTTAGATAATAACCAAAATAATGTTATAGAGCCAAACTAAATCAAAAGTAATAATAATATTTTTCAACTTCATGAAAATTCATGGCCAAGCAAAATATATATATATATATATATATTTATTTATTAGTATGACAAATTATGATATGAATAATACATAAACTATGTCAAGTATAACACATGTAACATTATTTCCAATCATATAATGTGATAGTTAAACTTGCTCAAATTGATTACAATAGCATCTCATTTGAGCTATTCAAAGCAAATTATCAACCAAAACTTCTTCAATAAATTTGAAAAGAGAACTTTGATTTCAATCAAAATTTGAATCACATCAAGGAAATCTTTGTCATCATCATCCAAATTGACAATAATTTAAAATTTTAAACGTTGGAGACATTTGTGGAGCAAATCATCAAAATATCTTCGCTTAAAAGTCATCATATTTGATGATTAATAACCACAAGACCCACTGCATAAACTATCTATCACATGTACATATGACAATGAACATAAATCAGTCCACCGATAAAAAAATTGTAACTCAATATGTTAGAATTGTCTCTCCAAATTTCTCAAATCATGTCAACAAATCATTTTGAAAATAAGTGCAGAATATATCCAAAATTAATTTGACTCCAAGCAACAACTAATTATTTATGATTTTTCTGATAAAGAATTGATACACCAAGCCAAAACTAAGCAACAAGTAATTGATACAATATGATAGCAAGAATGACACAAACTTAATGACTTCATGTGTTTCCTTATTCATATTCACCCACAGCTAAATGAATGTGTTTCCATAATATGGAATTATTTATAAGGAAAACTACCACAAAAAATTAAATCTCCTCCCTTCCATATTTTAATTTTTGCCTTAAGTAGTTTTATCATTTAATGCATCAATTTTCTTTTATGGTTATATATAAGTACATTCAACATGTTCAAATCAAATCAAAGAGAATTTCATCACCAAGAACTATGACAATTTAATTGAGTCATTATTAATTTATTTTACTTAATATCTACTTTCAATCTAATTAAATCTTAGTTCTCAATTCGGAACGAGAATCACTCCTTATTTTAGATTATCCCTAGATAATCTCAAAATAAATAATCAAAATATGGTCTCTCTTTTTCGGTACCTCTTAGTGCCATTACCAACTTTGGTCAAATAGACATAGAATGCCTAACCAGATAGATCACAGACTGATCAAATCCTAGCTAATTCATAATTTCATATTCGAAGTTCCTTATCGACATCCAAAGTGACGACTTTCTCCTCAAAGAGTCCACATCCTTGAGTTGATTTCAGTACATGGCTACTACAGCGACATAGGGAACATCATGGAGAAGAGAGCTGCAACTCCAACCACAGTGATTCGATCGCTAACTCTGAGAGACCAAAATGGCGAAGGCTCGTGCCAGAAGGAATTTTCCCTATCGACATGATCAGCATCGTCTCTTCCGAGGAAAATCAACACCATCTGGCCACTGGAAACAAAAAGCAATCTGTCGCTTTTACTGATCAAGGCTTCACGGCCTCAATCTCCACCAAAAGTCGTACCAGATGCCCCACAAATTATATACAGCGATTCATATTTTGTCATGTCCTAGAACCAAATTTACCAATTATACCCTAATTACGATTTGGTTTCATTCTGGCACCAAGGTCACACTGCAAATTTGCTGCTCACCGTCATTCAGATCCAATTGCATGTTGCAACATCTTAGTTTCGCCAAATTTAATCGACACTCGGTAGAAATCGATTTTGCTTTCAAATTGTAAGTAGCAAATGTGGATCGTTATTGTGCTGTGTAAAATCCACGACTTTGAAAGCGACGTTGGTGCGAAATCAATGGAAATATGCTAAAAAACAAAAATCTTTCTAAGGAAAGGTAAGATCCATCTTTTTAAAATAAAAAAGGGTTTTGAAATTAATTTTAAAACTGTTTTAGAATTAATTTCAAATAATAATAAAACCTTTTTCTTTTGTTAGGTTAGTTATTATTTCTATCAATTCAGGGGTCAGAGTTGATTTTAATGTGTAATGTGTTACCCATTCCCCACTACAACCCTTACAGAATAGTTCTTTCCCCCACACAATACTCCTCCAAGTTAAAAGATGGGTTATGGCCAAAGTTGGAATTTAAGAACTTTCCAATAATCCTCTACCTTTATTTTGATTAACCACTTTCTAACAGACGGTTTCATAATTAATATTATATTCATGTTACTAATATTTTGTAGATTAATTTACAATATAATGAAACGTATGTCAAAATTGTTCTTCCGTACCCAAATCTTCATTCCAGAAACTTTTTCAATTGCCTTTAAAAAATCCATCGAATGAATTTAAAATTTCTCTACGTCGTTGGATTAACGATTCAAATGAATTAATAATTTATGTTAGAGATTTAATTGAAGAATTCTAATTCCAAGGATATTGGTATGCTTATTTATTTACGAAAATAGATAGTATTGCAGAGTACTTTCGACTAATTGATTTGAAATATAAATATAAAATATAAAATAAACAATAAAATTGATATATGTAATATATGTGTGTATGTATGTTATTTTAGGTACTTCAACCATTGATTAGTTGAAAATAAATATATTATGTAGATTAGAAATGAAAATAAGATTGACGAATAAAATTATAAAACAAAAAAATAAATCTCATTAAGAAACCGTTGTTAGCTTTTAAGTTATGAAACTTATTTCTATTTTAAACTTTTAATTTCAATTTGTATGAAAATAAATGATGTTAGGTAGATGAGGAAAGCAAATAAAACTAAAAAATATGTAAAATTAGAAACAAAATTAATATTGCAAATAAACTGTTAAAAAAAGAAAAGAATAGAAAATATTTAAAAGAAAAAGGAAAAAAAACCAAAAAAGAAAGAAAAAAAAAAAAAAAAGGTATGACACATGGTGCCTCGAGAATGGGCCACATATCTAGAATGTAGAGCTAGGTGGATCCAAAATTTATATATAGTGGTGAATCCAAAATTTTATGTGTCGATTGATATATTCTAATATTAATTTATACATTTTAATGATAAATTTTGGTTAATTATAATTTTCATACTGTAAAATTTAAGATTGTAGAAGAATTGAGACTAAGATTGTTGCGTAGTTGCTGACTGTGAAGGCTCAACAATAAATTATTTTGATATACAATTGTCATGTAGTATAGTTTTTTTTTTTTTTTTTAGTGCAAGTGAGGTTGTATGTCAATGGGCTTAAATGTGTTGGTCTTATATCATAAACGTAAAAGGATGTGTGTTTAGAATATTGTGATACTATATACTGATTATTACACCAATGTAAGATTGGGATTATTATTGAACTCATATGGGAAAATTGAAGAAAAATGTCATTCCTTATTTTTTGTTGGACTTCATTTGTCCTTTGGAAGCATAATTTCATTAGGAACAAATAGAAGAGAGCATCCAAAGTGTTAAAAGAACACTAATTTTGAAAATATCTAAATTTCCATTGTCATTTACAAAAGAAATCATAAAGGATATTCCTGTTAATTTGTCCACTATTTAAACTGTTTATGACATGTCAATATTTTCATTCTTTATTTTCCATTAAAATTTTACCTCCACGTCATCTTTAATTTTAAATATCTTTTAATTACAAATTTTCAAGTTTACTTTTACATTCTACTACAATTCATTTTGTCAATTTTTTCTCTTTAAATTTAAATTCCATCAAATGCCACGTGAGTGAAAAGAAATATATATATACATATATATATATATATATATATGTTTGTAACTCACCAAAAAAGAAAAAGCAAAATTTAATCTTAATTTCTAAATATTTTAAAATTATTATTTAATTAGAAAATTTCAATTGTATCTTTACATTTTGGTTCAATTCCTTTTGTTTATTTTCATAATAAATTTTACATTTCATTGGAAATCAGGCCTTGCGAAATGCAGCTTGAGGAGCCACTGAATCTGCCAAAACATTTTGTGATCTTCTCACATGGACAAACCGAATGCCTTGACATTAACATATTCATAATCCAACCCATCAGCTACAAATAATTAATCAAGGGGACATATTTTAAATTATAAAGTCAACAATTTTGCTTTTTTTTTTTTAGTACATATACAATTAACATTTGGATGGACGGTAAGGATAAGATAATAATATTTTACTTTTCAGCAGGAGAAAAAAAAGATAAGAAAATATTTTAAAAACTGTTGTGAAAATAGAGGATATTAATTAAAAAATAATAATAAAATCTGAGATGCAGGACCTGTCACAGTGTTTCAGTTTCAATGGGCTCTGCTGAAGGCCCAATATGATGGCGTTGCATTCAGCCCAATGAAAAGTGGGCACTTGGGCCGTAGCAAATATTTTAAAATAAATGGTAAAAATTTTGGAGATGCGGGGTATCGATCCCCGTACCTCTCGCATGCTAAGCGAGCGCTCTACCATCTGAGCTACATCCCCAGATGACAAAATGAATAAGCAATATATTATTAGTCTTATTTATATAATTAAATTATTTTTTCATCCCCATAAACCGTTATTTTAAATATTTCTAAAAAGAAAAAAGCATGGTTAACCATTATAATACGTTTTAATTTTTTTTTTCTTTTTTTTTTTTTTTGGGTATGTCTATTATTGTTTTTAAGCAAACAGGAATGATACATCTATTAAAGGATTAGAAACACGTGTCTCTCTCAAATGCTAAATGATTTATATATTATGCATATTGTCTTTCATTAAATATATATAAAAAGAATTGTACTCCTTTAAAATTTATAGTAATGTGTTGCTTCAACGGCTTGGGGCACATTATCTTTAATAATGAATATTATAATAATTATAAGGCTACGGTTGGAGCCTTTAGTTTGACAATTTCTTTGTATTTTTAATTTATAAATATAGGTAGTAAGTGGTGAATATTCATTTTTTATTCAACACATATATTTGTAAATTATTATTTTATTATTTTTTATTTCGAAAATGCATATAATATTTAATTTTTAGCATTGAAACATGTAAGGAAAACTTAATCCTATTTTAAATTTTCTACATATATATATTCATTAATTTCATTTAATTTAATTTTCTCATTTTAATAAATTCCTAAACTTTGTTCCTAAAATATGTGTAATAAATCTATAAAATACCTCAATTTTATATCTAATAGATCTTAGAAATACTAAAAAGGTTTATAAGTAATTGTTTGATAAGACAAAAAATAATTTTGTGTCTATTTGAAACTTGAATGTTAAATTTTGTAGCTAATTGATACATTAATTTAAAAAAAAAAAAAATGTCAAAGCGTACCTATTAAGCACAAAACTAAGTTTAATAATAAAATATAAAATTCAATGTCTAATCATATTAGATGCAAAATTGATATTTTAAAAATCTATTAAGTAAAATAAGAAAAAATTTTAAAACAATCAAAGATGTATTAAACATTTTTTATAGTTTAGGAACTATACATAAATACAAAACTAGAATTTTATGGGCTATATTTCTAAACTTATATACATTTGCACCTCTCACTTGAAGGTCTCAATCTGCTACTAAGAATAGTATATGAAAATATCATTCAAATAATAACATAACTTTTGTAATTTAACTAGTCCAATTATGTTCAAGTTGGACATTACTTTATTTGGTTAACTAATTTTCAAATAACATACTGTCACATCATGTCTAATTATCAATTATTAGTCCAATTAACATGTCATGCAATGATTTAAAAATAATATAAATGCTATAAATCAAAGTTCATGAACATGATTGAAATTTTTGTTTCAATATCAATAGTCAATACTATGTTTTTAAACAATTTTTTTTTCTTAAGATAATCAAAACCCATAAAATTATGATTAAAATTAAAATTTAACTTGAGTTGAAAAGTAGATTAGTCTCTCTCGAAAGGCTGAAATAAGATGGAAAGGGTTGTAAAAATTTAAAGTTCCCCTAAATTTCAATTTATTTCAAAATAAATTGAGTTTAGCTGTCAAAGGGTCAAACAGTGTTTAAATATAGGTCATGTTTGTTGGAATTGTGCGATCCAATTACTGTTTAATAGATTTTATTGGTAATTATAGAGCGGCACGCGATTAAAATTAATTAATTTTATCAACTTGAACTTTCTTTGCAAAGCTACGCTACATTAGCCACTAAAAATTTTATTATTGAAAAGTAAAAAAACAAATTTAGATAGTTGGAGGTGAGAAGGGATAAGATTTGAAAAGAAAAAGGGCATAAAAGAAATTTAAAAGAAATTTAAACAATCATGGGTTTTCCACATAGTTCTCCCCACGTCTGCTTAACTCATCATTTTTTTCCTCCCTTCCGGATATCAACAAAAGATATCTTTCAAAATATCAGGGAGGGAAAAAATTTCCCCTTTTGATTCCAGAAAAGAAACCCAGGAGAAATTCTGCTGAGGGAAGAACAAAAATATCATCCACAGCCTAGGAATCCCAACTCTGAAACCTCATAATTTTGTAAATTTTACAAAGAGGTGTGCATTAGATTGATGTAATTTGACTGATTTTCTTTTTCTTTTTCCGTAGAATTTTGGGCATTAATTATGGTAGACGCCCGTTTCAATTAATGAAATTCTAAGCGTTTTGACATTGTAATTCACTTTATGTGAATTATTGGGAAAGTTGGGAAATACGTAGAAGTACAGAAAAGGGGTAAAGTTCTAAAATTCCAAGGAATTGGTTGGTTTAGAGGGATTTTAGAGGAGGGAAAATCCTTGAAGTTCGATGAAATGAGAAGAGAAGAACACGGATGGGATGGTGATTCAGAGAGAAATGGAATTGAGAAGAGCTGGTTATGTGGTTGTTTTTGTGACTCTCCTTTGTGCATTGGCAATTGCCAGTTCAGAGGGCAGAAGGAAGACGGTCGAAATGGTTCTTGCCAATTCCGCCAATTGCCACTTCACATCCTCAAAGTTGGATTCAGATATGGTAATTCCATATTTTTGTATAATTTTCCCTTTCCCTTCAATATGAATATATGAATAAATCCTTCTTCTTCCTTTCAATTCAACTCAGAACCATGATTTTTTCCCCTACAATCTACATTTGAAATGAAAAATAGATGGGTAGGGAATGGTGATTCTGATTCGTACCTTTTTGTTTCTTTTTTGCTTTCCTCTTCATCATCTGCAAAACATAACAATATTCTGATATAATAATAGTGTGATAACAGGGCCAGAAAGCATGCATGAGAGAATTAGCAGAGAAGGAATATGAAGCAGAAGAATTCGTTCCTTGCATCCATAAAAAAAACATGGGTAAAGAAGCTATAAGAATTCTTCCAACTGACATGAAACATGACTTGTTGGATTGTTTAAGAAAGAAAACTGTGCTTACTCGTGGCTCTGAACCAAGTTCTAGCTTATTTGATCGGTTTAGCAAACCAATAGAGTTGTTCTTCAGTGGAGGGTCCAATAGTCGCATGAGACATCTAATTAGAGCATCACAAGATTCATCAGAACCACACCTTGCTGAAACTCCAGCTCCATCTCCATCTCCATCTCCTGAAGCAGAATCACCAGCAAGTTCTCCATTCCCGTCTCCCAGTCTTGCTCCAACGCCATCTCCAAGTTATGCCCCAACCAAGTCACCATATCAAAATCTCCGTCCACCTGTTGAGGCTCCAGCTCCGTCTCCAGAACCACTACCAGACGACACTGATGTTTCGGATTTGCCTACATCTTCTGTAGTTCGCTCACCACCTCCTCCACGTGCTTCTCCCAAGTCTCGCCCTCCAAAGAAGCATGAAGAAAACCAGACAGCCGTAATTGCTGGTATTGTAGCAGCTGGTGTGGGAGTTGTTCTTGTGGTTGCTCTGCTTTTGTTTTGCTGTCGTAGAGGTGAGAAAAGTAAGGTAGATCCGAAGGATGGGCAAAAGGATGAGAGACCTCTCCTAAACATATCTTTGAGCGAATTATCAGCAGGTAAGGTACTATCTTTTGGTATGTCTCTCATTTTTTTTTTCCATTGATGAATTTTCAAATCATCTTTGTAATTTCTATATTTCAGGTTCTTCACAGATGTCATACAGCCTTGGAAATCCAGCTACCAAAGAGGTAAATGCTGATAATGGAACTAAACCACCCTCATTTGTTGGCAACTTATCAGTGAATCCTGAAAACGATACCTCTATGGCTGAGGGTCCAACATCTGATGGTAAATCATCAGCAATGCCGCCTCTAAAACCCCCTCCTGGAAGAACAGATTCTCAACCTCCTCCAGCACCAGCACCAGAACCAGCACCAGAAGCAGCACCAGCACCAGCACCAGCACCAGCACCAGTGGCAGCACCAGCACCGCCTCCGCCGCCTGCTCCTAGAGCCCCACCACCACCACCCCTGAAAGTTGGCCGACCCCCACCTGCACCACCGACGGCAATCCCTGGTAAATCTCAAGCAGCGCCTATGGGGCCACATCAACGTGGACCCAGTGGCTCAAGTATGGATGGGGATTCAGGAGGCCAAAAGACCAAGTTAAAGCCCTTTTTCTGGGATAAGGTTCTCGCTAACCCTGGGCAATCCATGGTCTGGCACGAGATTAGTGCTGGATCATTCCAGTAAGCCAACTTAAACTCTTCATTCTCTCAATAGTAATTATTATATAGAGGGATTTGATGCATACTACAAAATTAATCATCATAAAAATTGGCAGGTTCAATGAGGAGATGATGGAGTCTTTGTTTGGATATACAGCAGTAGAAACCAACAAAGGCGACCGCAAGAAAGATTTAGCTTCAGACCCTTCAGCACAGTTCATTCAAATCATCGATGCGAAGAAGGCTCAAAACCTTTCAATTCTCCTACGAGCATTGAATGTAACAACAGCAGAAGTTTTGGATGCCCTTGAAGAAGGCACTCTCTCTTTTCTTTCTCTTAATCCAACTTGCTTTTGTGTGATGCTTGTGATTTGATTAGAGAATAAATATACAGTTGGTCTAATTGAGGAAACTAACAAAGGGGTTCTACCAAATTATGTACCAGGAAATCCTGATCTTCCAGCAGAGCTTCTGCAGACCTTGTTGAAGATGGCACCAACAACAGAAGAGGAACTGAAACTGAGATTATTTTCAGGGTATCTTTCTCAGCTAGGTCCAGCAGAGCGATTCCTCAAAGTGTTGGTGGATGTTCCTTTTGCTTTTAAACGATTAGAGTGTCTTCTCTTCATGCTTTCAATGTCGGAAGACGTCACTAACATTAAGGAGTCATTCGCAACTCTAGAGGTGTGTATACGAAGATCCAAAATTAACTTTATAAAACACATCAATTAAACTCACTAACTTGCTAACTGTTAGGTCGCATGCAACACTCTTAGAAATAGCAGGCTGTTTCTCAAGCTATTAGAAGCAGTTCTCAAAACTGGAAATCGAATGAACGACGGGACGTACCGTGGCGGTGCTCAGGCATTCAAGCTCGATACGCTTTTGAAACTAGCGGATGTTAAAGGAACCGATGGCAAGACTACACTCTTACACTTTGTCGTACAGGAGATTATTCGTTCGGAGGGCATCCGAGCAGCCCGCTCCGACAGACAAAGCCGGAGTTCGTCCAGCATAATCTCCAGCGATACGATTTTCGAGGACTTCACCGACGATTCGACGGAACATTATCGGCAATTAGGGCTTCAGGTGGTTTCTAGTTTAAGCACGGAGCTCCAGGACGTTAAAAGAGCGGCCGCCATAGATGCGGAGGGGCTAACGACGACGATATCGAAACTTGGCCAGTCTCTGTTTGAAACCAAAGCATTTATAGACGCGGAGATGAAGAGTTTAGACGAAGACAGCAAATTCCACCAATCGTTGTCGAAATTTTTGGAAGGAGCGGAAGCAGATATTTCGTGGATTGCAGTGGAAGAAAAGAAGATAATGGCATTGGTGAGGAGCACGGTGGATTACTTCCATGGACATTCTGGAAAGGAGGAAGGATTGAGATTGTTTACGATCGTACGCGATTTCTTGATTGTGTTGGACAAGACATGTAAACAGGTCAAAGAAGCAGCTGAGGCTGCGGCCAAGCAAGCGAAGAATTCCAAAAAAGAAACTGCGACATCGTCGGCTACTTACAAGCAGAATTCAGATCTACGGCAGCGGCTATTTCCGGCAATTGCAGAACGACGGATAGGCGATGATTCAAGTTCTTCGGACGAGGACGACGATGGCGAGAGTTCATCTTCATCATCCTAGATTCCATTTCACGGAAAGTGGTATTTTATTTTACGAATCGGAATTTTTTTTTTTTTTTTTTTTTTGGGAGAAATGAAAGAAAAATCTTGTGTGGCGTAATTTTGCGAGCAGTGTCATGTAACGGAGGGTTCTGTTTCTACTCACGATTTGATCCCCTTCTCCTTCTGCGACTATATTTTAATTTGGGTCACTGTAGGAATGGTAAAATCTTCTGTGGAATCCAAAACATACGACACTGTTTCTCCATTTTTTTACAAAATACATGGGTTGTTACAATTTCAAGTTCTATTTGAATTAAATTTTTTAACTTTCCCATCTAAACTAATTTACAGTCTCCCAAGCGATTTTTAATTACTTTCCCCCAAAATTACCGCAATGCAATTATTACTCTCCCAGAAAATAAAGAAAATCGATCAAATCAAAAGCCATTCATATTAATGAAGACAACTTACTATTATATCTATTTAGTCATTTATTTAAAAAATTATAGTTGATTAAGTTAGGAAAGTTTACCCTTTTATAATTCTCACTGATTTAAATATAACAAAATGTACTAATAGACTACTATCATTTATCATCTTCTATTAAAATAGACAATAACATTTTGTTATATTTAAAAATATTTCAAATAGTTCTGTCATCTAAAACAATTATCCTACCTTTAATATAGTATTAATATAATCCTTGATTATGTTTCGAGAAAGAAAATTATTGTCACTTTGATTAAAAAAATTAATATTTTAAAAAAAAATCAAAGTATTTTTATTACATCGGGATTCTCAATTGCGAAAATAATCATCATCATTAAACAATAAATAATAAAAAACATAATATTCAATAATCCAAAAAATATGATAATAATAATTTTTGGGTTGAAATACTATCTATTTACTCACACTTATTCTATTTTGGTCCTTTTACTTTAAATTGTTCAATTTTTGTCTCTATGCTTTTGATAACTCTCGAAGTAAGTTCATTTTTATCTATAACAAATCTAAACTTTAAGCATATAATTTTTTTTTTTAAATTAGTTAAATAATAATGATAATTTTCATGCAAGAATACGAGTTAATTTCAGAAATAATGTATTTTTTGAAAAAAAAAATGACAAAAATAGGGTTGTGTGAAAACATATTCTAAAAATAATATGGTAGTTGAAAAATATGTCACATTTAGGGTTGTGGAAAAAATATTGACAAAAATAGGTGGAATAATCGTAGATTTGGTCCATGATTTCCTAACATAATTGGGAACCCAATCCACGATTTTCTAACTTAATCGTGGATCAGGTCCACGTTTTTCTTGTTTCCAGTCAACCGACTGACTATTGACCCATGGCATTTGCCAAATGGATAAAAATCATGGACTCGTCCACAATTAAAGCCGACCTCGTGGACCAGATCCCCACGAGTTCTGAATTATTTTTTTCGATTTTTTTATTTTTTTCTTTTCTTTCATTATTATTATTATTATTATTATTATTATTATTATTATTATTTGCAACGTAAATATGCGGACAAGCACTTAGTTTTTTTTAGGTAAGTTTATTTTTTCAACTCAAATATAAAGTTTGACACATAATAGGGCGCATGATGAATCAAATTATATCTATGTATTTCTAAATAAAACATCTAAAGTGAGTATTATCAATTACAAGTTGATGAAAACTCATGTGCCACATGGTGGCCATTTTCTCTCATGCCGGCCACGGCAAGGTACAAGAACTACAAAGTGTTGATGATGAATTACATCATCAATGTCTTGTTGGGTGACAACAGACGGAAATGCATAAGGTGCATAATACTCATTTTGATGACCAGAACTCGATACAATGTCTACTTGAACTCTAGGAAGTCTTTAAGAGAAGCTTGAATTGGACCAGTAGGTACATGAGGTTCTTGGTCAATGTGTTGCTCTGGAATATTCTTGGCCTATTGTCGTTAGCATCGACGACAAACACATTTTCTATAAGCATCAACAACATAAAGTATATTGCCTGTTAAACAATATCTTCTACACTTACAACACATTTATCACACACTGAACTTAACTTAGCTCTGATAAATTATATTGCACTAAATATTGTTGTACATCTTAAACAAAATTATTCTATATGAAAAAAATCAATGTAAAATAATATGCAAACAACAAAATTGAATAAAATTCTATGATATGAAAGCATATTATAGGTGAAAGCATATTAAAGGAAAAAAAATCATTCACAATATTAGTCCAATAGATCAATTCATTGGTCCAAATCAAAAAAATAATAACAAATAAAAATAACAGTCCATAATATTTTCACACAACATCTTAAAATATTAGGAAAAAAATATCATAAAATGTTTGAAAATTAGATATATTCAATCACATAAAACGAAACAATTATTGTTTACAAATTGATCCATTAAAAAATATCAAACAAAAAATAACATACCATGTGTAGAAAAAAATGTAAAATATTATGATTCAAAATATCACACAAAAACGCCAAAATGTTTGACACTTAGATACATTCAACCACATAAAACATAAACATATATTACCTACAAATTGATCCACTCAAAAATATCAAACAAAATATATCATACCATGTGTGGGAAAAAATCTAAAATATTATGCTTCAAAATAAAAAAAAAAAAAAAAAAAATCACACAACAGCAATATCACACAAATACTACACTAAATCTAAACAATAATATATAATGTGTGGAAACAAAATTAGAATACTATGCTTCAAAATATCAAAAAAAATAGCATAAAAAACAATATCACACACAAAATAATATCACACAAATGATCACACTAAATCTAAACAATATTAATGTGTTAGAAAAAAATACCTTCTAGCTGACACTGAAGGCTGGGGGCGGCGGTGTAGATGATAAGGACTGAAGGTGGCGACGACAATGGCGATGAGACAACAGCAAAATGGTGAGAGAGATGGAGATGTGTTGCTCCATCGGGGAGCATGGGTATTATAGGGGACCACGAAATCATGGACCCGATCCACGACTCTTTTCCCTGCCATTTAGCAAGCATGTGCAGACAGGTTTGACGAGGTGCTAACAGGACGAAAATCGTGGACCCTTTCCACAAGTTCATTAGTGGAAGCGTGGACCAAGTCCATGTTTTGTATAAAACGTATACTCCGTCCATGATTTCTATATATATTTTTGTCATGCCTTTTCCTCCCACCGTAGTTTTGTTTTTATTTATTAAAATAATATTGTTTTGTTATTATTTATTAAAATAATATTAGTTTAAAAATATTCAAGAAAATACACTATATAAATATATTTTCACAATTTGTAAAGAGATGTTATAGAGACTAATTTTTTTCTTTCTTTTTTTTTTTTTTTTTATTTTTTATTTTTTTTTTTTTTTTTATTTTTTATTTTTTTTTTTTTTTTTATTTTTTATTTTTTTTTTTTTAGAAAAACCATCAATATACTAATTGCACTAATTGTAAGATTTATAAAAATATATGGATTAAAATTAGACAACTAAAAATACATAATTAACATGCAACAAATTCTAAAATAGGTGGACTAAAATAATATTTTAACCAATTAGTTGGACATATGTAATGAAGATTTATTGACATATTTTGATGGGGAGAATTGTTAAATTATTTGTATAATATAGTTTAATTAGTGCTTAATTAATAATTTGAATAAGTTATTGAACAAAGCTTTTAGAAATCATATTGAACATAACTTTCCTTTGCAAAAAAATTATTGAACAGAGCTTTATTCTTTCATAGATTTAATTCTCTCCTGACCTTTAGGGACGGATTTCCTTTGATGATAGATTTAATTCTTTCATGATTCAACATCTATCCATATCTTGAATTCAAATTAGACGAAAATTTGTATGTTCCACCTTTCTCGGAATCTAACTCATATTTAGGTGGGTCTTTGTGAACTTGACTTTCAACTATCAACTTAAGTTTTTGAGTTAATTAGTGATTTAATATAGTATTAAAGTAAAGGTTCAGGATGTTATTTTCTTGCCAATTAATATTGATTTTCATTTGTTGTGGGTCTTTTACATATCTCAAACCTATAAAACAGGAATGTTGATATAACGTTAAATTTATATTCATCCATTAAATTAAGTTTTCAGGTATATGGGTGATTTAATATGTTGGAGGAAGAGAAGTAGGTACTCAAAGTTATGTTGTGTACCAATTATTGGATTTTGGTTTGGTTAAAAGTGACAGTGTGTATCATACAAAAAGGATCCTTAATTTCCCTGTTTGTCATGTAATGCCCTAAAAAAGAATCCAATATTATTTGTGCCTTACTAATTATTTAAGTTTTGAGAATTGGGGAATCCTTAGCAGAGAAGAAAAGAAGAATGATTAGATTAGTTTTTGTCTGATTTGCCACATAAGAGATGAATGAGACAATACATCATTTACCTTTAATTAAGAAAAAAAAAGAAAAAAGAAAAAAGGAAAAAATTCCCATTTTTTCCCATTACTCAGCAGCAGTGGTAGTAACATAATAGGCAACACAAAACAAGCCATGAACAAAACACAAAATCCCTCCAATTGACAGAAAATGATGGTGTGTGAATCCACAAGTTGCTCTTGATTTGTCGTTCCCCAATGCCCCAATAACCAACATCGACATTCCCACTGCAAGAATTATCCTTTCCAAACAGAAATAAAATAAAATAAAATAAAATAAAATTTGAAAAATTGATATAAATTATGAAGAAAGAAGAGAAAATAATAAAATACCAAGTGAAAATGAGGCATGCAATGGAGATTTGCTTATTTGGGGGAGATTTTTGAAGCTGTTCTTGAGAGCAAATGCAATTGCAACCACCAAGCAGATTAGCAATAATATGTGCTAATCCCAAAAGCCCTGCTGCTCCTAATCCTAATTTGAAAGCTTGCTCACTTGGGTCTCTGCACTCAAATATCCATAGTCGAAGATGCTTCACCTAATCAAACAATAATCACAATTATATAATTCTATTTTGGTTAAAGAATTTTGTGTTTTTGTTTAGAATGAATTTGTACCTTGTTTTGTGCAATATCAGCTTCAATCCCAAGCAGGCCAGCCACAATATCCATGGCTACCACCAACAAACAAATCAATACGCCAACCAACTTCATGATATTTACTTGGTTATATTATGAGAGGGAAAAACAAAGCAAAGGCTGTTGAGCGAAAGGTTTGTGAGAGGAGGAAATGAACTATTTATGGCCTTTTAAATAAAGCAGAGTCATTATAAATTATATTTAGCTAAAAAGCTTCTTTACACACACACTACAAAGTAGAAAGCTTTAATTAACTTTGGTGTTGTTTTAATGTTGGATTCTTTTCATGGGGGAGCAAGGAAAGTAGGGCATAAACCAGCTCATGGTCATGTTGGAGATGGCCCAGTTAATTCGGTGGCCATTTCCTTAATTCTTGGCTAACTTTTTTGACTTTTTACTTACAACAAAAAAATACTCGCTCTAATTAAATTATCTTTGTGTATTGCACTCAATTATTTTTATATATATTTGCTATTTACAACAATTACCTGCCATGATTTTGGTTGGCCGAAACCAAAAAAATCAAACTAAATCAATTTGGTTCGGTTATTATTATTATTATTTTTTTTAGTCTCAAACATAACATAGGTATTAGGTAATAGGGAATGGTTTGGGATTCCAAATTTGAGAAGCGCACCGTAGCATTGTTTGTGGCAGAAGGTATGTGGCACGTGAGAGGCGGCGGCTTGGCAGATTTTGTGGGAAAACTTGAGGCTTCACACGTACAAAAGTAGTTAATGGAATAGTATCAAAGATTTACAAATTTAATTACAATATAATCAATGATTATTCCTATCTTTTTCCTCTTCTCCCCTCTTTAACTTTCTCAAGATCCATTTTGTGGGAACCAAAAATTCTTTGAGGGCGTGGGCGACGACTGGTGGTAGCGCATCTGGGTTTCCATCGGTAATCAAAGGAAGATCAAAGTTTGATGCTTACTCTTAATGTATGATTAAAATAGCTAATATGGAGCCTTGATAGCCTTAATTTGTAACCATTCACGATCTTCTAATATATCGAATGGATCATGTAAAGACAATATTGTATTCTTCAATGGTGACTACAGGAGGAAATATACGTGACACAGTTGAAAGGCTTTACTAAACCAGCTTCTAAACAATGGTATGAAAAATTTAACGGTATTTTAGTAAATTCTTTTGATACATCTGTTTACTCGAAGTTGTTTAGAGTTGATTGTGTGATTATTTGTTTGTACAAATATAGATGTAGTTAACAACACCAATCATTTTTGTCATCACATTTTGAGATGAAAGACTTAGGTGAAGTTGAGGTGATATTTGGTGTTAAAATAAGAAACAAATGAATTTTCTTTATGCAATTACACTATATTGAAAAATTAGTAAAGAGATTTGATTGCTTTGAAGATACTCCTATAAAAACACTTTATGACGCTAGTATAAGTAAGAGAGATAGTGTATCTCAATCTGAATATTTGATATATACAACAATATATATTTTAACCTACATAAATAAGAAAAGTTTATCCAAAATTAGAAAAATGTTAGAAGCAAGAATTTACAAGAAGTTTCAAAAGAAAAAGAAGGTATATTTAATATATATGACACTATATACATGAGTTTTCTAAAAATAAACCAAGATATATTTGATAAGTGTATGAGTAAGACAATTTGTATAAGAGATCCTTCTATATATAAAATAATAGACGAGTGTAAGGAAAAACTGAAAAAACCAAAAGAAAGGAAATCGAAAACCTAAACCGTTCAATACAATAATTATAATAAACCGGTTTGGTCGATTTGGCTCTCGGTTCGTTTTGGTGATTGGTTATAAAAAATCATGGGAACTAAAATTCCTGAAGTAAATAAATATATCAAATTATATCTATATTTTAATGAGAATTAGAATTAGAAATTAAAAAATTTTAAAATTCCGACCTGCCGGATTCGAACCAGCGACCTAAGGATACCTGAAGGAATAATCCTACTACAGTCCTCCGCTCTACCAACTGAGCTAAGGTCGGTTTTGTTCTTAAGATCGTAAGTAACTATATATATTACTAAATTAAATTATATTATTCTATGTTTTCACAAAACATCTTTAAAAAATGGGAGCTGTTTGTTTCCGATCCAGATTGATAGCGCCGTAGAGAGGTTGAAAAAGGTGGCGGCGGCCATGGTTGCACTCCTGTTCAGCTTGTTTGCGTTAGGCTGTGAAAGTAGTTTTTTCTAAACTTTTTTTTTTAGGTTCTTAATTCGGATTTGGTTGGGCAATTTTGAAGGACTCTTTTCATTTTTTTTTTTTCCTTTTTCATTGTTATTTATTTATTTATTTTTGGTATTGTGAATTGAAAATTTTGAAAAAGGAAAAAACAAAAATCATGGTGATATTAAGCTAAAATTTATATTAATATTAATTAAACTCACACTTTTGGGAACAGTAAGAATAGTGCAATATTTAGGTATATTTCTAATTAGAATGAAATCTTATTTATTCTTTTTCTCTTTTCTCTTAAATTCAAAATTTACAAATTTCAAATTTTTTATCCATACGCATCACAATCACAATTACACTATATGTAAAGTTAAGGATTAAGAAAATCCTCGTAACTTTGCATTGCAATTACACTTTATATGTAACTAAAAAAAAGATTTAGAAAACATTGAATCTTGTAACAAAAAGTTAAAAAGTCGAAAAATAGTTATGTATAAAACCAAATTTGTAAAGAAAAGATAGATACCAAAGAGATATTTGTGATAAAAACCAGAAAGAATTATTTGTTTAAATGGAAAAATATGAATAAACAAATGGAAAAAAAAAAAAAAAACGTGATAAAAAAACATAAATTGTGTAAACAATTATATTATAAACAAACAAATGTAATTAATAATGTGGTAACAAAGATAAAATGAAATTTGATGACAAAAATAAATTCAACGAAAAGATTGATTTATTTTGAATTAATTGTAAGAGGGCAAAATTCACGGAATAACGTTCATTTTCAGTTCTAAAATCGAATTTGTTAGATAATAATCTGATTAATTTGGCTATCAATCAAGTTCCTCAAGTACATTGTATTTACAAGTCACCCATAATTTCTTGCACACGTTTTTCCATTAATCTTACTATTTCCGATTTTTGCTATATATCCAAATAAAACCTCATTTCTTGTTATCTTATCCAATTTTCCATAAATAAATAAATAAAAAGTTCATTCCTCACAACTTTATAAATAAGTAAGGCTAAAATATATAAAATACTACTAAACTTTATACTTCTTGTTAAAAATATATTTGAATTTTCAAAAGTTTTAAAAGTACTCTTAAACTTTTTTAAAAAATTTAAAAACATTTATACTTATGATTAGTTTTAGATGGAAACCACTAGTACTTTGTGTCAAAAATGACTTTGAACTTTTAAAAATTTCAAAAATACTCTCACGGTTGATATATTGAAATAAACTTGGTAGTATTCTCTTATTTCTCTATTTCCTCTCTTTTCCCCCTTCTCTTCTTCATTACCCTCTTACTCCCATTTTTATCAACTATTTGACATCTATTTATCTCAAATAAATAAAATTGTCCATTTCAATTAAAGTATATAGACAACCTAGAAGAAAAAAAATAATGGAAGCACTATTTAATTTTAGAGTTATCTTTTCAATGAGAAATTAATGATTTTTTTTTATCATACTAACCGCAAAGATTTATTTTATTATTATTATTTTTAATAATTTTCTTTAAGTTTAAGAGTCCTTTTATTTATATATATATATATATATATATATATATATATATATATATATATATAT
>QLSR01000385.1:906945-939406 GCA_031780015.1 Citrullus colocynthis | reverse complement strand
TTTTTTTTTTTTTTTTTTTTTTTTTTTTTTACTTTTCTACTCTTTGTTTTTCCTCTTCTCTGGAGTATGTAGTGGACAATGGACATGTTTTCTGGTCAATTTTGTCGGCCTTGTACTTCCTTTTGCTTTAATTTTGTGTTGATTTCTTCTGTTTTTTTCTTTGTTGGGCTACTTCTGTAGAAAACTATAGCTTCATACTCTGGCAGGCTGCGGAAGTTATTTGGTAAATCAAAGGCTACTTTAAGAAATTTGAAGTTGATATTCCAGGATTTCCCTGGAGGCGCAGAGGGATTTGAGTTGGTCTTGAAGTTCTGTTACAACAATGGAAATGCTAAAATCAATCCCTCAAATGTCCCTCTTTTGTATTCTGCAGCACAATTCATGGAGATGAACAGTTCAATCTCAGGCACCCAAAATTTACAAGAACAAACAGAGAAATACCTTGTGGATATCAGCGAGTGGACTTGGTCTGAGCTTTTGAATGCTTTGAAACGATGTCAAGATTTGTCTCTTAGCCCTTCAATTGTGATTGAGAAATGTCTAGATTCTCTTGTTGGAAGGCTGAATTTAGCTGTGGAAGCAAATTCTTGTCCATCTACTTCCTCGCCCGATAGCTCGGCGTTACGGTTTTCGTGTGATACAAAAAGCACTGAAAGCTTAAAGACAGGGTTGTCTAATGGATTATGGTGGTTTGAAGAACTGTTAATCTTCACTCCTGACTTGGTTAAAATGATAGTGCAATTGATGCTCAAACGAAATTTTGATGAAGTTGTCATTGGTAGGTTCCTTATTTATTACCAGAAATCGAAGTCTTCAAACGCTACAAGAGACGGAAAGCGTAAGATTGTTGAGGTTGTAGTCGAAATGCTTTATGTTCTTGAGCACGATTCTGTTTCCTGCAAGAGCGTTTTCAGCATCCTTCGTGTTGCTTTGGGATTGAACATAGACAAATGTATTCGAAATAAGTTGGAGAAGATGATCGGTGCGCGGTTGGATCAAGGATCGTTGGACAATTTACTACTTCCATCTCCATCCGGGATGAACTATTTATATGATGTGAATCTTGTTCTAAGATTTGTCAAAGCATTTTTGCTTCAAAAAACGAACCGAATATCTCCAATGCCATTAAGAAGAGTAGCTAGATTAATGGATTTGTACATGGCAGAAGTAGCTCCTGACCCTTGTTTAAAGCCTTCAAAGTTTTTAGCCCTTGCCAAAGCGCTGCCAGATTATGCTCGAAGCTCCCATGACGATATGTACCGTGCCATGGATATGTACATAGAGGTAATGACTTACCAATATATAGCTCTTTTCTAGTTTTATCTTTTGAAGTGTTTCAACTGTTCACTTGGACTTGATCATTAGAACTTTTTTTTTTTTTTTAATCTCTGAATTGATTATACAACTTGGGAGCTTGGTTAGGCTTTGAATCCTTAATTTTGGAATGTATGGACTGAATAATGTTGGTTACAGGTTCATACAGAAATGTCAGAAGATGACAAGGTTAAGATGTGTTGTGCACTGAATTATGAGAAGCTCTCAGCAGAAGCTTGCACAAATCTTTCAAAAAACATAAGATTTCCATCCACATCTTCCATACAAGCCCTTATTTCCGAGCAACGCAAGCTCAAAAGCTTACTTCAAACAGCTAACAGCTCTACATCCATCACAAGTTTGCCTCGTAAACTCGATGAAACAAGCGACCAAGCTGTGGTCTATGCCAAAAAGCTTGATTTTCCAGATGAAAATGAGAAAGTGAAAGCACATATACAAGGAATTCAATGGAGGGTGATGGAATTAGAGCGTGCATGTAAGAAAATGCAAACTCAAATGACAAAAGTCATGAAATCCAAAGTAACAAATCATAGTCAACTGAAATCTTTGCCCTGGCTTTGTTCATAGTCTCATTCCTAATCTGATATTGTTGTTCGTATTGTACAAAGTGAGGATTTTTTTTTTTTTTTCCTTCTTCAGTTAGAAACTGAGGGTGATTAGGTGCTGTTTGTTCTCCATTGTAGATTCAAATATTGGGTTGTGTACAGTGACAGAGATGAAAATTGAAAAAAAAAAAAAAAAAAGTAAAAGAAGAATGCTTTTTCTGTCTTTTTTGGTTATGATTTACATCCTTTAGCTCTCTGTAGTGCTTTTCAAAATATACATCTCAAATGTGAAGTCCTTTTCCTCTGTTATCCTCATTTCCTCATCTGCAAAACACTATTTTTTCTCAACACTTTGCATTGAGACAATGAAACTTCAGCAGAATTACCCTCTTTATATTGCTTTTTTCCACCTTTTCCATATATATCTTCAAAGAGCAACACAATCAATTATGTTTAAAAAACCAGTTCAAGAGGAAATGTCACTCAGCACACGAAACAAACATCCAAACCACAATCTAATCTACTCAGCATCTAACTTCCATGATTAAGGCTCTAAACTCTTTCCACTTCCAATTTTATTACAAAGGTGTTTACCTTTTGAAGAATAAAAAAAAGTAGAAGACAATAATGTGTTTTTTGGAGTTTGTGGGAACTGAAATAATCACCTGGAGAGAGTATAATATGAAGTGAGAAAATATTTTAATGAAGAAAGAGAATCCCAAAGGAAGTTGGCTTAAACGCTACTCTTGTTGGTGTCCCATTTCCAAGGCAATTTAAGTTTCTGTGCAGTGATGACTGCAGGGAGGAAAAAGCAAGCAATCCATTAACGTTATTCAATCTAATTATATACTTTCTATCAGTCTTCTGTCCCAATAATGTGCATTACAAATGGTTTGGTTGAATTATTGTTGGATAATTTCATAGTTTGACCAACAAAATTTATGATCCTTTTTATATTTTCTTTTTTTCCTTTCTCTTTCAATTTTTCACTCATCTCTCTAGATCCCTTCGCTATATTTCATCTAAAATTAACAAAGTTAAGTGTAGATGGCAAGAGAGAGTGAGCATGAGTAAAAATGAGAGCATGAAAGAGAAAGTGATATATATAGAATTAGATCAAAACTGAGAAGGTGAGCTAAAACTAGAATAAGAGCAATTAAAAAAATATTAAAAAAAAAAAAATTCAATTGAAAGATCGGCAAGGCTAACAAAGAGTTATAACTTTATTTTGAAAAAAGTGGACCAAATTTCATTTTCCTAAAAAATTTAAAGTCTATCAGTAAAAACAATTTCTCAATTATTTAGTGAGAAGAAATGATTTTGTATTTTTTGGGAGAAGAGAAGGGCAAAGGTATCTTATAAACTATTAGCGAATGGAAGTGCTTTGGTGCAACCAACATTGACTTTCACCATCCAAAAAAAAAAAAAAAAAAAAAAAAAAAAAGCCACAACCTTTCAAATTACAACGTACATTAAAGACAACCCTAAGCATTAAATCACTTCTTTTCCATTTATTTTATTTCATTTTTTTCTTTTGGTGAATAATATAGTATAAAGTTTGCATAATTGGCAATAATATAGTATTAAGTGTTCTTTCAATTTTGCCCTAAAAAGTAGAGGATTTGATTTCAAAATCTGTGGGGCTTGATTTCAGAATTAGTTATGATTTTTGAATTTGAAATAGGATTGGTTAGCCCTAAGGGTAAATTAGCAAACTTCAATATATTGATTTGTTTTGTATTTTTTGATATAGGGAACATTTTTCGTAAGAAGTTAGATAGTGGGCCAATTTTTATCAACCCCAAGGTATATAATTGGTAATACGAAAGGTTGCTAAATATATGTTTTAGTTTTTTCTTTTTTAATTTGATCATTGATATTTTTAATTGTTATATATATTGAGGACCGTGATGGTTCTATAACTTCATGTTAGGGTTAGGGAGATAGAGTTAGAATTTTAGCACATGTAAACTTGTATATAAACTTATATACAGTTCCTAAATTTTAAAAAATGTTTAACACTTTCTTAAATTTTCTATTTTTGTGTTTAATAGATTTCTAAAATATTGTATTAAAAAAAGATTCATAAAATATCAATTATGCATGTCTCTTACCCATTTAAAAATGTTAAAAATTAAAAGTTATATTAGACATTAAATTTAGGGCAAATTGCAAAAACCATCCTCAACTAGTGTGGTAGTTACAATTACACTCAAAATTCAATTGTAAAATTGGGCCTCTAAACTTCTACAAGTGTTAAAACTTGACTTACAACAATTGTAAAAATTGGAGCCACAAATGATAAAATTGAACCTCAAACTTATATAAATGTTACAATTTATACAATCATGTAAGTTTGAAGGACCAATTTGACTTAACCATCCTCAACTAGTGTGGTAGTTACAATTACACTCAAAATTCAATTGTAAAATTGGGCCTCTAAACTTCTACAAGTGTTAAAACTTGACTTACAACAATTGTAAAAATTGGAGCCACAAATGATAAAATTGAACCTCAAACTTATATAAATGTTACAATTTATACAATCATGTAAGTTTGAAGGACCAATTTGACTTAATCGATCTTAACACTTGTATAGTGTAAGGGCTCATTTTTTAAAATTGAAAGTTTAAGGGTATAATTGCAACTATCACCATACTCTAGAGGTGGTTTTTGCAATTTGCCCGTAAATTTAACTTTGTGTTTAAATTTTTTAAAAATTAATTTATCTATTAATTATAAAACTTAAAACTTAAGGTTCAATTAGACACAAACTATTTTTTTGTGTTATAACATAATTAATTTGTAAATATTTTTTATATTTGTGAGATCTATTAAATATAAAATTGAAATTTATAGATTTATTATACATTTTAGGGACTAGAGTCAAAATTAAAAGTTTAGAGATTTATTAAGAATAATTTTCAAAACTTAGAGACTAATCTTGCAATTTAACCTTGATATAAATATAATTTTAAAAGCATTGATTTTTTATATCTAAATTAAGTAATACTAATTATAAAATTGTTATAAATCTTTTTAAAATTATTCACCAAAATATATCAGAAAAAACCATTCAATCAATTTTTGTAAAGTAACTTTTATATTGATCCAAAAATATTTGTATATGCATACAAGAAAAAATTAAAATGGAATTAAGTTTTTTCTGGACTTGTTTCAAGTGTACTAAAAATAAAAATATTACATGTGTTTTTTAAAATAAAAAATCTAAATAAAATATAAATATATTTGATGAATAATTCATTTGCTTTCTATACTAATAATCTAATTAAATATGTCAAATTACAAGAATGTCTCAAATCCACCATTTTTTTTTATGAATGACCTAATAAGTTGCAATATTACATAAAAATCAAGCCCAAAAGTCCATAACATGCCCATCAATTTATGTTTATTAAAAAACAAAAGAAAAAAAAAAACACAAATATGAAAAAAATATGGAAATCATGTCCATTAAATTGATCTTTTTCGAAAAATTTTTATTTTTCTCACTTCTCCTTGACTACCTTATTTTTTTTTCTCCCCCCCCATTACCTAGGACGCCCTCCCCTCTTCTCTCCTTAATTTATCATGTTAACATTATTGTTTTATAATATGAAATATATATTTGCAAAATAACTAAAGATACATGTGTATATATGACAAATTAGGTAAAATATATATCTCAATAGAAACAAGACTTAAATTAAAATATGAAGTATATATTGGTACGTTTTCTAAATGCATTTGAAATAACCTTGTATATATACACAAAAAACGAAATACAAATGAAAACAAAGATTTGTAGCCATAGTTATGAAGGAGTTAGAAACATAATTGCGGAAGCAATTAGGATCTAAAGCACTCTAATTACGCCAATTTTGAATATTAAACATGCTTGTTTCTAAAACCGAAAACAGAGGAATTGATACTTACTTGTTGTAGCTCAAAATTGAATTCAATTCCTCCAAGATTTCGATTACGTACACCTCGTGGACCACTACAAAGTCTTCTTCATTATTTTCTGGCCTTAGAACGAATTGTGGGATCGAAATTGATGAGTTTGGAGCAAATTTGAGAGCAAATGAATTTTTGGAGAGTTTTGAACTAGTGAGAATTTTCAGCAAAATTCACTAGGTTTCTTCAACCCATTTTCCACCTTTCTTTCTTCTATATAAAAAAGAGAACATGCAAATCCAATTTACCATGGAATTGACAAAAACTTTGGTGATAAACCAACTCAATTAGGAGGTGGAAGAAGTAGGGATTAAGTGAGTTTTAAAAACTCTACCTCCTACTTCCATGCAAAATCGGGAAATTTAAAAATGAATTTCCAAAATTTATTTTAAATGAATTTTCTTTTTCCAATTTCCTATTAATTCCAATAATTAATTTAAATGATATTAATTTAATATTAAATATATAATTAATTTAAATAATAATTAATTAAATAATTTAATTAATTATATTAAATTAATAAAACTTCCACTTGTCCCATAAATTTCCAATCCAATGAATCCTTATTCATCCGATTAATATTTAAATATTTCCAACTCTCCAATTCCGTTTAATTCATAATTAAAACAAACAAACCGTAAAACTTGCTCCTTAAACGATTTGAACATTTTCAAATTCATTCATCACACTGTTCTAAGTATTAATCCATGAGCTAACAAGGAGACCTAATTGACCTACAGATCATGAGCTCCAACGATCTAAAACTAACCACCTAAACACTTTAACCTAGTTAATTAATATTCTTAACTACTTGGCACCCACTATAGCCCAATAGTTGCACTCTCATCACTGTAAATATATTTCTGTCCACTTGATATAACCATGATTAGTAATTGATCCTTCACAAGTTGTTCATAATTATAACTGGATCAAAATTACCGTTTTACCCCTGTAATTACATCTTGTTCCTTAAGTCCCATTGATCCTCTAATGAACATTTGGTTTGTGGTCCAACCAACAAACCGAGTCCCTCTTGGGCCAATGAGAGGGCGGGGCCCCTTGTTCAAGATCTAGAGTTAGCACTTAAGAGAACAACTTCTCTACTTACCTAAAATTAGGTAGGAGAGAATTCACTCTTGCAAGACAATGTCCCTAGCAATCTACCTGGTCTTATCCCTAAAATGGTAGGCTTATTGAGTCGGTGAACTCGGGCCACTCTCACGCATGCAGATTAAAAGATAATCCCAAATAAACAGAAGTTCAAAGTTAGCTCAAGATTAAGATCGAGTTACCTAGGGTCATCATGTTGAAATAATCAGTTTTAACAGTAAACAACGTTATAAAGTAAAAGTGATTATTTCTTGGTCTGGTCTTATGCAAACTCATTGCATAGGATACCCCCACTCTCATGTCTCCACATGAACGATATAGGATCACATCGTTTGTATCAAATACAAAGTGGGTCGCATCCATAGTGTCCCCAGGTTAAGATACCCAGCTTTATCCTTATCTATAGACTGTTTTGGCTATTACCTAAACTTGATCCACTTTTATGTCTACACATAAAGTCTAAGTACTCAAACTATAGCCATAGGTTCTTAGCTTATTGGATTTAACAAATGCAATTCACATATTCAATAACATCTTTACTAAACAAATCTCGACAACAACTTTATTGAGAATAAATTCAAAGTTTACAAATCACGAGTTTTAGGACATAAAACCTAACAAGGCTTCTAAATTTTAAGTCAAAATTTGAAATCTATACAAAAGAAAAAAGAATATATTTGCAAAATAACTAAATATACATTTCAATTTCAAGTAACTACGTGTTTATACATGACAAAATATGTGCAATATATATCTTAATATAAATGAGACTAAAATTAAAATATGCAGTATAGTATATAACAACTTTAAATTTGTGGTTCTAAATACATTTGGAACAAACCTCATATATATTTTAAATAAACGTTGTATATATAAAAGAAAAAAAAAAAACAAATCATAGATGAAAACAAATATTTGTCACAATGATTCTGCATTAAATACAACCACCTAAATTAAGGCTTTTGAATTTCAGGTCAAAATCCAAAATATGTAAAAAAAAAAAAATTTGTGACAAATTTGTAACTAATTGGAAAAAATATCCTTCAAAAGCAAAAACTCCTAAAATCAAGAGAATGATATTATGATACATCTTGTATCGATAGAATATAAATCATATTTAATAAATATTAAATTTAGATTAAAATTTTAAAATATTTTAATTATAAAATAATATAAAATTTTAATAAGAGAGAGATAATAAGTTATAAAATATGCATTTCCTAAAATTAAGGGATATAGCCATATCCATTAATGAATAAAATAAAAAATTGCTAAAGGAAGATATATAATTAATGATGATATATAATGAAATTAGTTACTTTTTTATAAAACAAATAGGGTTGTTTTCAAATATAGGAAAATGAAACAAAATATTTACAAATATAACAAAATTTTACTGTCTATCTGTGATAGACGATGATAAACTACTATCTATGTCATGATAGACATAGATAATAGTCTATCGCGATTTATTGCAGATAGACAGTAATATTTTGCTATTATTTGTAAATATTTTCAACATTATTATCATTTAAAATAATTTTCCAGAACAATATCTCCGAATGATTATAACTAAAAATGTTTTGAATTATTTTTAATATTTTAATTACAAAAGAATATGAACATTTAATGAGAGAGAGTGTGTGTCACAAGGTTAAAATTGTCCCAAAAAATCTGAAAATATAATTAAAATTTAGGACATTTATAAAATATTGCTTGTGAAATAGGTCAATTGTATGAACATTTCATAGTTCATTATCTATATACATGTATATTACTTATAATTACAAAATTTTAATAGTTCTTTTGAAGGATTAAAAGCATGTTTTATACAAATTTTTTAAGTGACAAAAGTGATTTTAATTATTTCAAAATCATCCCTAAAGATTCCCTAAAATTCTGAGCAATTTTAGGTGAATTAAGTCCACTTTACGTAGGCATAACTAAAATTGGTCCAATCGTAATGGGCCTCGATTCTATGTCAATCGTAATAGGTCTCAATCACAAACAAAGGGAATTAGATTTTCTTAATGTTGTTTACATTTAGTAGTTTGCAATTGTAATTCGATGTCCATTAATAGCTCGTTTACATTAACACTGCTAATGGAATGAAAAGATGGATGATTCCTATAATGCCATCTAGATATAATAACAAAATTTACTTGAATGGAAAAGAATAGTCTCACCTCCATCTTTCATCATTTTTTAAGAATTTTGAACCTTTTATCGTTTTGTACATTCAACCCCTTCATATTTAATCTCTAGTAAGTTTAGTAGTTGGGTTCTGATTATTCGTCTGTTGTTCATTCCATTATGTTGTTTTGATTATTACTTTGTGGGCTTGTTTCTGTTCCTGTTCGAGGTTTGAGGTTTTTTTTAGTGTTCATTCTTCGATATCCATATTACTCGGACGATAGGGTGTAGGTTTATTTATGAGGTATGTTGTCGATTGTACATGCATTTGAAATTTCACATGATATGTCGAGTGTAAATGGGTTCTTGGATGGTTTAAGTATGAGATGTTGTCTTGTATTAGTTGGACCTAAATGATGGGAGTCATTGTCAAATTTTGCATGTCGTCAAATTGCATGGATCGTTTGGTAAATCGATATCAACAACCTAGTTTGAACAATCAATGTATATGAATGATAAAATGTGAATAAATATGTTCTAAGTGCAAGCATTACACTATTGATGAATAAATAAATTTTGGAGTATTCAAAAAGTCGAACCCTACGAGACTATTTATGCAATTCAAGTCTTCTAAGAAAGAGCTTTTCGATGCAAATTAAGGGGTAACAAGCAAATAAGTGATTTTGAGGTTTAATGCTGATAAAAACAATAAGCAAGAGTGTTGAACATAGATACAATTATGTTTCAATGAAAAGGGCAGTGTGCCTTAGGCAATGCAACCGTATTATACCAGGATAGTGGTTTAGCATGAGCATGAAAACTTCTTCCATCCAGTTTTGTATCAAGTTCTTTTAGAAGTTCTAAGCAGCTAATCCTATATTTCTATGGCTAATTGGTCCTTTGATTAATTAAGCTCAATTCCTTTACCATATGGTGCCCTCTTATCTCTAAGATTGCTTGGTGATCCTATCTCTAGGTTTTAACCCCATATTCCTTGCCACAAGAAAAAACAAACAACATTGTGCAAGAAAAGCAAATAATTCATAATCCTTTTTACTCTTTTCACCTTTGGGCTCCACTTGGGTTATCAATTGGTGAGAAAAAAAAATCACACAAAGTGCCATCATTGTCATCGTGCTGGTCACATCTATAGAGCGTGTAAAGTTCCACCATTTATACAATGATGTAATGTCATAGATGTGAACGTGTTTGTTTTCGCTAATTTTACAATGATGTAGCATTTATTGTTTTACTATCGAATCGATGGTTATATTGTTTATAAGAACATATCATTTTGTTTGAGAAATATAGAACATTTTTTTTTCCATTTTTGTTAGTAGTATATATATTCAATTTGCTTGTACTAAAATAAATAAATAAATAAATAAAATAAAAAAGAAGAAGAAAGAAGAAGAAAGAAAAAGAAAATACTTGCTTTGACTCAAGTCTATTAGTGATAACCTACTTTTTTCTGTTAAAACATGTTGAAGTCTATCACTGATATGGTCTATCATTGATAGACTTCAACATTCATTAAAGAGTTATAATTGTTTAAGCCTTATAAGTTTTACTCAATAAAAATATATGAAGGTAATGTCAATGTGAAGTCTATCATTGATAGACTTTAGAATTCATTAAAGACACAACGATTTAATCCTTATAAGTTTTACTCAATAGAAAAATAAAGACACGTAACTTAAAACAATTCAACCTGTGATCCAACACTTTTCTATATTAATACACTCAATAGTGTATTTTCGTTGAGAAACGGAGATTCCTTCTCTTGACCTCGCCACCACCATTCTAAGAAAATATTTCAGGTTTCCTAGGTCTTTGATTTCAAATTCGTCCACCATTTTTTGTTTCAACTTGTTGATTTCAACAATATCATCTCCTGATAAGACAATGTCATTAACGTACACAATCAGAACGACAACCTTACATGAGACAGACCTTTTTGTAAACAAGGTATGGTCAGAGTGTCCCTGAGTGAAGCCTTGAGACTTAACAAAGGTGGTAAATCTTTCAAACCACGCTCTCGATGACTGTTTTAACCCATTCAGGGCCTTTCTAAGCTTGCACACATTTTGATCAAAATGGGATTTAAAGTTAGGAGGAGGGCTCATATACACCTCTTCTTCTAAATCACCGTATAAAAAGGCGTTTTTCACATCTAGCTGATAAAGAGGCCAATCTTTAATGACAACAACCGACAGAAGAACCCTGATCTTGTTTAACTTTGCAACAAGAGAGAAAGTCTTAGAATAATCTACCCCAAAAGTCTGAGTGAACCCTTTTGCTACAAGCCTGGCTTTATACCTGTCAAGAGTTTCGTCAGATTTATACTTTAGTGTGAAAACCCACTTACACCCAACTGGTTTATGCCTTTCGGAAGAGCAACTTGTTCCCATGTATTATTTTTCTCAAGAGCTCTCATTTCTTCCATAATAGCTGCCTTCCACTCAAGAATTTCCATAGCCACATCTATGTTCTTCAATATAGTTACAGTGTCAAGGCTGGCAGTAAATGCTCCGAACTTAGAAGACAGATTGTTATAAGAAAGGAAGTTATACATGGGATACCTGGTGCAGGACCTTGTGCCCTTTCTCATAGCAATTGGCATATCAAGGGTGGCATCATACTCTCCTTGTTTTTCGAGTTCGTCCTCAGTTGTGGAATTCTGAGGCATGATCTCATTTTCATTCTCTTGAACTGTTGTTGACACTATATCGCTCTCAACAACCTGGTTATTTTTTGTCATATCATCTTTATTATTCTCTACCGACAGTTTTGTCAGATCAACAATATCATTTTCAATGCAAACATTATTATTATTAGGGTTAGTAGTACCTTGAGCCCGTGGTGGTTTAGAAGATTGGACCAGAGCCGACATGTCAGTAGGGGTCACTATTTCCTTTCTGAGATTCTTCCTGTAGTACATTATCCATGGACCTGTCTGGTGGGTAGAACAATGTCGTAGGTTGTCAGGATGGGTTTAGGAAGAGGATTAGTGTAGTTAGTCTCTTCATTACTACTCTCCCCCTAAAGAGGAAGAATGGAAAAAAAAAAGGTTTATCTTCTAAAAAGGTGATATCCATAGAGATGAAGTATTTATGAGAAGTGGAATGAAAGCATTTATAATCACGCTGGTGGAGAGGATACCCAACAAAGACACATTTCTAGGCACGATAGTAACCGTAGTCTGGTTGGGACCGAAGCTATGAACAAATGCAGTACACCCAAATACTCAGAGAGGGACATCAGGTATAAGACGAATGGTAGGGTAAGACAGTTTGAGACAGTCAAGAGGAGTTTGGAAGTTGAGAACGCGGGAAGGCATCCGATTTATAAGGTGAACTGCAGTCAAGACTGCATCCCCCCATAGGTAAGACGGAAGAGAGGTCGACACATGAGAGACCGAGCAACTTCGAGGAGATGCGGTTTTTTCTTTCAGCCATCCATTTTATTGGGGTGTATAAGCACACGAGCTTTGGTGAACAATACCTTAGTGGATAAGAACTCACGAAGGGTATTGGTAAGGAATTCACGACTATTGTCACTCTGAAGGATGACAATTTTAGCATAAACTGAGTTTCAATGGTGGTGTAAAATTGTTGGAAAATGGATGGGACCTCAGATTTATCTATTATAAGGAATACCCAAATAAGGCGAGTGTATCAATGAAGGTAACAAACCAACGCTTACCCAAAAAGTGATAATCCTTGAGGGACCCTAAACATCGCTGTGAATAAGAGTGAAAGGTTGAGAGGAGTTGTAAGGTTGGGACGGAAAAGAGGCCCTATGTTGTTTCGTTAGAATGTACACATCGCAAGATAATGAAGAGATGTCAACTTTATTAAATAAATGAGGAAATAAATATTTCATATATTGAAAATTAGGATGGCCAAGACGGAAGTGCCACAACATATAATTATTTTCAGAAGTTGCCTAAAGGAAGTATCACCAGTAAGGAAATAGTGTCCCCTATTGTGCTGAGCAGTGCCAATTGTCCTCCCTAAGCTCAAGTCCTGAAAAATAACATCATTCAGTGAGAAGGCCACACGACAGTTTAAATCTCTGGTTATCTTACTCACAGACAGTAAATTATAAGAGATTTTAGGAATATGCAACACATTCTGTAATATCAAACCATTGAAGGGAGAAATATGACCCTTGTTGGCAACGAGGGCAAGTGTCCCATCAGCAATTCAGATTTTTTCATTACCAGCACATGGATGATAAGAGAAGAAATTGTCCAAAGTTTCGGTTAGATGGTCTGTAGCTCCTGAATCAAGGATTGGGGATTTCTTGCTAGTAATACTGAGGAGATTCAAAGATTGAGAAATACCTGATTGCATAATCGTCCTAAGAGAGGAAGTACCGATGTCAGCTGGGCAGTTCTCCTGATGTTGTGGCTAAGAGCCACTAGTAGTCTCACTCACCAGAGCTTGGTTGGGGTTGTTGTTTGGAGGTCGTCTGCCATTCGGAGGCCGACCATGTAACTTCCAGCATTGATCCTTCGTGTGCCATGGTTTCTTATAGTGTTCATATACTAGAGGCAGTTTTCCGTTCTGCTTGTCTCTAGTAGTACCAGATGATTTTGCACTGAAGGTGGCAGAATCAGTTACGGAGGTAGCCGTGATATTCATCGCACTCGATCTATCTTCCTCCAGACGGACCTCTGAACAAACTTCCATTATGGTTGATATTGGTTTTTGTCCCAGTATTTAGCTCCGCACATCATCAAACTTGGAATTAAGACCTGCTAAAAAATCATACAGGTGGTTAAATATCTATAAAAGGAAAGAATATTGCAAAATAAAAAAGGAAAATACAAAATCTACAAAATCTCCCAAATATTCTCTTTTATTTTCAACAACTGAGATACTGCAAATATCCAAAAAACCAAAGTACAGTACAATATCCACGAAACTAATGTACTCCAGAAAACAAATAATATACTACATCATTACATTTCAGAAATTTTCACGTCAAAACTAGCATTGGGTTTTTTCTTTTAGAAATGAAATAAGGCCCAAATTGAATGATCCAAGAAGAAAATGAGTAGTTGGCGTGAGTGATAGAGAGACGGCCATGCATCCAAGGATTCAGACCTGTGGGTAAAAAATCTTCTTTCTCTCAGATTTCTGCCTTGTACTTAATAAAATTTCAAAGTGAAAGAAAATATCTCACGAATCTCTCTTTCTTCTTCCTCTATTTCTCTATGATATTCTAATAGAGTTTGATGATCAAAAGTAGGAAAATCATGCATGCAAAGTGAAATCAAGCTCAGAGAGAAGAAGAAGAACAACAAGGTTATGGTGGTTCGGTGTAAATCATTTGCATCCAATTTGAAGCCTCTCAGAAAATCTATATCAAGCAAAAGCAAAGATAAATTCCTAACTCTTTCAATTACAAAAGTGACTCAGATTTCTCTATACTACTCTCTGAGTTTATTCTCTTATAGATGAGAGATTACAAACAAAATTTAGTTAAGGATAACTAAATTTGTTATTTGTTTCAAGTACAAGAGCTGAAGACAAAAGGCTGTTTCACCGTTTCCACTAGGGTCACAATTCTTTACTCTAGCAGAATGTCTTGTTTGTTTTGGAGAAGTTTTCTTTTGGTCTTTTGCAATCTTATACTCTTTTGCATTCTCCAATATTTTCTTTGATGGTTTGGGTTTTCATTTCGGCCTAGCATTTTCAGCATGCTTTGTTATTTCTATAGTTTTCGTTCTTGTGTTTGTCAAACAACTTGAAATGTCAATATTTAATTAGAAATTTCCATAGTCTATTAGTCATAGAATGATATAGAAAATTATAATACCTTCACTTTGTTTGTTGTGTCATGCACCATTTTTTTTACCTATTTTCATGTTGATTGTCTTCTCCTTCCTCATTGTCTTCATTCTTTTGCAGATATTAGTATTAGTATACCAATAAAAAGAATTATAGAAATTGGATTATCAGTGATAGAAACCTATCAATGATAGACTTCAATCACACTATTCATGATAAAAACCTATCACTGATAGACTTCAATCACAAACTCACTTCAATCTTAAAGGACATTAGCAATAGTATGGTTACCTCTTTTTCCTCTGCATTAGTGGTGGTTTCTTCCTCTATTCCTTTTTCTTGATCATGAGTTTCTCCAAGCTTTTATAGATGATATACCAATGGAAAAAAAATGAAAATATTGTTAGTAAGTAAAAAAACCCAAAAACTTTAATAATTCTACCTCTTTCTCCTTTGCATAAGTGGTTGCATATTCAACCACTTTATCAATATTAGCATCAACATCGACATCTATCATCTCTAAACTCAATGATGCAGGAGTCTTTTCCAAGGACTCTTGAGATTGTTTTTCACCTTCAGATT
Organism: Citrullus colocynthis; assembly: GCA_031780015.1. Classification (NCBI taxonomy): domain Eukaryota; kingdom Viridiplantae; phylum Streptophyta; class Magnoliopsida; order Cucurbitales; family Cucurbitaceae; genus Citrullus; species Citrullus colocynthis. The sequence continues at coordinate 923,943 of QLSR01000385.1, read as the reverse complement.
TATGAGGAAGTTTTTGGTTTACAACTTTGGTAAAAAAAAAGTAACAAGCTAGAAATCTTCTTCTGTCCCTTTTTGAGGTATTCAAAATCTTCCTTGTGCTGCTTTTTTAAATCTCCAATATTTTCTTGTAAAGAAGATATTCTTTCTGCAATCTTTTTATCTTCTTTCATAACACATTCTTTTTCATCCAATCCTTTCTTCTCCTTACTCCACAAAAACTCCAATAGATTGCTAAATTAAGTGATCAATTTAACTAAACAATGTTTATCCATAAACTCAACAAAAGAAATGCAAAAGTCAAAGAGGTATGAAGCATAAACATTATTGTTCAAGCCATAAAACCATAAGGTATTCACATAACTAAACCTCTCAGAGAATTTAGCTCATGACTAAGAACAAGGAATAGATTTCATTAGATCATAAATCATGATTACAAGATAAATGTTCAACCGATGAAAAAAAATAAAGACAGAAAAATGCAAAGAGAAACTAAAAGAAATGCTGAAAAATACAACTCTAAGATATCTCGGGGCAAATTCTCAAATCCTTAGTCTTTCTCAAGGATGAACCTTCTCTCACCATACGTTTTCACAAGATGAGATGACCTAGAATGATTACGCCTTATTGGAACTTTCATTCTCAAGGCTACAGACTTAAGAAACTGAGAAAATGCCTAAGTATGGAGCTAGTAGAATTGTGAGAAAAGTATGGTGATATCGTAGATGAAGAGTTGATGCTTGAAATAAAAGGCTTATTCTCCTTTTATAGGCTAATATTGGTTGAGCAGTGATCTAAAATCCTGGTTTAGGTGTTTACCCAACATTTTAGGCATTGAATCTGGAAAATTAGAGCTTTTCTAATGCGGCCGCATCACTCAGGCCACTAGGGGCATCAAGACAAATTTCTGCAAAATAGTAAAAAACGGTAGTATAAGACCATAAAATCAGTCTAAAATAGTAAAAACTCACTTTAGGCCATTCAATAACATGTATTTGCGCATTTGATCTAATTTAGGGCATTTCAGGGGCAAAATATCACATAAAATGTCTTTCTACTATAAAAAAGGTAAGGAAAAAAATACCCTTTTGGTCCAAGAGTTTTCTAGAATGTGTGCATTTGGTCTTTGGTGTTTTAAATTAGCCATTTCAGTCCTTGAGTTTGCAAGAATAGGTTTAAAAGGTTGTTCAACTAATAAAATATATTATTTAAACATCGAATATATTAAATTTAAACAATATTATTAACTAAATGATGATGTGGCAAAGTGAGTTGTAAAAAAATATATTTTTTTTATCTTTCTCTTGTCTCTCTTATTTTTCTCCTATTACTCCCTCCTCTCTTCTCTCTCTTTTTCTCTCCTCTTTCCCCCTCCTTTCTTCTTCTCTCTTCTTCTCTCCTCCATCACCATCTTTTCCTTCTTTTATGTCATTTTCCAACCAATTGTAAGTTGTAGGACTCCCATCAAGATGTTAATTATTATTTTTTTAGAGAAACTACATTTTCATAAAATTAGGCTTTTTTGGGTGGTCAAGGAGGGTTAGAAATTTCAGGCTCTTTGATTTCAATGTTCCTTAAATAATATCACATCCCTTGCAACAAGTTTCATCTCTCAGCTTCTTAGGATTGCAACAAACTTGATAATCACAAAGTTTTGTTTTTTTTTTTTTACCCGAATTTCTCTTGTTCTAAAAAAATGATCAACTCTGTTGGAATTCCATTTCAGAAACAAAAAGAAATTCACAAAAAGGGGGAAGAAGAACTCATGAGGGAATTTGAAGAGAACTTCCTCCACTTTCTTGTGGATACAATCACTGTGGGGGAGAGTTTTCTAGTCCACTATGGAAAATGGTTTCGAAAGTCGGATCACGAATTGGTAGTGGGTGGGAGGGTTGGCGTAGAGCTAGAGAAGATGAAAGATGTGGAATTAAAGGGTAGATGAAAATAAGAATTTGGGGGCTTAGTGGGAATTTTGAAAGAAGTGGAGAAAGGGTACAAGGAAGACATGAAAGAGAACGAGAGAAGAGAAGAGAAGAGAGGGGATGAAATAGAACAAGAGAGGGAGAAAAGAGGAGAGAAGTGTCAAATATTTATAGTATATATAATATTTTCAAGTCACTTGCCACATCACTATTTAGTCAATATTATGTTTAAATTTAATATATTTATTAGTTGAGGACTATTTGAATCGATTCTTCAAAACTTAGAGACTAAAATGACCAATTTGAAATATTGGGACCAAATGCACACATTCTTAAAAACTCAAGACCAAAAAGGTATTTTTTTCTCCAAAAATTAATAAAATAGATAGTAAAAACATGCACTTTTTGACCTCTATCACACCCCTAAACTTAAATCTTTGCTTGTCCTCAAGCAAACAAAACATAGAATATATACTGAAAGTGAATTAACATGCTTAGTCAGAAGCATATGCAAAGTAGATGTCTTTTACTTGATCAAACTCCAAAAGAGTCCTCACAAGAGTTTTTATTCCTTTTAGGCTCAACTTCCCTCAACTATCTAATCAACATGACACGCTTACCTAGCTTCTAGTCATGGAACCTAGTGTAGTCCCTAGTGGATTAACATATTTCACTAAAACTCCATACCTAAGTGAAAATACACCCTTACCCAAACTTATGCTTTTGCTAGGCTTTAAGGCTTCTATTTTGCAAGTCTTTATTCTCCTTTTTTTTTTTTTTTTGTTTTTCTTTTTCTAGGAACAATCCTCATTATAACCCCACCTTTGTTCCAGCTTGCCCCCACAAGTTACCTGCTAGCATCTGATTACCATCAAGGGTGCTACTTGAGGCAAACACTCACTTCCCAAGCTAGCCTTTTAACGTAAAGAAGATATGGATATCATGCCCCACTTCTAGCTATTTTAGCCTAACTCAGAAAGGAGGAGTGTCATCTTAGCTTTATTATTATTTTTTCTTTGTTTTTTTTCAAACCCTAACATACATACATAACATTTCATGGATACACAACTGATAATAAAACTTTAAGAGTATAAACTCTACCTCCAAACTTAAAAGAAACAATGTCCTCATTGGCTAAAAGAAGACAGAGTACAAAAAACAATAGGTTGTTACTTTGGCTAGACTGCGAAACCTAGAGCTAGGCTCTCCTAGTGTGCTAAGTCATGTGAACATGGGAAGACAAGCCTAAGGAGGTTTTGCACTCAAAGTTAGACAATACTCTTGATTTTGTGCTCGTTAAGATTTGTCAATAAGGCATGCTAGTAAGAGATAAACTTTAGTTATCATCATCATGTGCTACTTTGTAAAACAAAAGACTAGCATGCTTATTTACTTACATGATCACCAATTTTTGTTTTTATTTTTTCAGACTCCCAATTAAAGCACTTTAAATCTTCCTAATTTTAACTTAAAAACAAAAACAAAGAAAATGCAAAAATATACTGACAACAATAAAAGAGAACTGAGAACTCCCCTAATCATCATTGGAAGCTCCATCTTTGTCTTTGTCAACGGTAAGGTCATCGAGGATGTTAACAATATAGAAAGGTACAACTAAAGAGTATCTTGGAGCCAAAAGAGCGTAGAAACCTCTAGAACTCCTCATTATAGGCCTTAGCATAGGTCTAATAGCCTCTGGAATAAGCCATGCAGTGCTCTAACTTGTTAGTCATGCATCCTACCACAATTGTGGCATGAGCATAAGGTGATGAAACTCCATGCATAATGCGACTGTGATGTGGTCACATCATTTCTTGCTAATTGACCAGGCTGGAGGAAGTAATTCAAAAGCTGGAGCCTTTATCTTCATGTGCTAAAGGGAAAATAGGATGCTCATGTACTAGTGGATCATCAGACAGTGGTGGAGGAGTGGTCTTCCTCACAAAAATAGGACCCTTAGGTGGGTTATCTTTCTTGTTTTTTTTTTTTTTGTTTTCCAAAACTCAATGTGTATCGGCCCCATATTTCTTATCGTGGCTTTTGTGTTGCTTGAGGGGTGGTGATAACTTGTAGAAATACAAGTTATTATAGTCACTATTTGAATTAATTAGAGTAACTTTAGAGCTAACGTATGATTTTGGTAGTTGAATTATGTAAAATATATCACCATGTGTTGGCACTATTTACAAAACAAAATACCTGAAAAATTCTGAGCCTTTCCGTTCCCAACGCAGGATTAAGAAGAAAAGAAGCACAAATAACTCAAGGACTAGAGACGAAGCTGCTGCGAGAACAAATGGAAACCCATGTGTCGAGACCTTGTGTTGAGGAGAGAAAGTAAATACGGACGCCTGGGCAAAAGCTGTCAGGTCATTATGAAAAAGGACAACACGTTATCAGATCATGGCAGAACCAATGTACCTATAATGTAAAAAGTCTAAGCAGCGGGGAAGGGAATTTAATGCAAAGGTGTCAGGCCATCATGAGCTTCAACTTTTCAACGCCTATAAATAGCCCAAAGCTTCAGAGAAAAAGGGAGGAAATGAGTTCAAGAGGCGAAAGCTCTGCACAACTCCTCCACCATAACTAGCCTCCATTTCGAGCTCTTCTGAGAGAAGGATTCTGAGAACTTTCAGAATCGTCTCCCAGTGAGTAAGAACCTTCACCCTATGGATTTTATGTATTAGATAGCAACCATCTCAAGCCTCCATGAATCAAGAAGTTGCCGGTGGCGGCTTGACGTCTTCCATTTCTGTTTATTTTCCATTTCCCTTCTTTTCACTTATGTTTTGTTAATAACATTCGAGAGAATGACTTATTTTCTTAATATAAGTTTGATTGACGACTATCTTCCATTTATTTCCATATTAAATATCTTACACCATGTTGATTGAATGCTAAATGAGTTAGATGTTAGAGTTAGTTTTTCTTTAGTAATATGAAGTTTGTTACATCCTGATGAATGCATATCATTAGCTTGCATAACTTTGTCTGACAAACAAATGTATTAAGCACGACTGTCTAGCTTGAGAGAGTAGATGGTTAATATTTAGCATTTATCAAGACTAGATGAAATGTGGAGATGTAGTTCATCTTTTGTCAACGCAAACTTACCATGCGTCTTAGAGATAAGATTAATGTGGCGTCGAAACATCGAGAGATGGATTCACAAACTCAGTTTGTAGATATGTACTTATACTTAGATAGGCTTAAGTAACAACTAGCTCCTGCGTTAACTCTACCTTTATCGCATGGTTCCATTCATTCTCAACGCATACTATCTGATGCTAAGGACATTTGACTAACCATCGCCGCGTCCACCTCATTGTTAGTCGTAGAAAATTTTATTCATTCTTTATGTATAGCTTTAGATACTTACAATCTTGCACATATTACTTGTATAGTTCACCGCATAGTCATGCATATATTCTCAACGCCTAGTTATTACAAATCTCTGCGTTCGACCCTGGACTCTCCAGGAAACCTACAAGAGCTTCCTGGATATACTTAAACAGCTGCACATCAACATCCCGCTGGTGGAAGCATTGGAACAAATGCCCACTTATGCTAAATTCCTCAAGGACATATTGTCTAAAAAGAAAGGAATGGGTGAATATGAGACCATAGCTCTAACGCAAGAGTGCAATGACATGGTCTATGAACGCATCCCCACAAAGATGAAAGATCTAGGGAGCTTCACTATTCCTTGTTCCATCGGAGGGGTTCACATAGGAAAAGCGTTGTGTGATCTAGGGGCTAGCATTAATCTCATGCCCTTGTCAGTATTCAACAAATTGGGGATTGCATCGCAGCCAACAATAGTTACCCTATAATTGGCGGATCGATCCGTTGTGCATCTTGAAGGAAGGATCGAAGATGTGTTGGTAAAGATAGACAAGTTCATTCTCCCTGCAGACTTCATTATCCTAGATTATGAAGCAGACGAAGACGTCCCTATCATACTTGGACGCCCGTTTCTGTCGACGGGTCGTACACTCATCGACGTCCATAAGGGGGAGATCATTATGAGAGTTAATGATCAGGAAGTGATTTTCAACGTCTTTAAGGCGTTAGAGTATCCAGGAGAACAGGAGACCTGCCAAAACCTCGAAGTAGAGGATGAGTTCCATAGAATGTTGCTTGAAGAAGAAAATGATGAAAAGATTGCAAATCTGGACGCATAGCAGCCTGAACAATGCTGTGCTGTGGTCCATTCTGCTTTTGAACTCTTGACACTGAATCAGACCAACCAACGAACAAAACCATCTCTAGAAGAAGCGCCAGAACTCGAGCTAAAAGCATTGTCAACTCACCTGAAGTATGTTTACTTAAGATAAGGTAACTCTCTTCCAGTAATTATTTCAGCTGCTTTATCCCCTAATCAATAATCAACTTTGCTAATCATTCTTAAAAAGTACAACCGAGCTGTTAGATGGACGTTGGCTGATATCAAGGGGATAAGCCCCACATACTGCATGCACAAAATTCGTCTAGAAGAAGGAAAAGATGGATCCATCGAACCCCAAAGGCGGGTAAACCCAGCAATGAAAGAAGTTGTCAAGAAAGAAGTGCTTAAATGGTTGGACGCAGGCGTTATCTTTCCCATCTCTGATAGTAAATGGGTAAGTCCTGTGCAATGCGTTCCCAAGAAAGGAGGTGTGACTGTAGTCTCAAACAAGAATAACGAATCGATCCCCACCCACACTGTCACGGGATGGAGAATCTGCATGGACTACAGGAAATTCAACGCGGGGCGAAGAAGGATCATTTTCCACTACCCTTTATTGACCAAATGTTAGATAGACTTGCAGGAAATGAGTTCTTCTGCTTCTTGGATGGCTATTCAGGCTACAACAAGATCATGATTGCTTCAGAAGACCAGGAGAAGACCACCTTTACATGCCCTTATGGTACATTCACATTTCGACGTATGTTGTTTGGACTATGTAATGCCCCAGGCACCTTTCAACGGTGTATGATGGCAATCTTCTCTGAATTTTTAGAAGAATCTGTGGAGATATTCATGAACGATTTTTCAATCTTTGGAAATTCGTTTGAAGTATGTTTAGCCAATTTAGAAAAAAGTATTGAAAAGATGCAAGAACACCAACTTAGTGCTCAATTGGGAAAAATGTCACTTCATGATGAACGAAGGAATTGTCCTCGGTCACAAAATATCCAAGAAGGGCCTTGAAGTCGATCAGGCCAAAATTGAAGCCATGGAGAGGCTCTCTCCTCCTACAAATGTAAAGACACTTTGCAGCTTCTTGGGACATGCAGGCTTTTATAGAAGGTTCGTCAAGGACTTTTCAAAAATTGCACGCCCCTTAAGCTTGTTGCTAGAGCATAATCGACCTTACAAGTTTGATGAAAAATGCCTCAAAGCGTTTGAGACTCTGAAAGCAGCACTGGTGTCAGCACCAATTTTAATCGCCCCAGACTGGTCGCAGCCATTCGAGCTAATGTGTGTTGCTAGCGACTATGCGATGGGAGCTGCGTTGGTTCAACGCAGAGACAGAGTGTTGCATCCTATAGCCTACGCTAGCAAGACTTTCAATGCAGCCCAAGCGAATTACACCACTACTAAGAAAGAATTGCTAGCAATAGTTTTCGCTGTTGAAAAATTCAGAGCATATCTTCTAGGGTCAAAAGTCATCATCCACATTGACCATTCAGCTATCTGATACTTGATGACTAAAAAAGATGTCAAGTCGAGGCTCATCCGATGGGTTCTACTTCTTCAAGAGTTCGACGCAAAAATAGTTGATCGCAAAGGTACAGAGAACAACGTGGCAGATCATCTTTCCAGACTTAAGAATATGGAACATGATAAAAGCAGCTGAAGTTAATGCAAGCTTTCCAGATGAAGCTGTATTAAAAGTCATAGAATCCGTGCCATGGTATGCAGATATTGTTAACTTCTTAGTGTGCAAGCAATTTCCCGAAGATTTCAATGCATAGCAGAAGAAGAAGTTGATGCATAATGCGAAGTTCTATTATTGGGATGAGCCCCAACTCTACAAAAAGGGGCCGGATCAAATCTTCAGACTCTGCGTCCCAGAAACTTCCTATCAACGCATCCTATCTCAATGTCATAACTCCCCCTATGGAGGACATTTTGGAGGGCAGCAAACTGCAGCTAAGGTCTTACAAAGTGGATACTTCTGGCCAACTCTTTTCAGAGATGCCAGAGACTATGCGATCAGATGCGAAAGATGGCAACGCACTGGAAATATCTCAAGTCGAAACGAAATGCCACTTACCTCTATCTTAGAAGTTAAGCTCTTTGACGTTTGGGGTATTGATTTTATGGGCCCATTTCCTCCATCAAACGGCCACAACTCTATACTGGTAGCTGTGGATTATGTATCAAAATGGGTCGAAGCAATCTCTTGAGCTAAGAATGATGCGGTGAAAGTCTCAAATTTTCTTTAGAAAAATAAATTCACGAGATTTGGAACGCAGAGAGCCCTGATTAGCGATGAAGGTACGCATTTCATTAATAAAATCATTTCCAAGTTGCTAATCAAATACAATGTACATCACAGGGTGGCAACTGCATACCACCTGCAGACAAATGGGCAGGCAAAAGTTTCCAATAGAGAGTTGAAAACTATTTTGGAAAAAGTGGTTAACTCCTCTCGAAGGGATTGGGCGTCCAAATTGGACGAGGCGTTGTGGGCATATTGAACAACATTCAAGACGCCTCTCGGAATGTCACCGTACACGCTGGTCTTTGAAAAGGCATGCCATTTGCCGTTTGAGCTAGAACACAAAGCATTGTGGGCCGCCAAGAGATTGAATATGGACCTGAAAGCAGCTGGAGAAGCACGTCAGCTTCAATTGAATGAACTGGAGGAATGGAGATTGTAAGCCTATGAGAACGCAAAGATATACAAAGAGCGAACAAAGCGTTGTCACGATCAACGCATTAGTAAGAAACTTTGCATATAGGTCAAAAGGTTCTCCTTTTTAACTCAAGACTGCATTTGTTTCCAGGTAAATTAAGAACAAGATAGTCTGGTCCTTTCGTGATCAAGGAAGTCTTTCCTCATGGTGCTGTAGAGCTGATGAATGAAGATGACACCAACGCATTCAAAGTTAATGGTCAACGCGTGAAGCCATATTATGGAGACTGCTTTGAACGAGACAAAGTAGCCGTTGACCTAGAAAAGATAGAATGAGGAAATGATGGATGCGTCCTACGTTGACAAAAACACATATATCCCAGGGACGCATCCTAACTTTTGTACTTTAATTGCTTTCGTCTTAATTATTTCTTTATTTTTATTTTTTTCTCTTCTTTTTCTTTCTTCCCGCATTATTTCATTTCTTCCTTTTTGTTATTTGATTTGATTTTAATTGATTCTTATTTTTATTTTATTTCATGTTATTTTTTTGTTTGCACTGAAAAATTTTGTTTGGAGGCTATCTATTATTTTGTGATGAGTGAAGATTTGAACTCATTCAATTACAAGGCGTCGACATCAAAACCATGTGACACGATTAGCTCGACGCCTAGGGGGGATCTGAAGCGATTCTGTCACATTGCTATCAGGTCAAGAATTCGAAAAGCTGACTGCGCTTAAGCCGACCAACGTTGACGGGTGTCTGATCATTTAATGCGGCTTTGATGTCATGCATCGAGCCGATAACCCATGTGCTCAGCTAAACCCCTTTATAAACCCTTCTTTAACCTCTTTCGAATTACACTTCCTTTCTCTTCGAATTTTCAAGATTACCAGTACGATTTCCGACCTATTCGAACGATCTCCCGATTCTCACCCACTTTTCTATCTCTTTTCACCTATACCCCTCCCATGGCTTCGCAATAACCCACCCCTTCCAAAAGCCTTAAACCTATGGCCTCATCCTCGAGGCATGATAGTCGGAATTTGTCCACTACCTCCACCACACCCGAACCCCTCGCCATTGTTCACCCCAGTAGTCCTGAGTTGGAGGCGACATCAGCCCCATCTCCGTCACGCTCCAGGGACCTGACTGAAGCTCAAGAGGTGGGAAGGAATGACGAGTCTGCTGTCTTCGGAGATATTCTAGACACCATTGATGAAGAAGACGATGCCTGGTTGGATGGGTTAGTCAACCAGAAGATGAAAAATGAGTTGCGTGGGTCAGTCCCTGCGATGAGTGGTCTTGAGGAGTCGGACTCCGATGAAAGACCCATTGGAAAGGTAATAGCGGCGGTGGAAAAGAAGAAGTCCGCTCCAAAGAGAAAAATCAGGCCAATAAGGGACAGGGAAGAAGAAGTCGAGGAAGATGTACAACCGCTAAGAAGGAAAAATGAAAAAGTAAAGAATGCGGGGACATCTGAGGCTATCGTATCATCTTTTGCCGCATCATCTGTTGAATGGTTAGCGGCAAGGGCGGCAGAGAAGTCCAAGAAGTTGAAAGACGACTTCAAGAAAATAAAAGAAAGAACAGAGTCGATTCTCGCGGCAGCAAAGAGAAGAAAAGAGGAAAGTGCATCTGGCGAGCAAGTTGCCAAGGAGGCCGCCAGAAAGACCAAGTTTCTCCGTCGCATAGCTGAGATCGCGGAGGAATTAGAAGTAGAAGTAAAAGTGTCATGCGGAAAAGCTACCCAAAGCTGAACGCATCAAACAAAATGTAAAGGAAATAAGGGAGGAGAAGAAGAAAGAAAAAGAGGTAGCATTAACCAAGGAGAAGCTACCGGAGAAAAAGAAGAAGACTGAGGTGGCTAAGGCACCTGCAGTGGTTATAAGGGACGTGGATGCAGACAGAGCAAGGAGAACGCCTGCTAGTCCCATCAATAGGAATGAGAAGGGAAAAGAGAAATTTGTTGAGGAACCAACAAAGAAGGCGGCAAAGAGCCAAAAGAAACAATTCAGTGGGCTCTATACTGAAGTGGGATTTTTCCCTGAGCCACTTGAGCTGCCCGCCTTCATTAAACAAGGAGTTGACGCATTGGGTTGGAGGCAATTTTGTGAAAGATCCCAAGTCATCCAACCCACCACCGTGGAGGCATTTTACGAAGGAACCATTCACCGTAAGGCAAACCAAGTCAAAGTTGGAGATGAGGTGATTTCCTTCGAGCCTTAAGAAATCAACGCGTTGTTTGATCTTCCCGACATCGCAGCGGCAGAAGGTAATAGAATAATGTCGACGCCTACAGAAGCCGAAATGAATGACGCCCTCACAATCATCGCCAAACTGGGTTCAGAGTGGAAAACTTCCCCAAAGGGCCTCAGACATTAGCACTGACTTGCTTGATCGCCGAGGCCAACTTGTGGCTTTACTTCATTAAGCGGTCGCTAATCCCCATAATGCATGACGCCTCAATTTCAAGGGACCGTGCCATGGTCATTTACTGTATCTTATGGGAAATTCGGCTAGGCGTGGGACGCATCATTGCCCCATAATTCGGGGGTTGTTCTTCAAGCCAAGGGGTTAGTTGTTCTTCCCCTTTCTTGTGACCAAACTATGCGCCAACGCACAATTCATGGAGGATACGCTAGTCAGTGCGGTAAATGGAGTTTTTTCAACTCAAAGTCTGACACGAATATTAAAGGACTCATCGCATTTGCTTGAGGCGGCCAATTCAAAGAAGCAGTCGACCAAGTCATAAGAACCATCACTCCCCCACCCTCAACCCAAGAAGAGGAAACTGGTCAAGAAGAATTTTGAGATTAAGGAGTCGAGTTCACAATATAGTGAAGCCGAAGAAGCTGATCAGCTCGACGCCAACACACAAGCCTTGACTATTTATACTCCTCCCATCGACCCAATCCCTGAGGAGCCCTCTTCACCACCAACTTCCCCTCCCCTTTCCCGAAAAATAAAAAAAGAGCCACTTCATGTCCCCACCACCCAACACGGCCTCCCATCGCTTCTTCGACTTCCTATCGCAGACTTAAATGAAGAGTCGAAGGAAGTGTCACTGCCTTTTTCGCCCCACCTGGAGTTAACCCTCTCCCCCACTCAATCATCTACCTTTTGAAAGGTAACTCCACCACCACCCCCACCATCCGTTGAGCGGACCCTGACTCTGGATCCTGAGGAGTCAGTACCCTTTCAATTCTCACCGCCTCGCCAAGAACCTCAATCTTCCAATCTTCCAACTCCACCAACTACCAATCCTTCTGTCCGCCCAACTTCTCAACCGCAGGCAGAAGCATCTACAAGCACGCATCATCAAGAAGAACCATATCACTTGCGACATGTTTTTGCTCTGCTGTAGTTTGTTGATTTGAGTCTGGATGATTTGCTGCGGTACTTGGATGATGGGATCCTTCACCCCATCATGGGAGACCTAGATGAAATTCGGCGCAAGGAGATGGAAAGTCTCCAACGACAAGAAGAGTTGGCTCAACAAGTTTCACAATTGGGTCACCAAGTGACTTAGATGGCGTAACAACAATTGAAGCTACGAAATTTTGTTCAATGCCAAGCTTAGCGTTAGGATGAACAATTAAGCGCTATGATGAATTACATTTATGAAGTGTTCGTCCAACGCATCCTAGCGCCAACTATTCCTCCTTCCCTTCATCAATCCCTTTAGTTCAACGATCCAAACCCTCCCCCTGCGGACAACAATGACAATGCCTCGGGGAGAACTTAAATTTGGGGGTGTTCTTTGGGATTTTTCCTTCTTTTCTTATGTTTATTCCTTTGATTCTTTTGTAAACAGTACAATGCATAATACATTTATATTACAATATTCAATTCATGGATCTTTTTGTTCTCGTTCGTTTGTGCTTTCAACTTATTTCTTGCTTTATTATTTTCTCCGCCTTGTTTTTGTTTCTGCGTCCAACCTCAATGATGATATTTATGCACTTCCCCTGTAGAATTATTGAAATAAGAGGATTAACTCACAAGCCTTTGGATATTACACTTGGTAAATTACTTCCAAGAGTTAGTATGGTCGCAAGCTTTGCTTCAAACCTCTTTTACAAAATTTTTCTAAGGCAATCTCATAACTCGATTTTAGTAATGAGGACCTTGCTGCCTTTAAATTTGAAGGGTGCCAAAGGTTTGAGCCATGCGTTCAGAATTCATAGAACATAAAATATAGAAAAAAATGGTGTAAATATATTTCTGTGGACAAACAACTCCGCTGACAGTGCACAAAATTAGCCTGTTAAGAGTTGAATTGAGAATGGCTCGTTACACCCCATAATCGAAGGTGAGAGTCCAAGATCAGCGAAAAATAAATAATGGCACCACTGTCGACTCAACCAAAAAGGAACGCGATAAATACCGAGTTGTGAAAGGGTATTTGCTCGATGTTGGTTGCCTCCATGCACCCCATCGTTGGTATGTCGAAACGAAGGTAGATAGCCCGGATCAACGCAAGTCCACTTCAAAAAAAAAAAAAAAAAAATAAAAAAAAAAAAAAAATAAAAAAGAAAAAAAAAAAAAAAAAAACCAAAAAAAAAAAAAACAAAATAAAAAAAAAAAAAAAATAAAAAAGAAAAAAAAAAAAAAAAAAACCAAAAAAAAAAAAAACAAAATAAAAAAAAAAAAAAAATAAAAAAGAAAAAAAAAAAAAAAAAAACCAAAAAAAAAAAAAACAAAATAAAAAAAAAAAAAAAATAAAAAAGAAAAAAAAAAAAAAAAAAACCAAAAAAAAAAAAAACAAAATAAAAAAAAAAAAAAAATAAAAAAGAAAAAAAAAAAAAAAAAAACCAAAAAAAAAAAAAACAAAATAAAAAAAAAAAAAAAATAAAAAAGAAAAAAAAAAAAAAAAAAACCAAAAAAAAAAAAAACAAAATAAAAAAAAAAAAAAAATAAAAAAGAAAAAAAAAAAAAAAAAAACCAAAAAAAAAAAAAACAAAATAAAAAAAAAAAAAAAATAAAAAAGAAAAAAAAAAAAAAAAAAACCAAAAAAAAAAAAAACAAAATAAAAAAAAAAAAAAAATAAAAAAGAAAAAAAAAAAAAAAAAAACCAAAAAAAAAAAAAACAAAATAAAAAAAAAAAAAAAATAAAAAAGAAAAAAAAAAAAAAAAAAACCAAAAAAAAAAAAAACAAAATAAAAAAAAAAAAAAAATAAAAAAGAAAAAAAAAAAAAAAAAAAGAAAAAGGAAAAGAAAAGAAATTTTATGAATGTATGAACTCCATGGCACATTACTAAAATGAGGACATCAGATTGGCAGGAAATGAGTAAAGGTATCTTTGAGGAATAAGCTTGCCGCATCTAAAAATGAGAAATACTTTCAAAGCGTCAATTGAAAAAGAACTTGGTGTGGTTATCTGATTATTGATATAGTCAAGGAATAGAAGGCATGTTGAGAGGGTGAGCTTTTACTTAGACTTGGGCTGTAGAATTTAATAAATCTTCAAATAAATGTTTGAGGACAAACATTAACTCAAATTTGGGGGTGTGATAACTTGTAGAAATACAAGTTATTATAGTCACTATTTGAATTAATTAGAGTAACTTTAGAGCTAAACACATGATTTTGGTAGTTGAATTATGTAAAATGTATCACCATGCGTTGGCACTATTTACAAAACAAAATACATGAAAAATTATGAGCCTTTCTGTTCCCAATGCAAGATTAAGAAGAAAAGAAGCACAAATAACCCAAGGACTAGAGACGAAGTTGCTGCGAGAACAAATGAAAACCCATGCGTCGAGACCATGCGTTGAGGAGAGAAAGTAAATACGGACGCCTGGGCAAAAGCTGTCAGGTCATTATGAAAAAGGACAACATGTTATTAGATCATGGCAGAACCAATGTACCTACAATGTAAAAAGTCTACATAGCGGGGAAGGGAATTTAATGCAAAGGTGTCAGGCCATAATGAGCTTCAACTTTTCAACGCCTATAAATAGCCTAAAGCTTCAGAGAAAAAGGGAGGAAATGAGTTCAAGAGGGGAAAGATCTGCACAACTCCTCCACCATAACCAACCTCCATTTCAAGCTTTTCTGAGAGAAGGATTCTGAGAACTTTCAGAATCGTCTCCCAGTGAGTGAGAACCTTCACCCTATGGATTTTATGTATCAGATAGCAACCATCTCAAGCCTCCATGAAGCAAGAAGTTGCCAGTGGCGGCTTGACGTCTTCCATTTCTGTTTATTTTCCATTGCCCTCCTTTTCACTGTTTTGTTAATGACATTTGAGAGAATGGCTTATTTTCTTAATATAAGTTTGATTGACGACTATCATCCATTTATTTCCATATTAAATATCTTACACCATGTTGATTGAATGCTAAATGAGTTAGATGTTAGAGTTAGTTTTTCTTGAGTAATATGAAGTATGTTACATTCTGATGAATGCATATCATTAGCTTGCATAACTTTGTCTGACAAACAAATGTAGTAAGCACGACTGTCTAGCTTGAGAGAGTAGATGGTTAATCTTTAGCATTTATCAAAACTAGATGAAGTGCAGAGTTGTAGTTCATATTTTGCCAACGCAAACTTACCATGCGTCTTAGAGATAAGATTAATGTGGCATCGAAACATCGAGAGATGGATTCACAAACTCAGTTTGTAGGAATGTACTTATACTTAGATAGGCTTAAGTAACAACTAGCTCCTGCGTTAACTCTACCTTTATCGCATGGTTCCATTCATTCTCAACGCATGCTATCTAACGCTAAGGACATTTGACTAACCATCGCCGCGTCCACCTCATTGTTAGTCGTAGGAAATTTTATTCATTCTTTATGTATAGCTTTAGATACTTACAATTTTGCACATATTACTTGTATAGTTCACCGTATAGTCATGCATATATTCTCAACACCTAGTTATTACAAATCTCTGCGTTCGACCCTGGACTCTCCAGGAAACCTACAAGAGCTTATACTTGGGTTTCTTATAGGAAAACTTGCTTAAGCATGATCATACTTGAGTAATTCTCGACGCATCTTTGTACGGAAAATGATAATATCTATTTTTGTGCAACACGCTATGAAACAATGTAAATCGAAAATAGAAATCCAATAAACAAATCGAAAATAGATTAAGGGCCAATAAGCCAACAACATTAGCATCATGATCTGGTTCTAATACTGCTAAAATGTATGTACATAATATGATCTTCATAAGAAATTTTCTTCCAGTAGCATTTAAAGAATCTACCAGATTCTTATTTCCCTTTATAGATTCAAGCTTCCTTTTCAGCTCGAGTACTCTTGCCATATTTCTTGAAGAATATCGAGGGTTTAAAACTGTCCATACCTATAATGAAGATTTGCAGTAGACCATTTATGATAAAAGATGATTTTATATCAATCCCAGCAACCAAGAAACAATCAAATTATCTTGTTGAATCCAATATTCATACTCTAGATTAGGTGTTCAAATTGATGAAGATGCAATAGTAGAATAAAAAAACTCTGAAGGTTTCTCTGTTTTTCATTGATGAATTTCTCTAATTTGTATCCACGAAAAAGAGTCGTGAGAAATTTTAATTTACAAACCAAGAAATTTACTTCATCAAGCTTAATAGTAGTGGTCTTACTTTCTTGGATCGATGACTTTGGAAATCGTCAAATTCAATCGATGAACTATTTTGGTTGTTTTGGGAGTCAAACTGTCTTTTGTAAACCTTCTTAGTACTTTTTATGTTGGTTTGATAGGGAAAGTGCTATTTAGACACTTTTTATGTACTTTTTAGGTTTGGTTGGAGAGTGAAAGTTGCACTTATGCATTTTTAGTTTTAGTTGTTTTGAGAATCAAGTTGACTCATGTGAACTATTTTGGTTGTTTTGGGAGTCAAATTGTCTTTTGTAAACCTTTTGCTACTTTTTATGTTGTTTGATAGTGAAAACATTACTTAGACACTTCTTATGTAGTTTTTAGGTTTACTTGGAGAGTAAAAGTTGCACTTAAGTATTTTTAGGTGTTTTTGAGAACCAAAGTGTAACTTACACATTTTGGAAACTTTTTAGGTTGGTTTTTAGAGCTAAAATGACACTTAAAGATTTTTGTTTGTTTTGAGAATCAAAGTGTCACTTACACACTTTTGGAAACTTCGTGCAATTTGGTTCATTTTAGGTTTTAAAGTACACTTGCCATTTTTTCTGGAGGACATGCACTTTAATATGCACATTTTAGACTTTTTTTTTTTTTTTTTTTTTTT
>QLSR01000385.1:863311-906641 GCA_031780015.1 Citrullus colocynthis | reverse complement strand
TTTTTTTTTTTTTTTTTTTTTTTTTATAGTTTTCTGGTGGGGAATATGAGACTTGAAAGTCATGCAAATGAATTTGTTTTAATAATTTTGATATGTGATTCATTTCAATCAAGTAAGATTGAGCATGTTTTGCTTATTGGATTTTAATATTTATTTTGAAGTCTATACATTTTGAAGATGCTGGAAATTTAATTTTTTATGAGACCAATTGACCAAAAGCGTCATTTTTTTTGTGTATTTAATATTTTTTTTTTTGTTCATTTTGTTTAGCCAAAATGGAATTTAATAGCTTAAGAAACAAAAAACAACTAATGAATTGTTATTCGGATGATATATTCTGGTCAAAGGAATTAAGAGTTTAATACATTTTCTAAGTTTGTTGTTATAAAGTTGAATATATTTTGTTATAGGAACTTGATATTATTTTTATTTTAAATATTTATCCCAAAGCATATAATAATATAAAAATATTTACTAATCACGATCAGCTAACAAGTAGTATTAGTAGCAAGATCAGGTCGAACCATATGGAGGCTAAGATAGAATCTCTCTAAGATAAATAAGTCTTTGGAAAGCAGAAAAAGAGAGAGTTTTGGTTTTGGATTGACAGGAAAACTAAATGCATGAATTTAAAGTGTGGAAAGTAAGATAGATTGAGAGAGAGAAAGTGATACACGAGATTACCTTTGCTGATTAAGAGACTGTTAGGCTATCTATGGATTAATTCATTGATTTATCATGCAAAGTTTAAGGGTTTTCTAATTATCAAGCATAATCAAATATCTGGAAAAGCCAGACAAACTCCCTAATTTAAACCAATGAATATGTCGATTCCTAAATTAGCTAAGTTTTGTCATGCAAGCTTATATCACTTAGCTAATCACATAAAGCCTTTGGATTGATTAGTACATTAGATTAAATTGGCCAAATCTAACCTAACACATTTCCAAATCTAACCTATCATTACTGGGTGATCCTAGATAACCTAGCAATCGAGCCTTAACTAGAACTAGAACCCATTTGCTACTCAAATTAAGCATGAAATAGTTACAATTACGGATAACTACAACAAGCATAGCATGGGCGAATGAACATACAAACATTCATGATTAAGTTGTCAATTTAATCTACTGACATGCTCACCCTAGAAGTTCAAACAAAGAATAAAAAACAAGAAGTGTAGAAAATAAAAAGAGAAAATATTTGGGGAGATATTGTGGATTTTATTTCTTTCCTTTTATATTTGCCCAATATATTTTCCTTGTATAGGTTTTCGATCTCTATTTATTTTTTCCCCGTGTAATGTTTTGATTGTATCAAATTAATAAAAGAGAGAAAAGTTCTATCGTGGTTTTTTCTCCCTGAATTAAGGTTTTCCACGTAAACCTTGTGTCGTTTCTTCTTCCCTTTTTTTTCAATATGGTATCAGAGTGTGGTGATGAAGCCCTAGCCGTCGTCGACTAAAATGAGCCTAGACATGATCTGCAGCCGCCATCTCTCCAGCCACTGTTACCGTCTAGATCTGCCGCCACCGCCGCTGGGGCTGCCAACCAAGAAGCTGTCGACAGGTACCTCCGGTCCCTTAACCCTGTGCAGCCACCTTATTGCTTCAACCCAAGAATCAGTTGCCGCCGCCGAATAACCCTAGGTTTCCGGATCTGCCGCCGCAGGTGGATAGATTGAGTATTTCCGCTGCTGTCCCACATTGTCAACGCTGAATAACCCTTGGGTTCCAGATTTATCACCGCAGTTGTATAGATCAAAATTTTCCTCAGCCTCTATCTTCTTGACGCCGCTGATGGTTAGAACATGTCGATGCCTATGAAGTCGTCCACCACGACTGTCCAGGTTGACCACCTTGTCGCCGCTGCTACTTGCCATTCAACCTAGTCACCATTGATGAGATCTACAACCACCGACCCTCACACAATTGCTAGTTCTTTTTCACAAGAGACGGGGCTTCATGGTTCTTCCTCATAGGTTGTGGGTAATCAGTTTTTCCCTCCTACAGCCGCAACTAGCATTTGGGTTCCTCACCAAGGAGTCAGTAACCAATATGAACAGTATAGATCAATGGGTCTTTCTCCGACTATGGTTCAACAACAACTTGCCAATCTTCAAGCAAGTTTTCAACAATAAATTGCTGCTCTTGGGGCAACTCTTGGCGCGTCAACCTTCCTTGATCAAGGTGTAGTAAATTCAGGTATTCAATCAAGTTTACCGATGTATCCAGAGAACCTAGAGTTGTCTTCCCTACCCTAACAACTACACCTCACATGTCTGGACCAATTGGTAACTCCATGGGGCTAATTGTTGGTGAAAAGTTAAATGGACAGAATTATTTCTCCTGATCTCAATCTATAAAAAGTTCTTGAAGGGCGCCACAAATTCAGGATTTAACTGGCAAGATACCAAAACCCAGACCAAGAGACCCGCAGGAATACATTTGGAAAGGAGAGGACTCCTTACTCCGATCTTTGTTAATTCACAATATGGACCTCAGAGTGGAAAACCCTTACTGTATGCTGCTATAGCTCGAGATATTTAGGATGTCGTTTAGAAATTATACTCCAAAAGACAGAACGCCTCCCGGCTTTACACTCTACGGAAACAAATCCACGAATGCAAACAAGGTACTATGGATGTCACATCGTACTTTAACAAAATGTCTCTAATCTGGCAAGAAATGGATTTGTGTCGAGAACTTGTTTGGGATTGTTCATGTGGGGGAGTTCAATACTATAAGCTTGAGGAAGTCGACCGAGTGTATAATTTCTTAGCCGGTTTAAATTCCAAATTTGATGCTGTGCAAAGTCGGATATTGGGACAGAGACCAACACCGACCCTGATGGAAGTCTGTTTAGAAGTTTGACTTGAGGAAGATAGAACGAGCGCTATGAATATTGTGGGTACCTCCGTTACTAACTCGGTCGCGTTCAGTGTAAAATCATCTAGTACAACTAGAGAGGAGTAAAACAGGAAACTGCCTCCAGTTTGTGAACACTGTAAGAAACAGTGGCACACGAAAGATCAGTGCTGGAAGCTACATGGTAGACGCCAACCTCCAAACAACAAACCCAACTAGGCCCTGGTAAGTGAGACTACGAGTGGGTCGCAGCCACAACATCAAGAGAACTGGCCAGCTAATAACGGTACTTCTTTTCTTGGGGCGATTACACATTTAGGTCTCTCTCAATCCTTGAGTCTACTCAGTATTACTGGCCAAAAACCCTGGATTCTTGATTCAGAAGCTACAGACCATTTGACTGGAACTTCTGACAATTTTCTCTCTTATCATCCGTGTACTGGTAATGAAAAAATCGAATTGCTGACGGGACACTTGCCCCTCTTGCCGGCAAGGATCATATTTATCCTTTCAATGGTTTGATATTACAAAATGTTCTGCATGTCCCAAAAATCTATTATAATTTACTATCTGTGAGTAATATAACCAGAGATTTAAATTGTCGTGTGGCTTTCTTACCGGATGATGTTATTTTTCAAGACTTGAGCTCAAGGAGGACGATTGGCACTGCCCAGCACAATAGGGGACTCTCTTTCCATAATGGTGATCTTCCTCTAGGCACAGTTATGGGGCTAGTCTGTTATCTTCCTGCTTTTTAACTTCTGAAACTGACTGTATGTTATGGCACTTTCGTCTTGGCCATCCTAATTTCCAATATATGAAATATTTATTCCCCCATTTATTTAATAAAGTTGACATCTCCTCTTTATCTTGCAATATGTATATTCGTGCAAAACAACATAGGGTTTCATTTCCGTCCCAACCTTACAAATCCTCTCAACCGACTCTTATTCACAGTGATGTTTGGGGCCCTTCAAGGATTACAACCCCTTCGGGTAAGCGTTGGTTTGTTACCTTCATCGATGACCATACTTGCCTTACTTGGGTCTTCCTTTTAACAGATAAGTTTAAAGTCTCATCCATTTTCCAACAATTTTACACCACTATTGAAACTCAATTTAATGCCAAGATTGCAATCCTTCGGAGTGAATGGTTGTGAATTCCTCACTAAAACCCTTCGCGAGTTCTTATCCACTAAAGGTATTGTTCACCAGAGCTTATGTGCCTATACACCCCAACAAAATAGAGTGGCTGAAAGAAAAAATCGTCATTTCCTCGAAGTTGCTCGATCGCTCATGCTGTCAACCTCTCTTCTATCTTACATATGGGGGGATGCAGCATTGACTGCAGCTCATCTTATAAATTGGATGCCTTCTCGTGTTCTTAACTTCCAAACTCCTTTTGACTGTCTCAAACTGTCTTATCCTACCACTCGCCTTATACCAGATGTCCCTCTGCGAGTATTTGGGTGTACAACATTTGTCCATAGCTTCAGTCCCAACCAGACTAAGTTCTCCTCTCGTGCCCAGAAATGTGTCTTCTTTGGATACCTTCTCCACCAGCATGGTTATAAGTGCTTCCACCCCACTTCTCAGAAATACTTCATCTCTATGGACATCACCTTCTTGGAAGATAAATCTTTCTTTCCCATTAGTCCTCTACAGGGGGAGTGTAATAATGAAGAGACTAACTATCCTAATCCTCTTCCTGAATTTATCCTAACAACCCATGATATTGTCCTACCCATCAGACAGGTCCCATGGATAACGTACTACAGGAAGAATCTTAGAAAGGAAATAGTGGCCCCTACTGACATACCGACTCCAGTCCAATCATCTGAACCAACAGAAGCTCAAGGTATTCTAATCCTGATAAGTAATAATGAAGAGACTAACTATCCTAATCCTCTTCCTGAACCTATCTTGACAACCCACGACACTGTCCAATCTACCAGACAGGTCCCATGGATAACATACTACAGGAAGAATCTTAGAAAGGAAATAGTGGCCCCTACTGACATGCTGACTTCGGTCCAATCATCTGAATCAACACAAGCTCAAGGTACTACTGATCCTGATAATAATACTATTTGCGCTGAAAGTGTTTGTGTTGAAAATGATATTGTTGATCTGACAAAACTTTCGGTAGAAGATGGTAAAGATGATATGACAAAAAATAACCAGGTTGCTGAAAGTGATGTAGTGTCAACAACAGTTGAGGAGACTGAAAAAGAGATCATATCTTAGAACTCTACAACTGGAGAAGAACTTGACAAACCAGGAGAGTATGATGCCACTCTTGACATGCCCATTGCTCTGAGAAAGGGCACAAGGTCTTGCACCGGGTATCCCATGTATAGCTTCCTTTCTTATAATAATCTATCCTCTAAGTTTAGAGCGTTTACTGCTAGTCTTGATACTGTAACTATACCGAAAAATATATATGTGGCTATGGAAATCCCTGAGTGAAAGGCTGCTGTTATGGAAGAAATGAGAGCTCTTGAGAAAAATCATACATAGGAACTCATTGCTCTTCCAAAAGAACATAAACCAGTTGAATGTAAATGGGTATTCACAATGAAGTATAAATCTGACGAAACTCTTGACAGATATAAAGCCAGAGTTGTAACAAAAGGGTTCACTCAGACTTTTGGGGTAGACTATTTTGAGACCTTTTCTCCTGTCGCAAAGTTGAACACGATCAGGGTTCTTCTGTCAGTTGTAGTCAACACAAATTGGCCTTTTTATCAGCTAGATGTGAAAAACGCTTTTTTAAACGGTGATCTAGAAGAAGAAGTGTATATGAGCCCTCCTATTTGGCTTTGAAACCCAATTTGACCGGTGTGTGTGCAAGCTTAAAAAGGCCTTATATGGACTAAAACAGTCACCGAGAGCATGGTTTGAAAGATTCACCACCTTTGTTAAGTCCCAAGGCTTCACTCAGGGACACTCTAACCATACCTTATTTACAAAAAGGTCTGTCTTGGGTAAGGTTGTCGTTCTGATTGTGTACGTTGATGACATTGTCTTATTAAAAGATGATACTGCTGAAATCAACAAGTTAAAACAGAAAATGGTAGATGAATTTGAAATCAAAGACTTAGAAAACCTGAAGTATTTTCTTGGGATGGAGGTGGGGAGATCAAAAGAAGGAATCTCAGTTTCTCAACGAAAATACACTCTTGATTTACTGAAAGAAACAGGTATGACCGGATGCAGGCCTACTAACACTCCTATCTAGTCTAATGCCAAATTGGGAGAGTCTATTGCCAAAGTTCCTGTTAATAAAGAGAGGTATTAACATCTAGTTGGGAGACTAATCTACCTAGCACACACTAGACTAAATATCTCTTATGCTGTTAGCTTCGTGAGCCAGTTTATGCAGGCTCTCTACGAAGAACACATGAAAGCTGTAAACAAGATTATGAGATATTTGAAAAGCACACCAGGAAAAGGGTTGATGTTTAGAAAATCTGACAGAAAATGCGTTGAAGCCTATACAGATCTAACTGGGCAGGATCAATGATTGACAGAAGATCTACGTCTGTGTATTGCAACTTTGTTTGGGGTAATCTTGTAACTTGGAGAAGTAAGAAGCAAAGTGTCGTTGCTAGAAGTGGTGCTGAAGCTGAATACAGAGCTATGAGTCATGGAATCTATGAAGAAATCTGGTTGAAGAAAGTTCTATCTGATCTTCATCAAAGCAGCGAACTACTTATGAAACTCTATTTTGACAATAAAGCTGCTATTAGATTTGCAAATAATCTGATTCAGCATGATAGAACAAAACATATGGAGATTGATAGACACTTCATAAACGAAAAACTGGAAAATAGAAGTATTTGCATTCCTTATATTCCTTCCAGCCAACAAGTTGCAGATGTTCTTACCAAGGGGTTGCTTAACAAAAGCTTTGATGCATGTGTGAGCAAGATGGGTCTTATTGACATTTACATCCCATCTTGGAGGGGAGTGTAGAAAATAAAAAGAGAAAATATTTGGGGAGATATTGTGGATTTTATTTCTTTCCTTTTATATTTTCTCAATATCTTTTCCTTGTATAGGTTTTCGATCTTATTTCTTTTTTCCCCGTGTACTGTTTTGATTGTATCAAATTAATAAAAGAGAGAAAAGTTATATCGTGGTTTTTTCTCCCTGAATTAGGGTTTTCCACGTAAACCTTGTGTCGTTTCTTCTTCCCTCTTTTTTCAATAAGAAGAAATCAGAAAAACCCATAAACATTCATGAAAACCTCATAAATCTATAGAAAAATGGCCAGCAAACCTCAAAATCGACGTTTGAGCCTTCAATCATTCATCAATACAAGAATCTTGACGCCAAAATCTTTAAGTACAAGTCAAAATCTAAAGAAATCTGGTGGGTTTTGGCCTACAATGGCCAAAACCGAGCTTGGAGCTCTCATAATCGACTAAAACTCTCCTACCTTAACCTAGAAATCGAAATATAATATTTAAACACAATGTAGAGTGCCGGAACACTAGGGGACAGCGTAGCGACACTAATATCCTTGAATCAGAGTGCTGCCGATACAGAGGCTGAATTGAGGCAGCGTTGGCCTTTCGTTAATGTTTAAAGTGTTGCGACGCTACAGGACAACACCACACGCTCTCCCTTTGTGCAGCTATTGGAATTTGCGCGGTGCTGGCACCGCAATGCTAGTCTTGGGCATTTTTGTCCTTTTAAGTCCCTCGGATTCGCGAATGCTTTATTTAGCTCCCAAATGCTCTAAATTAACCTCAAACAGTACGTAACACTGCAAAATACATGGTTTGCTTGAGATCTCTACAAATATGGATATATAAACACATTAAACATCATAATCAAGCTAGACTAGAGGCACTAAGATAGTACATTTTTGGTGCTATCAGTTGCGTGGGCAGAAAGGCTCTTCTACCCATACGTTTCGTTGCGTGGGCATTTCTACTGACGCAACGAAATGTGTAGGTAGAAAAGAGATCACGTTTATGGAAAAATTTTCCTCAAAGAGGGAATCACCCATGGTAGAAGTGAAAAAATATTACCTAGGTATGTGATCATTAGACTAAATGCTTTGATACCATTTCAGAATATCAAGATAGAAAGAACTCACAGAAAATGATGATAAATGACTTGGAGTATATTTCAATGAATATTGATCAAATACACACTACTCTCTCTCTTTATATATATAGGTAAAGCTGGGTGAAAAGAAATGGTTACACAAAATACTTACTTAACCAAGTAACAACGAAGCTAGTAAGCTCTCTTAATATGATCCTAGAGTTAGAAAGGAAGGTTTTTTATTTATTTATTTTTGTAATTTAGAGACTAGAAGAGAACTATTTCACAAACTTCAATGACCAAAAAAATATATATATATATTTATGCATTTATTTTACCTATATGGATGGATTCATTTGGTAATACATAGTAATTTAATTAGGAAACCAAGAGTTACCTTCTCTATTGCTGCTATTGAACATATAAAACTTTAAAATAATTTAGTCAATTGTTTCGCTGAGAACCGCTTTCATGATCGAGCGTGGTCTACACTTGGCTACTAATGGCTCAACTTTGGGCATTGTGAGCCCTTGACCCTCTCTCATATCAACCAACGACGTGCTCGCTCTTTTCCACTCAAAACATTGAACCAACGATGCCAAAGTTAAGCCAACCACGCGCTGCGCCATAGCCATGCCAGGGCATGCTCTTCTCCCCAAACCAAATGGTAATAGTTTGTATGAGTACTCAAATTCAGCCACATTTGCATGTCTTTCAGGCCTAAAACTGGTGGCATCTTCCCATAAATTTGGATCTCTATGTATAGCCCAAACATTGACCAATACAATAGTATTACGTGGAATATCATAACCTCCTATTTTGCAGTCTTCGGATGCACAATGTGGTACAAGCAAAGGACCAGCCGGACTTAGCCGTAGAGTCTCAGATATTATTCCTTGCAGGTACCTTAAATTCGATAAATCAACTTCATTCACCACACGTTCTTGTCCAACAAGAAGATCCATCTCAGTCGTGGCTTTCTCTAACGCGATTGGATTGTTAAGTAAATGAGATAGTGCCCATTGTAATGTCACAGCTGTTGAGTCAATCCCTGCTATTAATATATCCTGCGTGAAAACAATTGAGTCATTGGGTAAAAACAAAAACACTTTTGTCACTTAATGAACTTTCGTATAAGTAAGTCAGTCGAACTTTAATTTGCGTTGGGAGTGAGATAAAAGTCCACATGACTAGGTAGGAGTATGATCATGAATTTATGAGAGAGAAAAACTATCTCTAATAAGATGAGGCTTTTGAATGAAACCAAAAGTCAAGCGTTTAGACCCAAAGTGTAGAATGTCATACCATTGTTGAGATATCTCGAGGTCTATTGTCCCTAATAGTATTAAATTTTGTCTCTATACTTTCATATTTATAATAATTTGTCCTTACCATGAAAAATCTCATCAGGATTAATTGTCTATATTTTTATTACGTGAGGGCTTACTCTTTGTATATAGTTTTAAAAAAAATTATGCCTAATAAATTTATCAAAATAAAATTTAGGAACACAAATATTACTACCTATGAAGACTAAATTGTTAATTTCTTTTAAAAAAAATTTATTTGGTAATCATTTGATTTTTTATTTTGTTCTTTTAAAATTAAGAGCTTATAAACACCACTTTCATCTAATAGTTTCATATTTTCTTGTCTAGAGGTTTGGACTCTTTTCAAGATCAAAGCCAAATTTAGAAAACTAAAAACAAAAATTTTCAAAAAGTAGTTTTAGTTTTGGAAACTGTCTAAATGTTTAGATAAGAAATTTGGAAAATATGAGTAAGAAATTGTGAGAAAACAAGAATAATTTCAAAAAACCAAAAACTAAAAACCAAGGCTCCATTTAGTAACCATTTTGTTTTTTGTTTTTAGTTTTTAAAAATTAAGGCTATAGACACCCTTTATACCTCTAAATGTCTTGTTTTGTTATCTAATTTTTACCAATAGTTTCAAAAACCGAGTCAAGTTTTGAAAATTAAGAAAGTAGTTTCTAAAAACTTATTACTTTTGGATTTTGGCTAAGAATTCAACTTTTTTGTTTGAAAAATATTCAAATTGAGTAAATTAAATAGACTTAATTTTCAAAAACTAAAAACTAAAGATAAAAACTTTGTTTTATAACCTTTTGGTTTTTAGTTTTTGGTTTTTGAAAACCTATTTTTGTATAGTTTACAAAAAAAAAAAAAATATTTGATAACTATTTTTGGTTTTCTATTTTTAGAAAACAAAAAAACAGAAAAATATGTTTGGTAATTGCTTTTAGTTTTTAGTTTTTTAAAATTTGAAAAATTGAAAGCATGTTTGATAATTGTATTTTTGCTTTTTGTTTTTAAAAATTCAAAATAGGTTTGGATGATTTTTTAGTTTTATATTTTTTTTACAAAAATAAAATCAATTTTGGTAATATTTTTCCATGTGGTATACATAATTATAAAATTATATATTTATTTTTAACTTTCTTAAAACTTTATATATTTAATAGAACAATGTCAAAAATTAAATGTACTAACAAATAAAAGAAAGAAAAATAACAAAAATAAGCAGATTGACAAAAAGAAAATTATAGAAGAATAAACAAATAATTAAAATAATTAATCTGATTCAACAAATTTACAATATTACCTCACAATATTGTTCCCTCTACCATGTGTAAATAATTGTATATAAAAAAGTTGTCGATAAAATACAAGAAAATATTTTTATTTTCGTAAGAGCAAATCCGGGAAGAATAAGTAAATATAATTTACATTGCTCATTTAGACAATTTTGTATAAATATTCAAAACATAAATTTTCCTTTAATTCCATATAAAAAAATAAATCATTATTAAATCATAAAACGGAAAAGAAACAAAAGTTTAAAAAAATAAATAAATAAAAATAAAAATAAATAAAAAACCTCATATGTCATAGCCATTGCTGTTGCTAAAATACATAATTATTCTATTTGTTAGAATTCATCTAGATGTTTGAACCCAGAACTAGCAGGTTAAGGATAGGCACTACCACCACTAAAGTAAGGGCCACAAATACATGTTTTAAAAACAAAAGGTCTTTTAAGAACCTCCTATTTTGTTCCAAAAATAGAAGACTCAATAGTTACTATATCTATTTTCTAAAATCTAAAAACTAAAAATCAAAAAGAAAAATAAATTAGTTATCAAACGACTTTGAAATGATTAGTAATAAAACTAAATGGTTACTGACCGAAACCTAAATATTTATCAACTAAAGTTTAAGATCAAACCGTTATTTTGGACAACCAAATAGGAAAATCGAACTTAGATGTTATAATGAGATAGAAAAACATACTTGTATGAGACCTTTGATAACCATGTCATTATAATATTCAGGATCAGTGTTTTGTAAGCGAAGTAAATGGTGAATCATAGTGTTTCCTTCATCTTCTTGACTCCTAATCTCATCAACTAATCCTTGAAGAAGTTCATCTGATCTTCTTCCAAGTTCCATTATCCTTTTATTAAAACCAGTAGGATCAATCCAATTCCATAAGGGTATGAAATCCCCTGGATTTGTTGACCCACTATGTGCCATAATTTGTGTCACCAACTCTCTAAATCTTTTAGAATATCCTTCATCCTCTGACAAAGTATTATTCTTCTCTTCACAAAATTTCATTCCACCTAACATTCTCATCACAATATTGAAGGTAAGATCCAACAACGTTGACTCCAATTCCACTTCTCTAAACTCATGATCGTCCAACATATAATAATTACCACATAATTTACGTAGAAATCGTTTGACTTCATCTTCTCGAATTCTCGAAAAAGAATTAAGTCGAGTTGTTGAGAAAATTTCGAGGGTGCTAATTCGGCGAAGGTTTCGCCAATGTTCACTATAAGGGGAGACTGCCATAGTGGTATTATTGTATGCTAAGTACTTTCCAGCGTTCAAAGATGGTCGATTTGCAAGAATGATATCATTCTTTGTAAAACATTCTTGGACGGCAGAAGG
The DNA here is from genome assembly GCA_031780015.1 of Citrullus colocynthis. NCBI lineage: Eukaryota > Viridiplantae > Streptophyta > Magnoliopsida > Cucurbitales > Cucurbitaceae > Citrullus > Citrullus colocynthis. The sequence continues at coordinate 894,738 of QLSR01000385.1, read as the reverse complement.
AGAAGATACGAGTACGACGAGACGGGAACCGAATTTGAGAGAGAAGACATGACCATACTTTTGGGAAAGATTTTGAAATGTTTTGTGGACAGGATGTTTGAGAAGATGGAGATGGCCTACAAATGGAAGGCAAAAGAGTGGAGTTGGTGGGAGGTTTAAGCGATTAGGTTTAAGTAAAAAGGAGTAGCCAAGTAGAAGACAGACAAGAGAGAGCAAAATGTAAAGCAAGATATTGAAATCCATGGTTTACTTGCTTGCTCTTGATAATCCAACTTCAATCTTCTCTGCCTCTAATATATAATACCCACATTCAAGATTTGAAGGCAAGAAGGAAAGAAATAGGAGCAATAATAATAATACTTTAATACTTGGATATATTAGAGTCAAACTATATATATATATAAAGAAAGACTTTTTCTTTCTCATTAAAATAAATATTTTAATCTCATGATTAGTTCTCAAGCACGTGTACTCTAAATGGTTTTTGAAGTTTATGGAGTGCTTATAAGATATTAACTTTAGAATTTTTAATTTTATGTCTAATTAAATTCTATTGTTTCAGTTTTGTGTGTTTATTGTCTAGTAAGATTGTGAATCTTAAAAAACGTTGTGAAACTCAATGATCTATTAGACACAATAATGAAAATCAAAGAATCTCTATTGAATACTAAATTGAAAACTTAAGGACTTATTAGATATTTGTTAAACTTCATAGATCAAAAAGACATGAACCTAAACTTTAAGACTTTATATATCTAACGTTTTTTAAACTTCAGGGTTCAAATAGACACAAACTTAACATTGCATGCCTCAACATCCATATTTAGCAAGAAAGTTAAATTGAAGTAGCTAGATTACGTGTGTGTGTGTGTATATTGAAGATTTCTTAGGATCTAATTAAAAAGTAATCATATTTCTATATTGTTAATAGGAAGGTCAGGAGCGGATAATGTTGGGACATTCAATATCTGTTTCTAATTTTATAAATTTATACTTTTATTTTCTTTTTTAGTTTAAAATAGACATCGCGTAGGAATTTGAATTTGAACTTCTTATAAAAAGAAATATGCTCTAATTAAAAAAATACTTTTTAAGTTGATAAGACTTCTCAATAATTAATGGTTTAATAAACAAATTTCAACAAATTCTTGCTTGAATAACAAATGTTTTACTATCAATTATGTTACTTTGTTCTTTAGTCCACAACTCAAGGATGGTTTACATGCATGATTGACTTTGTTTAACTAATCAATTATCTACTTAGTCTTGTCCTTCAGACGTATTTGTTGCAATTTCTCAAGAAACTTCTAGGAAACATGCATGATTTCAGTTTTTTTCTTTTCATTTTCTTTAATTGGAATCATGAAAACTGGGATGCAGTCAGGTTTAATTTAATTTATTACAAACTGAGAAAAAAAATCTTATCTAAGAATTCATGTCAAACATTTGACTATATGTATATATTCAATTTTGTTTTTTGGTGACACAACACCCATAATAAAGAATTTGGATTGAGAGACAAGTTATTTAGTTGGTGAAAAATAAGTTAAGAAAATGGTTATTTACAAGACTTAAGAAAAATATTTAAATTCACGAGTCAACTCAATTATATGTAAAATTGTATGCATATTTAATTATGACTGTTAGTTGTTACAAGTAATCTGACAACTAGCATAAATTAATCCACCATTTACTCATCTCCAAATGGAAATTTAATATGCAAATCACTCAAATCACACCCACCGCACTATCATTAACCGCACTATCATTAAGGATATTAATGTTATTATGTTTTTGTTAATTTAGATAAGTTAGTATAATTAATTATTTAAATTTAGTTTAGGATCATTTGTAAATTTAATTTAAGATAATTGAGAGTTATGAAGCTTAATTGATATAACTCTTTTTTTAATCAAGGTTGATTTCAATACTTGTTTACATGACATTATTCTAATTCTAAAATAATTAAATATTAGAAGGGAAAAATGAATATACATACAAGATTATTTAACTTTGATAGGTGATATTAAGTGAATGTATATAGTATAGCTATTTACCATTTTTGTAGTTGTAACTTTTTGTCATAAGTTTTAAATTAAATTATTAAAAAGGTAAAATAAGGTAATTAGGGATTTAAAAATATAAAAGTTAAAATTCATTAATTGGTGCTTGTTTAAAAAGGGTATATAAGAAATAGGAAAAATCTTAGTCATAACTTAAGTTTATTTCAACCATAGTATAGTTGCCTTAACACAACCTTTTGAACTTCCAACCCTATGGTAATTAAGAGTTTAGGAGTAAATTGAAGAGCCAAAGACTCTATTTTAGTATTTCTTTGTCTTTCATGAATGGAAGAGGGAGAAAAAGATATTTTCTCACTTTCCATAAACATTGTCACTTAAGTTTTCTAAGTGTCATTTCATTTATGCTTCAAGAGAGCCTAAAGAAATTTAAAATTTTCTTCTTTAACCCCTATCTTAGTATTGTAAATCACAATTCTTAGAGAGAATATTGAGCATTCAAAATTGTTTCAAGTGGTGTCATTGGATTTTACTAGATTGTTCAATGATAGCATCAAATCAGTAAGAAAAATTCCTTTTCAATCTTCCTTTGTATTGAATCTCGCACTATTCACTTCTATAGACCCTAAACATGTTCATATCTCTTTGCTAAGGCATTCAAGTATTATATCAAGTTCCTTAGTTACTTAAGGTTTCCTCCAACCATCATTACGGTATAACACAGACATCTCCCACTCTCAACTTAAAACTTCGCATTGTCCCCAATATGATAAATAAGTAAAGAACAAGGACAAAAGTGAGGGAAATAGAAAACTTCCCTGAAATTTTGGTACAATGGATGATGTGACGTCTAGCTCACAATAATAATTTTCTCATCTTTCCAATGGTCAATAAAACCTAAATGGCAGAAAACATAGAAAGAATTTAACTTAATAAAAATAAAAATAAACAGTAAAGGAACATACACTACAAAGGCAATTAAAATAAGAATCTTGGTTGCCTCAAAGTAGCGTAAAATTTTGAGGTCGTTATGCTCGACTGTATTTGGCTCCATCAGCCATATTCAGAGTTGAACGCCCTGCCACCATCCAACATTCCCCAACTTAGGAGGTTGGACACTACTCTGAAAAATTAAAGTACTAAAGCAAATAGGGTTAGTGGAAGTGGAAGAATTAATCATAAAAAAGTTTTCAATTTTACCTCCCTATTTGATTTGTAGGGATCCTTTGTCCACATCGATGACAACCTTAGTTGTCTTTAAAAAGGGTCTTGATAACTTGTAGAAATACAAGTTATTATAGTCATTATTTGATTTAATTATAGTAACTTTGGAGTTAAACACATGATTTTGGTAGTTAAATGATGAAAAATGTATCAACATGAGTTGGCACTACTTGCAAAAAGAAAAATGCCTGAAAAATGATAAGCTTCTGTTCCTAACGCAGGGTTGAGTAGAAAAGTAGGAACAACCAAGTACGAAGAGTTGAAGCTGCGGCGAGAACATGCGTCGAGCCTATGCGGTGAGGTCATGTGTTGAAAACCATGCGTCGAAGAAGAAACTCAAGCATGCTCAAGCAGCTGTCATGTCATTACGAAAAAGAGTAGCAACCTATCAAGATCATGGCAGAACAAATAGGCTGACAAATCTGAAAAGTCTATGCAGCATGGGTGAAATTTAATGCAAAGGTGTCAGATCATCATGATATCAACCTCTGGACGCCTATAAATAGCCCAAAAGCTTCTTAAAGGGAAAGACGAGTTCAAAAGGTGAAAGCTCTGCACTATTTCTCCTTCACCATAACCAGCCTCCATTTCGAGCTCTTCTGAGAGAAGGATTCTGAGCATTTTCAGAGTCATCTCCCAGTGAGTGAGAACATTCACCTTATGGAATTTATGTATCAGATAGCGACCATCTCAAGCCTCCATGAAGCAAGACGTTGCCAGTGGCGGCATGACGCCCTTCATTTCCATTTTATTTTCATTTTTCTCCTTCTTGCCCATATTTTGTTAATGACATTCGAGAGAATGACTTATTCGCTTAATATGAGTTTGATTGACTATTCTCTTCCATCTATCTTTATTCTGAACATCTTACACCATGCTTGAATGAATGAGTTGATGTTAAGAGTTAGTTTTCTTGACCAATTCTGAGTATATTACATCTTGATTAATGCATATCTTTAGCTTGCATGACTTTGTCTAACAAACACAAGTAGTAAGCATAACTATCGAGCTTGAGAGAGTGGATAGTTAATCTTTAGCATTTATTAAGACTAGATGAGTTTCAGAGATATAGTTCATCTTTTGCCAACGCAAACTTACCATGCATCTTAGAAATAAGATTAATGTGGCGTCGAAACATCGAGAGATGGATTCACAATTGCAGTTTGTAGGTATGAAGTTGTACTCATAAAGTTTAGGTAATAACTAACGCTTGCATTAATTCCTATCGCATGGTTCCATTCATTCTCAACGCATGCAATCTGATACTAAATGACATATGACTAACCATCATCGCATCCACCTCATTATTAGTAGTAGGAAATTCTTTTTATTCTTAATGTATAGTTTTACACAACAAACAATTGCATATATTATATGTATAGTTCATCGCATAGTCAGGTTTATAATCTCAAAGCCTAGTTATCACAAATCCCTGCGTTCGACCCTAGACTCACCAGGATACCTATAAATACTTATACTTGGGTCTTTATAGGAAAACTTGCAAATCATGAGCACATTTAGAGTAATTCTCGACGCATTCATGTACAGAAATGTTAAAATCTATTTTGTGCAACAAGCTAAGAAACAACTTAATTCAAATAAAAAAAATAGCTACGAACAGATCTCCCTAAAAAAATAAATAAATTAGAGGGAGGGGAAGAAACATTCACATAAAAAACATAAAAGTCAACAGAAAAGGCAGGCTATTCACTCTAACCAAGACATCATTAACAAGTCCTAATGACCTAACAAGAGAGAGATCAACTAACTACATTAAAATACCAGCAAAGTGCAGAATGTGAGACTGAAATTTGTATTAAACAGAGGCAGGCATAGCGAACCCTAGATCTAACATGACATGCTTTAGTTTTCTAATACCTATCAAACAGGTCATAGAAAACATACCTGGGTCGTCATGCTTAACAAAAAGATTACCTAAAAACATACCTGGGAAGTGTTAAGGCAGCCTACAAAAGAGATGACACTAACATTATGCACATTAGGCACTGGTTGCGATGGAAGCTTTTCTCATACTGGGTGTCCAGTCAACTGACAGCATTGACCAACTAAGATATCTAAGTGGCCATACTCTGCATGTGGATGGTGGTAGTCTGTTAGAATAACCCTTGGCTCTTCTGGATTTGAATAGTAGACTCTACCAGGCTCTTAACCATGTCCTCTAAGGGCATCGAACTGTTCTAGCCTGGTTCCCTTGACCGCCCCAACAGTGGTTATTGTACGACCTAACGCCTTGCTGATTCCTAGCATGGTTCACCTCAAAAACAGACTCCTTAGTAGAGAAAGTCTGTTTCATAAGAGTAGAGAGTTCAGCAAGTTCAATCCTTAATTCACTTACGTATTTTAAGGATATGGTTGGTTGAGTAATGGGTCCCACGTGATAAACTGCTGGTTGTTCTCACAGCCATGGTGGAAATCAAGGCTTTAGCCTCAGAAGGAGTCCTATTGACCAAAGCACCTCTTGCAGCTGCATGTATATTGTTCTTGTCTTGCTGCAACATTCCCTGGACGAGGAGGTGGTCTGAAATTTGGTGATTGGGGAAACTGACATAGAGGCACTTGAATCTCTCCCAGTACTCGTAGAGAGACTCCCTTGGATTTTTCAGGGTACTATAGATCTCCTTCCTGATTCTAGCAACACGAGAGGCTGGGAAAATTTTTCCAAGAACTTCTTATTAAAGTCAACCCAAGTGTTGACACTCCCTGATGGAAGGTAGAAGAGCCAATTCTTTGCGTCATCCTTGAGGGAAAATGAGAAGGCTTTCAAGTGCAGCTGCTCCTCAATCACACTATGGGGGTGCATGCCATCACACACAATGTGGAACTCCTTCAGGTGCTTGTGAGGATCCTCACCTGGAAAGTAGGAAGTAAGTGAATGAGACCAGTTTTAAGTTCAAAATTACCTATCGTCTTGGGATAGGTAATGCAAATGGGCTATTGAGTCAGGTCTGGGGCTAAGAGGTCCCTCAATGTGCACTCAACAAGTTGTGCCATTGTCTCTTGTCCTTCTTCTAAAAACTCTTCTTCTGCCTCTATGCCTTCTGCACAGATTTGCTCTTCAATGCTCTTCGTTCTCTAGTTTCTCTCGTCCGCCTCCTTTCCTCCCTGCCTAATTCTGGAAAATACAACAACGAACTAGGATCCCTTGAGGATCGGGTCATACAAAGAAAGAGAAATTCAAGAATGAACAAAGAATTGAAAACCTTTTAAGAGAGAAATTTCTTAGCTCCTCGGCAACAACGTCAATTTGCAAGGCGCAAAATTTGTCGTCCAATTTCGCTCCAAATATTTTAATCGTTCTCACTAAACTGTAGTAGCGGCAAGACCAAGTCGAACATAGGGAATCTATAAATTTCTCTATCAAACAGTTATCAACTCGACGATAACTAATGGGAGAAATTTGAAGTTGTTTTCCCCAATGTAAAAATAAATAAATAAATAAATAAATTTGCAGAGAATTAAATTGAAATTGAATTCGAATAATTAAAAACCTAGCTTAGGTTTCGAGCTATTCCCCAAATGTAACTTGATTATTGATTAATCGGATTAATTCCTATTTGTTCCACAGCCGACATGCCTATAACGCTAAACGAGTGTCCAATTTATCAAACTAGTGAGATTAACTACATGAAACACATCCTAATTAATCCAACCAATCGCATTCAGATTAAGGAACTTGCTAAGTCAAATATTTAATTAGAATGCTGAATTAAACATTCAAATTTATTCTCCCCTAGGTTGATAGATCAATACTTTTTGTTTTATGTAACAAATTACAAGCCTAACTAATCTAGTGCTACTTTTTAGATTAGATTGCAATTAAATGTCACGTATTACAACGAATGTCTAACATGCGATTACACAATTTCAATCAAGTTTGCCAGACAATCATCAAATCAAATAACCAAGAATACACAACAACATAGAATGATCCAACAACAATAATAAGAATTATATAAATCAAATAACCAAGAATACACAACAACATAGAATGATCCAACAACAATAATAAGAATTATAGAAATTGACCTAGAATCTCACAAATGACAATACAAGGGGAAATCACTCTAAACCTTAGCTAGAATGATGACCTTAGCCCATAATTGACATGAAGATCGATGAGGTAAGGTTTTGATACAAGATCTTACTAAAAAGCAAAAGAAAAGTGGAGAGAAGGTAGTGGGACTTCGGCTGGAATGGTAGATCCCTGACCTAAACGGTTGAAGATATCCTTTATAGAATCGGAATGGCGCTGCGATGTTAGGATGCAGCGCCGCGGCACTGTCGCGAATACGTGCTGCAAAAACTTTAGAGCGCTGCGACGTTAGGATGCAACGCCGCGACATTGTCGCGAATACGTACGACAAAAACTTTAGAGCGCTGTGCCGCCAGGTTCCTTTCACCAAATCCATCCTCTCGGGAAAAAGTGCCGCCGCACGTGCTTCAGGGGCATTTCAGTCATTTTGCTTCCCTCTTTCAAGTTGATGCAATTAAGCTCTGTCTTAGTCTATTTTGGCTCTATTTCAGCTCTAACGTCCAGTTCTACCTCATAAGTGCTCGATATCTGAAAAATAATGAAATAAGCATATAAAATCTAAGGACAACCCTGAATTAAGCGAAGCAAGATGACAAATTTTCGGTGCTATGAAACTTACATATCATCAAAATCAGATCAAAATGTATAAAATAGAACAAATTAGATGATATACTTTATATTTGACATATTAACTGACATAATTATTAATGCAATTAAGATTTACCATCACAATTAGATCATTTTTTAATACATAACAAAACTAAAGCCAAAATGCGAATTAAATCATCAAAATCGAACTAATTGAACGAAAATAACTCCATAGCAAAAGGAAATAACAAACAAAAAAATAACTTCCACTATGGCACAATTAAAATGATTATAGTATATTAGTTGCATAAATGATATACTTTATCCATAAAGTATACTAGTTTATTGATATACTAATACTAAAGCATATTAGTTGACTAATATACCAAATATATAATGTAGATCAGCTACACTTGCCGATACACCAATGAGCGCAAAATTGGAATAATAAAAAAGAACGAAAATCAGGTTCAAATTTTTGTTATATTTGCGATTTAAAAAAAATAGTGTTTCTTGGTGCTTTTTCAATGTCAACTGTTAATGCAAAACGTTAAGTCATCTCGTGTCAAGAATATGGATCTTCTTAACAAGATAAAGCTCTCAAGATATACTTTATTTGATAGGTTAAAAATGTCAAGAATATAAAATTCGTTGATAAAAATAAAGTGTCAAGTGTCAATATTCTTGACTTTTATTATGTTTTATATTTATTTACTTGAAAATTTATACTTATCATATATATATATATATATATATATATATATATATTTTGACACTAAGAAAAATCTACTTAATTAATTCTTGATGTATTTAGCCTGTCAAGTTTGTTTGTGATTAAAAAATTTTGTAATATAGATGTTTACTTAGAAGTTTTGCTCTATATTTTAGTCCAACAATCACATGATGTAATATATTGAAAAGGACAAACATTCATCAATCAAATAAACAATACACATATAAAGATCTATGAACCAAATTTTTACCCATATCTTTTCCAAAGTTCATTTCTTCAACGTTGTTAATATATACTTACAACCTCGTAAAGAATTTCTAAGTTAGAAGAATGGACAACCCACGTGAACAATTCAGAAAAGAATATAATAAACAATTCCAAGATTACAACTGTCAATTTCATATAAACTATTCCTAGCTACACCATCTCCAAAATGACAAAGCTAATATAGGTCCAAATCATATCTTCAACATGTGAGCACCCATTTATTTTCATCACATCTTCAATTCAGAAAGAACAGTCATGACTATGTCTAAATGACTAAGCAACAAAGTAAATATAAATCTAACAATTAGGAAAACAATGGGTAAGTTGACAAATAGCTCAACTTCCATATTTTATTAATTTGAAACTACGACTATTCATGGCTGTAAGAGAGTCAAAACACTCCATTAGCTTGTCTAATCAAACACTCCAAATCGATCCTTGGCTATTTTAAAGACTTCTGGGAAAAAAAAAAAAAAAATCCTAAAGTCAAATGCGTTGATTTATATGTTGTCTTGGACTTCAATTTAGAATCATAAAAAATGGATACAAAGCGCAGCAGTGGTTATAATAACATGTAGAAAAACAATAACCTGCAATTACAATTTCAGCCCATTAAGCAACTAATATCATATATAAAGTCTAATCCATCCAAAGAAACAATTCTTGTCGTAAAAAGGTGAAGGAACCAAAGAAAGAGAGAATTTCATTGACTTAACCAATATAATTCTATGGAAGTAAAAAGTGTCCTACTAATTTTTCAAAAAATTAAAAAACAAAAAAAAAAGTGAAAATTGCCTAACATTTAAAGAATCCAAAACAATTTCGATAAGTTTATTTGAAATGATACAAAACATACTTTAAATGACAATAGTCAAATCTATATTAGTTTGGTAGGGATATGAAAACTAATTAGTAGTTAAAAATTTGAGGTGTTACAACGTAGTTCGAAAATCTCACCAATTGAGAAATGTTTAAGAGGGATAATATTATCCAAAACTAACAATAGACCTTAGTTGAATAATTTAATATTATTTTGTTATTATTATTATTATTCTATAAATATTATATTTGAATTTCAAATTTTATTGTTTAATCGTCAAGATAATGGATATATTTGAATTGAACAATTAAATTTATATGATACATATGAATAATTTGATTTTTAATTATTTCCTTTTACTAGAATATTAAAATAATCTCTTTAAATTCAAGTTGACCATGTGAAACTAATTATATAAAATGATTTGGTAGGGGAATCTTAAAACAGAAATTTGAAAACAAATGATTCACTAAAAACAAAATTGTATTCATGTTTTCAGATATATGTGTTTGGTAGCAGATTTAAAAATTAGATTCTACTTTTAACAATTGTTTAAAACGTGTTTGATACTATATATTTATAAATCATAAAACTATTTGGAGTTACAAATTAATATTTAGTTGACAAAAAAATATTATTAATTTATTTATGATTTTGATTTATGTTAAAAGAATTATATAATTTTCATTTTGTAATATTATATAATTTATAATACATTACCTAATACATACTATAGTTTTTAAAAATGAGTTGAGTTTATAACACAAACATACTATAATTTTAAATGTTTTTATTTTTATTTAATATGTTTTTGTGGCAGCGGGACATCTATGATCATTTTTACCTTAATTTCACCTCGTTCCCTCTTTTGGGCTTCAATTGCTTCATTTACGCTTAGATTTTACGCTAACACTTAGATTATTTTTCCTTATCACTTGAAACTTACAAAATCATCAAATAAACGCATAAAATAAATGAACGAGCCTAAATTAAGTTGAGTAAAATTAACACGTTTTTTTTTTCATTTTTAATTTTAATATGTATTTAAAATAAATTAAAAATATCTAATTGAAAGGGCTTCTCGAAGATTTGACAAAATAAGTTTAAAAAATTAGGCTCATAGTCCAAACTTATTACTTGTGCAAAAATAGCAGAAAAAACTCAACACACGTGATACACCTGATACACCTAATACACTTGATACCCATGCTCCACTATTGATATGCATTTGATAAACTACTGATATACATTTAATATGCTTGATACACGTGTATCTTTGATACATTTAATACACTACTAGTATACGTCTGATACACACTGCTTAGACAAACCTACTACACTATTGATAGGCACTTGATACACACTTAATACACTATTGATAGATACTTGATACATTTGATATACTTCATATACTATTGATATATAGTTGAAAATGACTAGTTATTTAAGTGTTTTAAAAAAAATCATAAAAATATTTTTTTTGAAAGATACTCTTTTCTCTAGTTATTCCAAACACAACCAAATTGCCAATGTGAGTATACTAGTATTAAATGAGTGTTAGTGAGTTTTAGGTTGAATCTCTCCGACTTATTATACATTTGTATTTAAAAATGAAAGAAACAAACTCATTTAAAAAACTACAAAAGGAATAAAAAAAATGTACCAAATACAAAAATTTAAGTGGGTAATAACTCATATTGCTGCAAACAAAAAATACAAAAAGTATACAAATCAATGGAAAAAATATACAACTGATATACTTTAAATGTGGTATATTAGTTGACTCATATACCAAAAGATGTAGGAGAGAATTGGAATATGGTATAAACGAAAATTTAAATTTGAGAATTTTGTCATATCTGCAATTTTCCAAATGTTAGAGACACGCCCCAAATTATACATTTTAGATTTGCCAACTATTGCAAATTCCCTAATAAAAATGTAGAATATGATAATAGAGACATTTCAAGAAAAATTATCTTAAATGGCAAAACTGCTGAAAATATATACAACTAATAGCAAAATACACTGTCTATCGTAATCTATCGTGGTCTATCGCAGAGAGACAGTAAAATTTTGCTATATTTGTAAATATTTTAGCTCTTTTTGCTACATTTGAAAAGAGCCACATTTTAAACCTATTTTCTAACATTGGAGGCTAAATGGCCAAATTAAAACCTTATGGACTAAATGCCCTTATTACTAAAAATTTGATGAATAAAAGGATAATTTTTCCAATTTCTTTTTTTAGTTTTAATTAAAAATCAGGTAGGAACTTGAATTTTGGCTTTTAAGAGAGGAAATGCTCTAATTAACAAAAACTTTTTAGGTTGTTAAATCTAATAGATGATTAATGGTTTAATAAATTAATTTCAACAATCTATTGCTCAGTTTTACTATTAATTATGTTACTTTGTTCTTTAGTCCACAACTCAATCTTGATTTACATGGTTGACTTTGTTTAATTAATCAATTATCTCTCTAATTAGTAATAATCTTAGTCCATTACATGTTAAAAATTTCCTATTTATTCAAATGTCATCAGCAGTTGGAGTATTTCTTGCCATTGTCAAGAAGCCTCAAGGAAATCTCCTTGATTTCAGATTTTTTTAAAATTATCTTTTTAATATTTTCTTTAATGGCTTTATTTTGAAGAATCATGGGCATTGGTATGCAGTCAGGTTTTATTTAATTTGCATATTGAGGTCGCATACATTTGACGAAATATATAATTATACAATTATTAGTTGTTTTTGGTGACGCAATACCTATAATAAAGAATTTATAAGTTATTTAGTAGGTGGGAAATAAGTTTAAAAAATAGTTCTTGAGAGGAGTTTTTTCCAAAGTTATTTAGTCGGTGCTAATAACTCTCCACTACGGATAGTGGGGTTAATTTACTTAATTTAATAATATTAAATTAATATTAATATTAATTTAATTATAATATATTAAATCATATTTCATACATAATATTAAATAAAATTAATTAAAAAAATATTATAAATAGAAAAATATCAAACTATTTATAAATATATAAAAACTTCACTGTCTATTATCAATAAACTGCGACGATAAAAGTCTATCACGGTCTATCGATCAAACGATAGGAGTCTATCGCGATCTATCGTTGATAAACAATGAAGTTTTTCTATATTTGTAAATAGTTTCTCATTTTGCTATATTTAAAACAACTCATTAATTGATTAATGAATTAAATATCACATATTTAATTTAATTTGAATCATATTCAAATAATCTTCTCTCACATAACCTATAGTTTTAATATGAATCTCATTCATATGAATTTTAACATATAATTTTTATATAAATCTCATTCATATAATTAATATTTAAATCTTATTTAAACATTTATCTCTCTTATAACATAAAATATAAATTTTGAATCTCATTCACAAATAGCTTCATATTATAATGTGTCTATATACATTGTACTAATTGTATCATATACAATTAACTCCCTTAGTAATTTGCACTTTTCAAATTAATCCAAAAATAATTTATTCTTATTCAAAGTCTTACTGAGCTAGCAAGCGAACCTTATGGACCTATAGATTAGAAGCTCTTATGATATGAGATTAATTAATTCAACTCTTTAATTAGATTAATCAATATTCATTAACTGTAGGTCACTTCACTAAAGATCTACAACTGCACTTTTCGCACTATAAATATATTTATGTATCCACAGAAATAGCTTATCAACAGTAAGTCGACTCTTCACAAGTTACTTGTAACTATAGTTGGGTCAAATTATCGTTTTACCCCTGTAGTTACATTTAACAACTTAAGTATCACTGATCCCTCTAATAAACAAACAATTTATAGTCCAACTATAAACTAACTCCTCTTAGGCCAGTAAGAGGGTGAGACATCTTTGTTCAAGACCCGGAATCAGCCCTTAAGGGAGCAATTTATCTGGTTACCCTAAAGATGAGAAGGATTGAATTTCATCTTATGAAAATATGTTTTCAACTCCCTAGTCAAACAAATCCCTAAAATGGTAGACATATTGAGTCGGTGATGTAGCCATTGTCACCCATAGAGATCAAATGATTGTCCTCATTGACAAGAGTTCATAACCCACTCAAGATTAAAGTTGAGTCACCTATAGTCATCCTATGAAATGTTAAATTCTTCAATTAATGGCGTTACAAAGAGAAATTAAATATTTCACGGTACGGTCTCCACATGACAATTAGGATCCAATTGTTTGTAACACTTTACAATTCTTGTAACAATTACAAGGTGGGTCGTATCCGTAGTGTTACCAGAATAAGGCATCCAACCTTATCCCTATACTGCAGACCTTTTAGTTATTACTTAAACATGATCTATCCTCGTATGTCAACCATAATATATGTTTAAGTTTATATAAAATAACCATGAATCTTAGTTTATTGGATTTAGTTAATGCAAAAAATAAATAAAATAACTGTTTATTTTATTGAATAAATAAATGTATTTATAAGCTTATAATACTACGAGATCCCAAGAGATTTAGGACACCAATGCCAACACCCAGTTCATAATCACACATGCTAAAAGAAGGTTTTTTCGATTGTTTTTGTATACTATATTTCTTTTAGTGCAATTGATCTGATGTACACACAAATGGGGCAGAAATAAAGCAGACAACTCACCATCTTTTTAAAGCGTAGTGACCGAAAGTGAGGCAGACATAAAGCAGCGGAGGTCCATATCATTTATAAAAATAAAAAAAAAAAATCATATTAAACTAATAAGAAAAAAATGTCAAATCATCTAGCCAACTCACCAATTTAACAACCACATCATTTTATCACTAGTCAACTAACGGTCTAGGGATTATTTAGATCCATTTCTCAAATCTTAGGGACTAAAGTGTTTGTTTTGAAACTTCCGGGACCAAATAGACATCAACTTTAAACCTCGAGGACGAAAAGTGCATTTTGCCCTTTTTTTAATATTTTTTAATTATGTTGTAGTTATGATTAAGATTCGAAAAACAAGGAACAAGAAATTAAAGACAGAGAATTTGCACTGGGTAGCAATTTAAAAATAGAGTTTTGCAAGTGCGTCTTTTAGGTTTCAGATGTTGCAAATATTGCAAAATAGAGTTTTCCAATTACTATTGTCGATTAATCAACCTAGCGACGAAGCCATCCAAAGGCTTTGAAAGAGTTGTCCTAGGTCGCTTAGAGATGCTGTTTGGGGCTGAGACGATAATCGAAAGACACAACAAGGGCTAAAAGATGAGCGAAAATATGACAACACGAGTCGTAAAATGGTAGTGTGGCTGCACTGGAGGAAATGAAGCTGCCACCTTGGGCGTAGATCAAAATGGGAAGTTTGTTGGTGGGATTTTGGGGAATACTATAGGTTTTGTAGAAGCGAATGAAGGTTTTGTTTGAAGCTGGGTTTAGGGAAATGTCTTTCATAGAGACATTATTGGTGTTGGGAATTGGGGTTTCTGCTGGGGTACAGTGGGGAATAGGTTGGATCTGGTGATTGAGTCGTCTGGGTAGTGTATCAGGTGTATATTAGTAGTGTATTGAGAGTATCAAGTGTATCAAGTGTATGGCACAATATCGTATCAGGTGTATATCAGTAATATATCAAGGGGTATCAAGTGTATTTACTAGGTGTATCAGTTGTATTAGATGTATTAAGTGTGTATCAAGTGTATTAGGTGTATCAAGTGTGTATCAAGTGTATTAGGTGTATCAAGTGTATCAAATGTGTATTAAATGTGTATAAGTGTATTAGGTGTATCATGTGTATCAACAAATGTATCAAATGTATCAACTGTGTACCAAGGGTGTATCAAGTATATAAGGTGTATCCGTACATCTTTTACATTTTCTATTTTAAATAGTGGATTGGGCTTGTTTTTTGCTATTTTTGCAAAACTAAAAGGTTTGGGCTATGAGCCTAATATTAAGAACTTATTTTGCCCATCTTGCAACTAGTCCTTAAAAAAACCCATATCATTTCATTCAAAATCCGACAAAAATCATAGTTTTATCCTAACTAGTCTTTAAATAGGAGTTTCAAGCCTAGATAAACATCAAATCTCGATTTCTGACACCAAAATCTTCAACTACATGTAGAAAAGAAGTAGAACTTAAGGGTTTTTTTTTTGCCAAAATTGAACTACTCTCCACTTAAATAATTCTCACCATTTAAAGTAGAAATGGAAAAAATGTATTTAAGGTCCTTGAGGTCACAACATTGTAAGTAGCATTTCAATGTCGATAGCGGTAGCCCTAATACGTCGCAATATTGAGCTTTGTTATTCTTCTGGTGTGCCTGAAAGCGTTGCAGCACTATGGATGAGCGTTGTGATGCTATGATTCTGTCTTGAAGTGTTGATCTTTAGCTTTTTGGAGCATTACAACACTCTTGGATAGAGGTATTTCAACATTTTTATCTCCTTGAAGCTGATAGCGGTAGCTCTAGTACGTCCCAAATGCTTTGATTTGACCCTGATTCACCCTTAACACTCCAAAACGCGCCCGATGCTTGATTTTCTACAAATATAAACATTAATGCAAGTAAAATATCATGACCCAATAAGATTAGTGAGTTAAAGATAGCTTTTTTATGGAGCTTCAAAGTGAGTCAACCTCCCACTTTACTAAGCAAGCCCCTTGTTGGGTTTTTGAAAAAATATTAGAAGTACAGTTTGTCCCTCATTGGAAAAATTAAAAAAAGTGATGGGATCCTACAACCATAAAAGGAGCTTATGCCTCTAGTTTTAAGTTATCCAAGTTAGAAACACTTTAAGCAACACTTTAAGCTTAGCGTGCAAACTCTAATTAAATTCCTATTTAAATTCTTTTTATATTCTCTGAGTAGTCAAAATTTTTCAGAGAGTGCTTTTGTAATTCGAATTGGTGTGATTGTAATCGTTTTTCCATTATTTCACATAGTGGATTTCTTTCTGTTTTGAGTTTTCCAGGTAAATTTTTGTGTTTTTAGTTTTTTATTAATTTCTCTTTAATTTCTCTTCTGCTTATTCCTACAGTAGAAGCGGTAGGTTTTTTTCCCAACAACCCTCTCTTCATCCACCCCTTCGTACACAAAGTCCTTCATAAGCCTTTCAATGTCCACTTACCCTAACTCTTATTTTCCTTTAAGCAAATGGTTAAGTGTTGGCTAGAGTTGGCTTGAGTGAACCTAAATTAAAATGAAAATTCTAGTGTTTGCCTAAGTAAGCATAACCTTCAATTAGCCTTTAATATAAGAAAAAGAAATGTAGCCAATGAGAAGTGTTCAAAGGAGGAGTTTTTTTTTTTTTGATGGGTTTTTATGGTTAAAAAAATTAAATAATGAAATAAAAATTAATAAATAAAAAAATAAATAGTTATATAAATTAAATTTTTTTTTTTTTTTATTTTGTTTTTGTTGATGAGAATTGGAAAATAAAAAAGAGTGAGAGTATTTTGTAAGGGTTAAGTTGGTCAAATAATTAAAATAAGTAATGAAAATTAGTAAATAAAAAAATAAATAGTTATATAAATTAAATTTTTTTTTTTTTTTATTTTGTTTTTGTTGATGAGAATTGGAAAATAAAAAAGAGTGAGAGTATTTTGTAAGGGTTAAGTTGGTCAAATAATTAAAATAAGTAATGAAAATTAGTAAATAAAAAAATAAATAGTTATATAAATTAAATTTTTTTTTTTTTTTATTTTGTTTTTGTTGATGAGAATTGGAAAATAAAAAAGAGTGAGAGTATTTTGTAAGGGTTAAGTTGGTCAAATAATTAAAATAAGTAATGAAAATTAGTAAATAAAAAAATAAATAGTTATATAAATTAAATTTTTTTTTTTTTTTATTTTGTTTTTGTTGATGAGAATTGGAAAATAAAAAAGAGTGAGAGTATTTTGTAAGGGTTAAGTTGGTCAAATAATTAAAATAAGTAATGAAAATTAGTAAATAAAAAAATAAATAGTTATATAAATTAAATTTTTTTTTTTTTTTGCTGAGAATTGGAGAATTTATAAGTGTTAGAGTATTTTCCAAGGGTTAAGTTGGTCAAATAATTAAAATAAGTAATGAAAATTAATAAATAAAAAAATAAATAGTTAAATAAATTAAATTAATTATTTTTAGGTGATAATTTTAAGTTTGGATGAGTAGGATAAGGGGAAAAGAGGTGGAGCCACGTTGAAGGAAAGAGGTTGGTGGCCAAAGGTGATCGGTGGGATTGGGCAGCAACTTGGTCAGAAGCAAGCAGCTCAAAGAAGCTCTCCTGAGTATTCTAACCTAGGGCTGCCGGACTAATTTAAAGTTGGGAAGGTTGAGAAAACTTGAAGAAACTGGAGGTTGTCGCTGAAATCGAGCAAACAAGACAGTTTAGCTTTTGCCTTTTAGCTTTGAGCAATTTTTCAAGGGTGCTCGAGAAGGTTTTTGAAGCTCAATCTTCTTCGTAAGTAGGTTAAGAGGTTTCTTTTGAGTTCCATAAAATTTATTTGATGTTTATTTGAAAGCAAAAGGTGTTTTGGAGCTCTGAAAAATCGAGTAAAAAACAGGGGATTGCTGGTTAAAGGTTGCTAGTCATTGTCCAAGGTTGTCGCCCACACTCTCACGCCCACAACCACCCCGCACACACCTCAGCGCCCTCGCCCGTGAACCTCACGTGTTGCCTCATGACCACGGTCGCACGCCTCTCTATGCAGGAATTGCCACCCATGCCTCCAACTCCCTACCTATGCACGCCCACGCCCCAGCCCATCAGCTGCCCATTTGGGGTGTCCATGGCCATTTTGGATATTTTTTGACATTTTTTAACTCTAATTGATATTTCCTTGAGTGTTTAGAAATGAATAATTTTGAATTTTAAGCTGATTTTTGGATATTTTAGGAAATTTTGAGAATTTTTGCAAAAAGTGATGGAATAAGTGAAATCTAAGCTTAGTATGGGCGATGTGGATGAAGTTTAGTTAAAATTAAGATTGTGGGAACCTCAAGGAGATGATCTAATGTCTTTTAAATTGGTATTTCAGGACAATTGAGGTTGGAGAAGCCTATAGCCCTAAAAGACCAGGGTCAAGTTGTGAGTAACAAATGTTTTCTCTAAAAGGAATTCATTTATGATTTCTAGCCATGATTTATAATGAAAATGTGTTCTTATGATGATTTTGTTAAATGTAGAGCATGGTTTACTTAATTTACTTAAAATACCAAGTATGGAATGTTTAGCTTAAAAAGGAAAGTTAAATGTTTTCTTATTCTCAAATGTTTTCCTTGTGAAGTATGTGTTTGGAAAGCATGATTTATACTTGTTTTTTATAGCTTGAAAAGCATGCTTTATCTGTTTTCTTAAGCTCTGAAGAAGCATGATTATTTGAAGCTAGTTTCTGAGAAATCTAAGGTTTTCCCATGAAATGTTATGTAATGAGATAATTGTCTTAAAACATGCTTGTATTTTTTAAAATATTTTATAAAGGGACCCAATGCTGAAGGACATTGAGAAGCTTATGGGCAACCTTGAGATTTGAGATTAATGAGGAACTCAATGTTGAAGAATGTTGAAAAGACATTTGAGTATCCCTGGGACCCAGTATTGAAGGACATTGAAAAGGTACTAAGGCAGCCCGAGATAGCTTTTCTTATGTGTAGAGAGAGAGTTAACGTGTCACACTCCCTCCCAAGTACCCGAACCTAAGAGAAAGTGTGAGGACAGCAGGCACCAACCTTCTTACAGCATCCACTGTCAACCTTATACCTTGACCAACACCTAATAAGCAGATATATACAATGATTGAACAACATATTTTAATCAGGGTTAAGCTATCATACAGACATTGATTTTCACTCAAACTATATATTTACATAAGTTCATCATCGCCCTTAACCCTCTATATGTACAACATAAGTTTAAGTTCAATTATTAATGCTCAAAATTCACAGATGTTGTTGATGGTAGACCCAGACGAGTTGGTGCGTAGGCTATGCACCCTAGACTCGTTCGCTACTTGGAAAACAGAAAAACAAGGAAAGCATGAGCTAGGATACCCAGTAAGTGACATATCTAGTAAAAATCTTTTTTTTAACTCGGAAGCTAATAAACTGTAAACATTCTATAACAATGCGTAAATAACATCAATTCAAAGTCATATCCACGCAAAACATGCTCAAGTGGCATTGTCATACCATATATGTTCATTTCAAAAAAAGATACACGAAAATTTAGTTTATTTCAAAAACATTTTCTTTAGTTGAGGCGAAGCGGAGCTCAACGCTACTCAACGTCGAAAACATCCTTAGTTGAAGCGGAGTGGAGCTCAATGCTACTCAACGTCAAAAACATCCTTAGTTGGGGTGAAGTAATCTCGACACACCCAACGTCGAATATTCTTAGTTGTGTGGAGTAATCTCAACACAATAGTATCTATCATCCCTTTATATGCACATAGATATCATATCCTAGGTTACCTGAATACCTTCTCTGAGTCCTTCAGTACCAGGTCCCATATACGAGATTTAAGCCACCCACATGCCTTCTCCGAGTTCTTTAGTATTGAAGGTCATCTCAATACCCAGGTTATCCACATGCCTTCTCCGAGTCCTTCAGTAATGGGAGTCTTTCTTTTAAAAGATAACTCAAAAGTAACATGCTTTGAAAATAACATAATAAAAAAATTCACGAGTTTATAACATCTCAACCTTCCACATATTCCTTAACAGTCATCATACCTCCAAAAAAACAGAGATTAATATGTAGCATGTCTTTCATAAGAACTCGGTTAACAACTAGCATGCTTCAATTATTTCCAATACAAAACCATAATATACATTTATATGGAGACACATACTTTTTTAAAGCACATAACCATTATAGCACATTTACAACCCGTGAAAAGCATAAACATAACAACAAGTTTCCAAACAATGGTAAATAACATTTTAACTTTGTATAAAGCATGCTTATTTTAAACAAAATTGTCACTCACAACTTGTCTCGGGCCCTTAGTGGTTTATACGCCTTTCCTAGCTCCTCTCAGCCTGAAATAATACGTTTCCCTTTGTTAGATTTCCTTAAAATTCCTTTTTACATAGGAAACAAGCTTTAGACACTCATGTTATTCACCACCGACACCTTATTGCATAAAGAAAACCATCACCAAGACTATATTCCATGGAGAAATACTCAACCAAAGCTATATTTCAATAGAAAGTTCACTAATGAACAAGATTCAAGCCCTTTATGAGACTAACCAACGAAACCAAGCAAAAATCAACTATACTAGCGAGACTTGCCTCCTCCTTCTGTTGTCTTCACTACTGCTCGTAATTTTACTTGTTAAAAGTTACAATTCCAACCTAAATTAGAATTTCCTTCCTTCTACAAGCTTGTAGAGAAAGCATTTCCTAACGTACCTAAAACTTTCAGAGCTTAATTCCTCTTCGTTCGACAGATATTCTCAATTTACTTTGCCTTGCTCCAGATTACTCGGGAAATTTGTATCAGTAACTTCCAGCTACAATTAAACATGTTTTCCTTCATATTCAGCTCAACCATCCTTCACAAGAGTTGCTAAGAATTAAGTTAACTTACTAACCTCAAATTTGCAGCTTCAAACTCGGTCCCTACAGCTCGATATTTACCAAATACCAAATATTGTTCAGACTGCACGGCAGCAAGCAAACCTTCTGCTTCAGCTTCAATTTCACCATGAAACCGACTGAAAGATGGAGTCTGTTTGAGCTTTAAAATGAGAGAAAACCCATCAACACCTCCACCTCCTAAATTATCACCCACCGACTCCATCCCACTCTCTCTCTCTTTTTTTTTTTTTTTTTGAATTTGTTTATTAATTTTCCTTTTTTCTTTTCTTTTCTTTTTCTTTCTTTTTCTTTCTTTCTTTCTTTCTTTTTAATCTAAACAATTTAAAAAAAAAACAAAAAAGAAAATTTGCTTCTATGCCCCAATTGATATTCAAAGTCACTTCTAGCTCAGTTTCCTCTTAATGACTTAAAAAAAATCAACTTAACAAAAATTACTTTTGGTTTCCTTCACTTCTTCCTTTGATCTACAAGAGGAAGAACAAGTAAATAAGTTCACAGCGATTCTACGTACTTACGTTTAGCAGTTGCAAATGAAAGTAGGGTTTACATGACGCTGTTGTGTTGAGATTACACCACATCAGCTTAGGTTTGTTTTCAACATTGAGTGTGTTGAGCTTGCTCCACCTCAACTTTTATCTTGAATTCAAAGATAAAGATTGATGAGTTTGAAAGCTTTATTTTAGTAAATTGTTTAGCTTGATTTCTCTAAAGCCTGAGCATGATTTTTATGTTAAAGTTTATGTTTTCCATATTATGTCACTTACTAGGCTTTCCAGCTCACGTTTTTCTATGTTTTTTCCCACCCAGGTAGCGTAAGCATTTTCGAAGCTTAACCTACTCAAGCCTTGTCCTGCTCAAGAGTCAAGTTGTCAGCAAACACTTTTCTTTCCAGTTTTTGTATGTGTAAATAATTTTGAGTTAATGTGGCATGTAAACAGAAATAGATGAGTCTAGAGTTGGGGGTGAGACTACACATTATGTATCTATTCTAAGACTTGTATCAAATGGTTTTAAAGGTTCAACGAATATAAATATTTAAACTTCATGAACTTGTTTTTATTATAGATGTTGGTCATGTATGCTATATGCTTTGAGGAAAGGATATTGGGGGTAGCTATAGTTAATGATGTTTACAACAGGTTAATTAGGTACATGTGGATAGTGAACCTCATAAAAGAAAAGTGATGTTTGTTGTCTTCACACATTTTTCCAGATTAAGAGGGTAAACTAGGAGGGAGTGTGACAATTCACCCAGACTTGGATAGTATAACAAAATTCCAATCACCACTGACTAAATCAAAGTCAACCTACCCCTTTAGAGAAGAGAAAGCCTTTTTCCACCACAAAAGCATTTTCTAAAATTTCTCCAACACTTGCTCCCAAATATGCACCAATCTTAGGTTATCACCCAAAGGAATGCCGAGATAAGGTACTAGGAAGTTGACTTACATCCACCCCAACCAAATAGCTTAACTTAACAGGATTACAATTCACTCCAAAAATGGTACTTTTTTGGACAATTACTTGTTGGTTCTTAAACCCCATTGTTTCTTCATATAGAAAGATAGAAACCCATTAACGTTCCAAAAGGATTTTCTCCTTTTACAAACATAAAAAGAGAGTACCATCACTAAATTTAAAATGTGAAAACCGGACTCCCTTACAACCCATTAGAAAGTCAATCCCACACCATCATATACACTAGATAAGAACATCCACCACACTACAACAAAATAGATGTACTATACTAGTTTTTCTGCAGCAGTTTGGCAACTACTACAAAGGTTTATAAAATTGCAACAAGTATTGAAATATATTATACAAAACAAAGCTAAAAAGATTATCCATCACAATTAGTAAAAGTGTTGTGTGAATTTGAAAAAAATTTGTTGTAAAAGATCTTTTCAAAATGCTGCAAATTGCTTTGCAGCGGTTTCATTATTTAAGTGGTCTATATATAACACATTTGTTGCTTTAAATCATGTAGACTGGTAACTTCATTTTCTAATCTTATCCATTATTGTCTCATTGGCAATAGTTTTTTCATGACTGAACGAGGTCTACACTTGGCTGTCAATGGTTGAGCTTTGGGCATAGTGAGTCCTTGGCCTTCTGTCATGTCCACCAATGAGTTGCTGAGTCTTTGCCACTCAAAGCATTGAATCAACGACGCCAGAGTCAATGCAATTACACGTTGTGCCGTTCCCATTCCAGGGCAAGCTCTCCTTCCCAACCCAAATGGTAATAGTTTATACAAATCAACGCCAATTGCATTTTCATGTCTTTCAGGCTTGAAACTTTTGGCATCTTCCCATAGACTTGAGTCTGTGTGTATGGCCCAAGCATTGATTAATACCATCGTGTCACGTGGTACATCGTAGCCTCCTATTTTGCAGTCTTCAGAGGCACAATGTGGCAGCAGAAGGGGAGCGGCTGGGTTCAATCGTAGGGTCTCAGAGATTATTCCTTCCAAGTAACTCAAACTCGACAAATCAGCTTCGTTAACAAAACGATCTTGCCCAATGGAACTATCTATCTCATCTCTAGCTTTCTTTAACACCTCTGAATTATTGAGCAATTGAGATAGTGCCCATTCTAAGGTCACTGCAATTGTGTCTATTCCTGCTAAAAATACTACCTACAACAATAAACCACAGTGAGATATAAATATTGTCGAGGATCCCCGCCGAACAGTATATTGATTATACAAAATATGAAAAATATCTACTACTAATTGTATCATTCTACGCTCTCCTCTAAATTTAATTGAGAAAATATCTTATAATTGTTCAATTAAACTTATGAATTGTTATAAGTTTATCAATCTATTCCCTTTATTGAAATTATATTTGAAAATTTTTCGTGTTCAAATTATAATAGTTTATTTTATAATTTTGCATTTGAAGAAGTCTACACACATATAAGAATTGAATGCATAAATGATTTTTTTAAAAGTTCAGAGTTACGAAATTTTTAGTTAAGGGTTTAAATTGATACAATTACCAAAGTCGACGGGTGTAAATTGAAAATTTTCCTATAAAATATGCTTGTTACTTATCTCATTCGCCAATTAAGGTGTATAAAGCCCACAAAAAATATTTGACCCTATAAAAAACGGTGAATCTAAGAGACACCATCTTTAAGAAGACTAGTTGACAATATCACATCGGAAGGAGAAACGACAACTTGCAATGCAACTGGAATTGAAATAGATTATCAAAACATATGAAAGATATTTAGTCTATATTAGGGAAAAGAGAAACATACTTGTATGAGGCCTTTGATAATTTCGTCACTATAACATTCAGGTTGGGTGTTCTGCAAACCAAGTAAATGTTGAATCATGTTGTTTTCTCCATCATTTTGATTCCTAATCTCATCAATTAGTTGTTGAAGAAGTTCATCTGATGTCTTTGCAAGCTTTTTTACCCTTTTCTCATAACAAGTTGGATCAATCCAATTCCATAAAGGTATAACATCTCCTGGATTTCCCATTGCACTAATTGCAAGAACCTGTGTCACCATCTCTTTAAATTTCTTGGATCTTTCCTCATCTTCCAAATCATCACCACAATACTTCTTTCCCGCCATCATTCTCATAACAATATTGAACATAAGATCCATAAATATTGGCCCATCTCCACTACATTAAACTCTTCAAACGAATTTTTATCCCACAATTTACACAACAACCGTTTGACTTCATCTTCCCTAATTTCCCTGAAAAGATTAAGGCGACTTGCGGAGAAAATCTCAAGGGTGCTGATTCGGCGGAGGTTTCGCCAATGTTCTCCATAAGGAGCGATGGCTAAGTTGGTATAGTTGTAGGTTAAGTACTTCGAACTCTTGAACAATGGGCGATTGGCAAGAATCACATCGTTCTTTGTAAAGCATTCTTGGACAAGAGAAGAAGAAGATACAACTACGACAAGACGTGAGCCGAATCGAAGAGAAAAGACATGGCCATGCTTTTGGGAGAGGCTTTGAAGTGTTTGATGGACAGGATGTTTGAGGAGATGGAGATGGCCTATTAATGGAAGAGAAAAAGATGGAGTTGGTGGGAGGTTTTTGTGAGGAGGTTGCTGGAAGAAGTTGAAGGCAAGGAGAAGAGAGAATAGAGAGATTAGAGAAATAGAGAGCAAAAGAAGATCCATGTGATTGATCACCCAACTTGGTTTGATTTTGATTTCTTCCTTTCTTTGGCGTTGTTGATGATTAGGGAAGTTGAATCATTAAATAAGAAAAGATAGAAAAATAATCAAATTATTGGTTTAGTGGCTGAGTTTTTGGGATTTTGCAGGATGGTCGTTGAGATGGTTGACTTTTTTTAAAACACATTTTTTAGGTCTCGTTTGGTAAATATTTGATTTTTTGTTTTTATTTTTCAAAATTAAGCCTATAGACACTACTTCCACCTACAAATTTCTTTTTTGGTCTCTACTTTTTACCAATGGTTTAAAAAATCAAGCCAAATTTTGAAAACTAGAAAAGAGTAGTTTTTAAAAATTTGTTTTTGTTTTTGGAATTTGACTTAGAATTCAATTATTGTACTTGAGAAAGATGCAAATCATGGTAAGGAATGAGGAGGATATAGGCTTAATTTTTAAAATATATATATATATATATATATATCAAATGGTACCTTTGAGAGTATTCAATTTTTTATTAAATTATTAAAATAAAATGGTATAAAAATTATTTACTTTTTAGTTTGTAAGACTTGACTAGGATTTTAAGCATATTGTAGATTTCATTCTCTCTCTTCACTCCTCTCCTAAAAAATATATTATTCAAATCATTTTAAGATGTCATGTTTCTACCTTCCTAAATTTATGAATCTGATACATTCCTAAATTTATGGGTGCAAATAGAAATAATTCAAATAATCTTGAGAAAATGACTCAACTTATCTAAACAATTACCTCAAATAAAAATAAAAAATAAAAAAATTGAACACTAAATATTCATCAAATTAGTTTAATTAACTATAAACCTAAAATATTATGGGTCAATTGGCTTTGGATTTATTTTGTTAACTTCAATTGAATTTTTTTCGTGGAAGTTCTAATTTCAATTGGATTTTATGATAGCGAATAATAGTCCATTTTAAATTTCATTCGTTTTGTGGGGGAAGAAAAGAAAAGATTTCAGCGACAAAATTTAAATTTAAATGTTCTTAAATCAATAGGTCAATTTAGAAAATTCAAGTTGAACCATTTCATTTATATACTTTTTTTTGAGAAAGATCAGTTATAACCTTTAAACATAATGTAAACACAATTAAAAATTATGGTAATTTTTTTTTCAAAATTTGACCTGGAATTCAATTTTTAAAATAAAAAGATAGGAAGCATAAATTTTAATTAAAAAAAAAAAACAAAAAGTAAAATCATTTACCAAATTGCGAATGAAATAATTAGGACAAAATGGTTTTTTTTTTTTTTTTTTTAATTTTTTTTTTATTTTTTTTTTTTTTTTTTTAATTTTTTTTTTATTTTTTTTTTTTTTTTTTTAATTTTTTTTTTATTTTTTTTTTTTTTTTTTTAATTTTTTTTTTATTTTTTTTTTTTTTTTTTTAATTTTTTTTTTATTTTTTTTTTTTTTTTTTTAATTTTTTTTTTATTTTTTTTTTTTTTTTTTTAATTTTTTTTTTATTTTTTTTTTTTTTTTTTTAATTTTTTTTTTATTTTTTTTTTTTTTTTTTTGGGACTTCAAATTTATGGGAAAATACCAAAGTTAAGTAATTTTTTTATTGTTTTTTTTTTCCATCAAGAAGAAAAATGATTATAGTGAAAACTCGATTACATGACAATTATTATTATTATTTAACTAATTTCGTATAAAAGATTTATGTTAACTTTGACTAGATTACAAATTTAGGTATATTAGTAGTGACATTCAAAACTTAATTTTAAAATATAGGTCCCGTTTGATAACTATTTTATTTTTTTATTTTTAATTTTTAAAATTTATGCCTATAAATACTGATCATTTCACGTCCAAATTTCTTGTTATCTAGTTTTTACAACTGTTTTAAGGAACTACACCAAAATTTGAAAATTAAAAAAATAGTAGGTTTTAAAAAATTTATTTTTTTTTTTAAAATTTGACTAAAAATTCAATACTTTTACTTGGGCGAATAACGATTTTAAAAAGTTGAAATTAGTTGTTGAATGAGAAATTTTGGACCAATCAAAAATTGATACATCATTTCTCAAAATTGTAAATAATCACATTTGGGATAAATTGAGAGCTAACATGTGTTAGAAATTGAAATTAAAAATATCAGTTAGCAAATCTCAATGACACTCCGTGTTTTCGTCTAGATCATTGGATTAAATAAAATATTTTGGTATAATTTTGCATTAACTAGTCGGGGCACATACATTGCACATGACAGATAAACATTTTTAAATGTATGGTGTTTTTAGGATGTAATAAATAAATATTATATAATTTTGCTTTAATCACGGTAAACTTTTAAAAGTTACGGTAACGATTATATTTAATAATTTCATATTAGGGTATTTTCATACAAGTTTTCTATATAATACAAAGATTTTTTTTCTAGTAATTAAATAATCGAATAAATATGTTAACATTTTTGGTATTATAATATAGGAATATTTTTAAATATGACAAAATTATTGACAATAATTACAAATATAGTAAAATTTTATTTTCTATTTGTGATAAACCGTGATAGACCCAGATAACATCTACCACTTTAGTGATAGACACTGATAGATGTCTATCTAGGTCTATCGCGATCTATGACAAAGAATGTAAAATTTTGCTATATTTGTAAATATTTCTAACAGTTTTTCCAAAAATAATTTCCCTATAATATATATGAGGAAAATTATTATAAAAAAAAATATATCAAACTATTTACAAATATAGAAAAGATTTCACTGTCTATTAGCGGTAGACCGCGATATATCGCAGTCTATCACTCAAGCGATAGACATCTATCGTGGTCTATCGTTGATAGACATTGAAAATTTTCTATATTTGTAAATAATTTAACTCATTTTGCTATATTTAAAAATAGCCTTATATACAATTCAAAAGTTTTTATTTTATAAACTACTGAATAATTTATAAATTACAATTAGAGTTTTCTTTTTTTCGTTTTAAGTTATTCTATAAATTACAAGAGAATCATAATATTGTGAATTAGAACTAAAAAAACAAATTATATAAATTTCTAAATTAAAACACATAAATAAATTAGAACTAAAAGAAAATCATATAACAATTTATTATATAACAAAAAAGGATAATGATATTTCACATAATAAAAATATTAATTATAAAAATCCTAATATTAGGTGTCTTTCTTTGTCTCAAAAGGACATTTCTTTCAAGTGTGACCTAATTGATTACACAATCCATCTCAAACTGCCATAAAGTACAAGCATGAAATGCTGAAAGCTTCACACTTGTTGCATAATTCAAGTTTAGGGTCAATATATTGATTCGAGTCTTCAAACTGACTAAAGGTTCACATTAAGAAAAAAAAAGAAGTTAAAATACTATGACATTAGTCTTTATACATTAATCAATTTTTCAAATATTTATAATTATTCAATTTTTAAATATTTATAATTAAAATTATTATTGATTGGGTGACTTGAATGTTGATAGAGTTAACCAACTCAATCCAATTCACCCCACACTTAAATAGTAATAGACTACTATCATCTATCACACTATTATCTATCACTAATAAACAATGATATTTTGCTACACTTGTAAATAAGTTGACTCATTTTACTATATTTGAAAATAACTCGAACATAATTGATAAGTAATTTTTTTTTATTATTCATAATTCACAAAATATTGTTAACTAATTTTTTTAATAATGTATCTAAATGAATCACACCTTTCATATTACGATTAATTGATTACGTAAAAGAAAGAGACCAAGAATTTAAACATATGAATTTTTAAGTCTATAATATAATACATTAATTATTGTTTAATTACTTTTTAAATTGACATTAATATGAACATGTATTTGAATAGAGCAAAATACTTGAAATGCACCCATATTTCCGCATCACACAAAAAAAACAAAAAGAACTAAAATATTTATAAAAGAAAGGTAAGAATTTAACCTGATATATTAATTATAATTAGACAATTTAGTATAATTGTTTTCTATTTGTTTAGAAATTAAAATGATTGATATCAAGGCGAAGTTGAAACAACGTGAGATTTAAATCTAATTAAATTTTATCTCAGCATATAAAATTGGCATGTTTTAGATTTTTTTAATTTTTTCAAACTTAGTCTTGAATCTTTTTAAATTTTCATATTTACCCTTAATGTATAAAAAATTATTAATTTAGGTTTCTTGATAGAAAACTATGGTAAAACAAACTTTATACACATAAAAGAAAGGTTTGAGAATAGACCGCAATAGACTCATATAGACATATATCACTTTAGCTATAGACACTGGTAGATATTTATCTAGGTCTATCGTAGTCTATTATAGAGAATGTAAAGTTTTGCTATATTTGTAAATATTGCAATAGTTTTTTTATTTAAAATATTTTTCTATAATATATATAAGGAAAATTATTATAAATAGAAAAAATATTAAACAATTTACAAATATAGAAAAATTTCAGTGTCTATCAGAGATAGACCGCGATATATCGCAGTCTATCACTCAAGCGATAGACATCTATCATGGTCTGTGGTTGATAGACATTGAAAATTTTATTATTTGTAAATAATTTAATTCATTTTGCTATATTTGAAAATAATCTTATATATAATGCAAAAGTTTTTATTTTATAAACTACTGAATAATTTATAAATTACAATTAGAGTTTTCTTTTCTTCATTTTAAGTTGTTTCTATAAATTACAAGAGAATCATAATATTGTGAATTAGAAATTAAAAAACAAAAAAACAAATTATATACATTTCTAAATTAAAACACATAAATAAATTAGAACTAAAAAAAATCATATAACAATTTATTATATAACAAAAAAGGATAATGATATTACAAATAATAAAAATATTAATTATAAAAAACCTAATCTAAGGTGTCTCTCTTTGTCTCAAAGGACACTTCTTTCGAGTGTGACCTAATTGATTACACAATCTATCTCAAACTGCCATAAAGTATGAGCATGGAATGCCAACTTTCCACTTGTTGCATGATTCAGGTTTAGGGTCAATATATTGATTCACGTCTTCAAACTAACTAAAGCTTCACATTGCAAAAAAAAAAAAAAAAAAAAAAAAAAAGTTAAAATACTATGACACTAGTCCTTATACATTAATTAATTTTTCTAATATTTGTAATTATTCAATTTTTAAATATTTATAATTAAAATTATTATTGATTAGGTGACTTGAATGTTCATGGAATTGAGTTGATTATTTTAATCAACTCAATCCAATTCACCCGACACTTAGACAGTGATAAACTACTATCATCTATCATCTATCACTGTCTACTAGTACCTATCAGTGTCTATCACTAATAAACAATGATATTTTGCTATATTTATAAATAAGTTGACTCATTTTGCTATATTTGAACGCAACCATAACTGATAAATAATTTTTTTCTCAATAAAAAAGAACAATGATACAAAAAACTCAATTACAGATTCAAAGGGACCCCTATTTTTAATAAAAAAAAGGTAATTTTTTATAATAATTAAGAAAATATAGTTGTTTAAAATATTTATTGTAAGTCCAAATTGTGCGATGAACTTATTTTAAAGAAGTAAACTGATTTGTAGAAGTTAAAGAATAAAATTTCAAGAAATTTTATTAGGATTATATTTAAAAATTATAAATGCCTAAATTATTATCCGTGTGTAGATTTTGTATGTTCTTGTGATTTGGTTTTTTTTTTTTTTTTTATTTTTTTTTAACACGAACTAAATAGCTTAAAAAATGTTGGGAAGGGAGAGAGAGGGTTTTTTTTGGAGCCTATTGGATTAAAATTCAAGATGCCAATGGAAGTCATTGAAAGTTCTATTTTTTTTCTTTCTTACAAAAATACAAGTTTAATGTTTTAATACACAATGTATTTATATTACTATTATATCTCATATACACATTGTATTATAGAAAAATCGACAAAACATTAAAAAAAAAAAA
>QLSR01000385.1:845560-863283 GCA_031780015.1 Citrullus colocynthis | reverse complement strand
AAAAAAAAAAAAAAAAAAAAAAAAAAAAGTTAAAATACTATGACACTAGTCCTTATACATTAATTAATTTTTCTAATATTTGTAATTATTCAATTTTTAAATATTTATAATTAAAATTATTATTGATTAGGTGACTTGAATGTTCATGGAATTGAGTTGATTATTTTAATCAACTCAATCCAATTCACCCGACACTTAGACAGTGATAAACTACTATCATCTATCATCTATCACTGTCTACTAGTACCTATCAGTGTCTATCACTAATAAACAATGATATTTTGCTATATTTATAAATAAGTTGACTCATTTTGCTATATTTGAACGCAACCATAACTGATAAATAATTTTTTTCTCAATAAAAAAGAACAATGATACAAAAAACTCAATTACAGATTCAAAGGGACCCCTATTTTTAATAAAAAAAAGGTAATTTTTTATAATAATTAAGAAAATATAGTTGTTTAAAATATTTATTGTAAGTCCAAATTGTGCGATGAACTTATTTTAAAGAAGTAAACTGATTTGTAGAAGTTAAAGAATAAAATTTCAAGAAATTTTATTAGGATTATATTTAAAAATTATAAATGCCTAAATTATTATCCGTGTGTAGATTTTGTATGTTCTTGTGATTTGGTTTTTTTTTTTTTTTTTATTTTTTTTAACACGAACTAAATAGCTTAAAAAATGTTGGGAAGGGAGAGAGAGGGTTTTTTTTGGAGCCTATTGGATTAAAATTCAAGATGCCAATGGAAGTCATTGAAAGTTCTATTTTTTTTCTTTCTTACAAAAATACAAGTTTAATGTTCTAATACACAATGTATTTATATTACTATTATATCTCATATACACATTGTATTATAGAAAAATCGACAAAACATTAAAAAAAAAAAAAAAAAATAAAGGGGAAGGGAAAAAATTAAATTGAGGAAAAATGGAAATTAAAAAATAACAAAAAAAGAAACTAACTAAAAAAAATTGTTTTTTTTTTTTTGTTTTTTTTGTGGATATGTAAAATTTTTAATTAAGATTAAAAGGGGAATTATTCTATTTTTTAAATAATTTAAAGTTTTTAAAAATTTTTTTTTTTAATATTTTTTTTTTTTTTTTTTATTGATATGGTTTTACTTTTCTCTGACAATTTTCTTCTTTTTATATTTACTAGCTTTTAGCATGTGCATCCACATGGTAGTTGTATTTTAATCTATTACATATTATAATTCATTTTTATAAAAAAAAAAAAAATTATATATCTTGCTTGGAGAATGTTAAAAAGTTCTATGCTATTACTTTCAACTTATTGTGAAATTGGGGAGCAACGTAACACACAATAGAAACACATATACCAATAAAATATAATATTAAAATAAATATAATATAATATCATAATTAAATAACAAAATAAATAAAAAAAATATGAAAATTATGAAATTTATCTCCAATATTCTTTGATTTCTCACCAATATGTACTCATCTAAACAATCCACTTAATACCACTATTTATAAGCAATTTGGCTACTAGAAGGTGCATTACTTGGACACTAAGAGTGTGTAATCATATGGCATATGGATAACTTGGCATTAGACACATGGATAATAGGAGATAAGCCGTTTGCCTTTTATAGGTCACTAAGCATTGGGCATCTACTTTTATTATGATATTTATAACACTCTCTCTTAGATGCTTACTATGTATAAAATATGTCTGGTTAAAATCTTACTAGGAAAAAACACAATAGGAAAAAAAATCCTAGTAAAGGAAAAATAGTATATATTTCAAATAATCTAATAATCCTAAAACAATTAAATATATTTTCTCCCTTCATTGAAACATCACTTGAGATCTTTAAGTCCCCACATTTCAATGTTATGCATCAATTTTTCAAAGGTCGCACTAGGTAATGCCTTTGTCAATAAGTTTGTCAGGTTATCCTTCAAACAAATTTGTTGTACCATGATGTCACCCTTTTCTTCGAGATCGTGAGTGTAGAAAAGTTTTGGTAAAATATGTTATGTTCTATCTCCTTTAGTGTATCATGCTTTGATTCCAACTATACATGTTGTATAATCTTCGTACAATATCAGTGGAGGATTTTTATTTGAAGATATGCACATGTTCCACGAATGTGCTGAGTCATTGATCTTAGCCACACATTCTCGACTAGTCTCGTGAATTGCAAAAATTTTAGCATGATTTGAGGAAGTAGACGTTATGGTCTATTGCACTTATCACCATGATGTAAAAAATTTTCTCCATGTACTAATTAACATGTTTAAGATCTAGCTTGTATGAGTTAGATTAATAACTTGCATCTTCACAACCAACTAGATCATAATTAGATTTATTAGAATAAAATAAATCAATGTAAGTTAATTCTCAAACAAAATATACCATATGTTCAATTCTACTTCAATATTCTCCTTTTGGAGGAATATAATATATATGTAACAAAATTACTGAAAATGACTACAAAGTGCAACATACAAACTAGTAAAGCTATATAAGTATACTTCTTTCTCAAACTTTATGGTTCTTCAAGACCTAATATTCTTCATCATCTTTCTGAGATCAAATGATATAATCCTTTTCACATCATGTGAACGAATCACCATAGGAGTATTCAATGATGTACATAATCCATTAAAGATCTTTTATATATAAATTGATGCAATTTCATTTGCTTTATGTTTTATTTGCAAGCTAAGGTAAAACTTACACATAAAAGATCATTTGAGATTTTCATAATTCTTTCTTAAGAAACTCTACTGCCTTTGGAATCTCTTGGGGAGTTCTTGCTAACCATCAAAATGTATATAGTAAATCTCAGGTTGTGATTTTGTATAAAAAGATATGGACAAATAGGGTTATTTTTTTACCCTCATACCAACCAATATTGAATAAGATGATTATATCACAATTGTGAGGAATATTTTATAAGAATCTCTGTTGATATATATATATATATATATATAATTCTCTAATATTTGGATTATATAATCATGATCCCTTTAATTCTTTAGAGATTTTCATAAATAAATATCATTATCAAGATGTGACAATCCAAATCATTAAGGTAAATCCTCCTATTAAGTTAATTTAAGTCATTATGCATCAAAAGAAATTATATTTATTTATATGTATTTATGTATTTATTTAGATTAAGGAGGAAAGTTTTAAAATTTGCATTTATAGAGGTTGGTGAGTCTTAGGTGGATTTAAGGAAATTGTTGGGAATTGGCAAAGGATAGTTTACTTTGGGGCAAATAAAATAAAATAAATGGATTTGGTAGGATCATAGTTTGAATAAAGAAGATTATATTTTATTTGGTTGAAGAAACAAAAAGGGAAAAGTGGAATTAATGGGCTAAGGAGGGGAATGAATTAGGGTCTATTTTAACCTCCTCGGTTTGCGTGTAGTAAAAAAAAAAGAAAAGCTCTCCCCTCTCTCTCTCCCTCTCCGCCGCCTCTCTCTCCTCCCTTCCTTCCCGTTTTTTTTTCGTCACTGCCGCCGCCCTCCCCTCTTTTTCGTCCTTCCTCTGTCCCGCCATCTCTCTCTCTCAGTTGCCGTTCGTTTCCCGAAGGTTTCACGCTCAGAAACACACGATCTCTTGCTGTCTCTCGCGATCTCCGACAGCCTCTCGCTCTCGCTCAGAATCCTGTTCTCGGCTACAATTAACGGCTCGCCTGACCGTTAGTCGCCGGACCAGTACTCCCTAAGTGAGTATCTCAAACCTGAATAGGTTAATGGCATATTTTGGCAAATATTTGGGAATACGAATTAATTGGTAAATCTTAATAGGTGGTCGGCGATTGCTTTAGTCCGTATGGTCGGAGGAAACTGCGAGTTTGGTCACGTTCGGGTAAGGACTCTCTTGAACAAATTTTGAGTTTGCTTATGATAGGTTAGGCTTGGTGAATAACTTAAGTTAGGGAAATTTTATTCCCAGTTTGTTCAGGAATTTTGGCAAGAGTTGCAGTGTGGTTAGCTTTATGGATCAACCCTCAGGTAAGTGATCTTACTACCTGAACTGCCTTCGGGCCATATGAATAGTTGCTTTGCGATAGCAGATTTCTAAAGCTACGTATGATATAAGATGCTTGTATGAAAGTTCCATGTCTTAAAGTTGTATGTGCCTGATAGTGTATAAGCTTATGCTATGAAATGTTTATGATAAGTATTATTAATGTATGAATCCATGGGATGGGATGAGCATGAACTTGGTTGATTATGTATGATGAGTAGTGGTGACTCCCCTACGTTGGTTGGATGTCCATGGGAGGTTGTGTTCCTTCGGGTTCACTGGAGGTTATGTTCTTTCGGGATCACTAGACGATGTGTTCCTTCGGGTTCACTAGAGGATGTGTTCCTTCGGGTTCACCAGAGGTTGTGCTCCTTCGAGTACACTAGAGGTTTGTGTTCCTTCGGGATCACCAGAGGTAAGAGTTTCCTTCGGGGCTCTAGAGGTTGTGGGCATCCATAACCAACGGTGGGGCAATATAACCATTTCCCTATAGAAGTATGATAGATATGCATGTCTTATGTTTGACGCACTTAAAGAACTTAGGTACCTAGCCCGACTCCAGTAGTGGGGTCACTTACTGAGTGATATAATTACTCATCCTTTCTTCTTATATGTTTTTCAGGTAAAGGAAGGAATGTGCTGGCGAATGACAAGAAGAATCCTTGATGGCATCATGGGACCTGTAGTAGCTTCCGCGTAGTTTTGCATGTTTTATTAAAATTGTTGTCTAACTATCTAATTTTGTCTTGAGACTCGTTTATTTATTTGTTTATGTGGATTTTTCATTCATGAAGTTTATTTTATCAATTTTATTAGGGGTACCCCGAACCAAAAATTTCCTTTTTTACTTATTAATGTGTTATTTTCTTGAATTAAAATAAGTGGAAATTTCTATGAAAAGCTTTGATCCTTCTTCACTATTTAGCACAGTGTCGTTCTTTGAAGTTTTGCATGCATTGAGTAATGGTCCGATTAGTTTGTATAAGTCGGGTCTTTACATAAGAGATTCATATAGATGTGGTATGACTGCATCCATAAGATTTATATTAAACTTTTTATACACAATCAGATAAATTGGATATCTCATTGTATTGTATATCGATCATTAGAGAATATGTTTTCTCGTAATCAATACCAATCTATTGTGAGAGTTATTATGGGATTTGTCTCGCTTTATATCTTTGTAACTTCCCTTTATTTGTTTTTCTTACAAATACCTCCACTTGTATCACATATGTTTGACATTCTCTAATGTCTGGCCTACTAGTTTTCACGATTTCAAAAATGAGTTTATTTTCATTGAATTGTTTCTTTCTACATAAGTCAATCTTTTCGGTGTTGACATTTTTCATACTCACTTTCATAAATAACCATGAGTAATATTGTATGCAAAAATGTTGTCAACTTATATGGTTCCATTTTTTTCATGTCATGACATAATTTATCGAGGTCTCATTATTGTCTTCATTTACTTCAATATGCTTATGAGTACTCATATTTAGGATTTCTTCTAGAATATTCATATTTTTAGAGTGAGTCATTTTGATTATTGACTACTTCTTTTTTGAGGATTTTTATCTTGAAACCAAATGGTCTATCACTCTTCTAGCATGTCCCAGACTCATTCGTGACAACTTGCTCCAACTATAGGAACATTTGCACCTGGTATATATGACTTAATTACTTTCCTAGCATCTACAAATGCATCTGGTAATTGATTTGCTATATAATGCAAATGAATTATTTTATGAACTTCACGTTCACATTGATTTTATTGTGAAATTGAGGAGCAAAATGAGGCACAACGACAACACATACCAATACAATATAATATTAAAATAAATATAATATAATATAATAATTAAATAACAAAATAACCAATGAATTAAAAAAATGAAAAATTATGAAATTTCTCTCCAATATTCTTTGATTTCTCACTAGTGTGTACTCATCTAAACAATCCACTAAATGCCACTATTTATAAACAATTTGGCAACTAGAAAGTGGCATTACTTTGACATTAAAAGTGTTGAATCATATGACACATGGATAACTTGGTATTACACACATAGATAATAGGAGATAAGCCATTTGACTTTTAGAGGTCACTAAGCATGGATATTTATAATACTCTCCCTTAGATATTATGATATTTATAATACTCTCCGAAAAGATATAAAGTTTACTCCAATTTCGAAATAATTTCTTTATATATTACACTTGAATTTGAGCTCCATAGAAAATATACAAAGATAATTAGTATTGATATATGATAGAATAATAATAATATGAATATAGTATGGATAGAAAAATAATATTATAAAAAATTATAATAAATCAAATTATTTTGCAAGATATAATCTTCTGGAAAAATAATATTATAAAAAATTATAATAAATCAAATCATTTTGCAAGACATAATCTTCCAAAGACAAAAAAGAAAGATGAAATTTAAATATAAAAGGCAGATGAAATAAACAAATTATAAATAAATTAGGAAATGAGATGGTTGTTGGGAATTATGTTCTAAATCTCGTAATCTGTAAATTAATAATAAAAAATTATTGAATAAATAAAGTATTATTTATTTTCAAATAAATAAAATGTTATTTATTATTTGCTTAACTTAAATCCAATAAACTAAGATCCAATGTCATTTAATGTAACTTGAATAATATGTGGTTGACATACAAGTGGCTTATGTTCAATTAGTAACCTAAAAGGTCTATAGTATGTGGATAAGGTTGGGTGTTTTATTCTGGTAACATACTACTAGAATTTTTGTCTCTATCTATGCAAAAAAACGTCAGCAGATCTTCAAAAATGGTTGGGCAAAACTTCTTCTGACGTTTTCTTGCGTGGGTAGACAACGTAAGCAGAAGGCCATGGACAGATCTTCTACCTACGCTTTTTGAGATTGTGTCGGCAAAAATGCCCATGCAATGAAATGCATGGGTAGAAATGGTCTTTCTACCCACGTTACAAACATCAACAAAAATTGATTTCTGGCCACGCGTCAACATTCACGGGCAAAAATCGCATTTCTGCCCACGTTTTATGCGTGGCCAAAAATCACATTTCTGCCTACGTTACGACTTCTGTTGGCATAACTCTATTTCTGCCCACGCATGATATGTCCGTAGATAGTATTTTATGCCTACACATAGGTAAATGTGGCCAAAAGATTCATTTTTGCCCATGTACGAAACATCGTCATAGTTCTATAACTGCCAATGCATTTATTATTATTATATTATATGCTTGAGGATCAATATTTAAAATAATAATAATTTCAATTTCCTGTAACAAAAAATGTACAACATCATAACAAGTTTAGACAATGTATTCAACCCCTAATTTCCTTGACCTATAAAACTATTCTTAGTGTTTGTTTTCTAAGCTATTAGCTTTCATTTTGGCCATACAAAATGAACAAAATAATATTAAATACACAAAAAATGCTTCGATTGGTTGGTTAGTTTGTCTTCACAAAAAATGCTTCGTTGAGTCAATTAGTCTTTAAAAAAAATATGACATTTCTGGCCTTATTCAAAATATATACACTTGAAAAACATAATATTAAAGTCCAATAAGCACAACATGCTCAAAATTAATAAAGCAAATTCATTTGCATGACTTTCAAAATGATTTTCAAGATCAACTAAAAAGTACCTAAAAACAACTTCATGATGTCTAAGTATGACTTTCAAATTCAAACCAACCTAAAAACTATCTAAGTGACACTTTCACCCTCAAAATAATTTAAAGAGTTCCCAAAAGTGTCCAAAAACTTGTTACTCCCAAAACAACCTAAATAGTTCTTAGGTGTCTTTTTGATATTCAAGACCAACTAAAAAGTGTCTAAATGACACTTTAACTCCCAAAACAACTTCAAAATGCCTAAGTATGACTTTCAAACTAAAAACAAACTTAAAAAGTGTCTGAAGTAACAAGCACTATGAAACCAACATAAGAAGTGTAAGAAAGGTTTACAAAGACGATTGGACTCCCAAAACAACCAAAACATACATAAAAAAAAAAAAAATACAAAAGGCAATTTGACTCCTAAAACAACCAAAGTAGTTCATATGAGTCAACTTGGTTCTCAAAACAACCTAGCAAACATAAATAGTTTTACAAAGACAATTTGACTCTCAAAACAACGAAAATAATTAATATAAGTCAACTTGGTTCTCAAAACAACCTAGAAAATATAAATAGGTTTACAAAGATAATTTGACTCCTAAAACAATCAAACAAGCATAAAAGTCCAATCAAACCTAAGATGCATAAATTTACTGCCATAGTTACAGGATAGCCACTACACATTATAACTTAAACATATAATAAAGCTACTAAATAAATAAATTGGCTACCATAACTGATGGATAACCACAACATAATTTTGAACTTTAATTTGAAAAAAAAAAAAAAACCTAAGTATTTAAAGGTTCATCCCCTCCGTGTCCTTGCCCCAACAAATTTTGAACGATGGTCCATCTATCTTCCCATTTGGAAAGTTGACTAACTTCTCAGTGAGTTCATCTATCATCTTTGTCCTCTTCTCTTTGTCATGTACAGAAGACTCATCATTAGTTGGTGATGCTATTGATTTTTTGGATTCCAAACCAAGGTTGATAAACTACCCAATACCTTCTTGCACACTTCTGCACTTGAGATTGTTTGGACACCATCTTTAGTTGATGCTTCAAGAATTCTTTGCATTTCCAACTATAGAAAGACCTAGTTAGATTAAATGTATTAAATAACACAATTGTTCATTACACACCAATGGCACTTCGTTTCTTATCTCAAATATCGTCCTCATAACTGACCCACCCATCGGTTACACATTTTGTCTAAATACTTCAAAGTCCTCATAACTGACCCATCATTCCTTGAGTCATCATTCCGTGGATCTCTATTGGATCGTGTTTCTATTCCTGTTAGATACATGGAGCAGAAGGTCAAACATACATTCATAATGCATGCTTTTGCTATGGAACCCTCAGGACGAGCCTTGTTTCGTACATATTGTTTCGATGTTAGCAAGCTTCTCTTTATGGGGTACATCAAACTATAGCTCACTAGATCAAAAATTTTCGTCTCCTATGGTAAATGAACTATAAGATGTATCATTAGATCAAAATATGTCGGTAGAAAGATTTTTTCAAATTTGCAAAGTATGAGTCAATATTTGATTCCAAACGATTCAGGTCACTGATACGTATGGTCTTTGCGCATAGATCACTAAAGAAATAACATAACTCAACAATAGTTGTATACACATCCTTTTGTAAGTATGCTTGAACAACAATTAGAATAAGTTGTTGGAGTAGAATGTGAGAGTCATGAGTCTTCAACCCCCACAATCTTCCATCATTGACACTCACACATCGTGATATGTTTGAGACAAATCCATTAGGAAATTTAATCGATTTCAAGAACTTACAAAAGTCTAGTTTTTCACTAGTAGTCAATGTATACGCAACATGTGGCTTTACGAGCTTAGTTCCTTGCCTTTACAAGTGTAAGTCCCTTCGTATGTTCAAATCTTCAAGATCTAAACGAGCATTTGTTGTGTCTTTTGTTTTCCTCTCAATGTTTAACAAAGTTCCAAGCAAGTTGTCACATACATTTTTTTCAATATGCATGACATCCAACTTATGCCTCAATAGGAGTTTAGACCAAAGTTCGGTCCATTTTGTAAGTGTTACAAATGTTGTAACTGTTATAAACGATTTTATCCAAATAGTTCATGTGCAGACATATGAGTGGGGGTACTCTAGACAATGAGATTGTATAAGTGATAACTTGTAGAATACAAGTTATGATAACTCTTTCCTTATAATAATAGAGAGAGTTTAATGAATCAGGCATCAATATTGATAGAAATTATTGATAAATATCTT
Source organism: Citrullus colocynthis (assembly GCA_031780015.1). Classification (NCBI taxonomy): domain Eukaryota; kingdom Viridiplantae; phylum Streptophyta; class Magnoliopsida; order Cucurbitales; family Cucurbitaceae; genus Citrullus; species Citrullus colocynthis. The sequence continues at coordinate 853,348 of QLSR01000385.1, read as the reverse complement.
CTTTGCATTCAACATGTTGAATTAATCAAGAAGTATTTGTAGTTTAATCCATTCTAAGATGCATGCCTTGGGATCTTTGATTTTTGTAGCTTGATCAAAGATAAGATATTTTGTCTTGACTTAGCACTCACCTTGATAGCAACACTGTAATCAGCCACCTACCAATCAGAAGATGACGATAGGTAGATGCATAGCCTCCAAAGCGTCAATGATAAAACATTATATCCCGAAGTACAACGCAAACTCTATAAATTGACAACTCCAATGGCAACAAGAATGTTGTTGCAAAAACGCTAGAAAGTTGGCTATCCTCAAGGAGTTAGTCACTTCGTCGTCCGACCATCCATTACGATACGCAGTGAAGCACATGTGCAACCTGCCATTGGAAGCAAGATATTGTTGCCATGGGCTTGATTTCGTGCTTCCTTATCTATCTTCTTATTTCACTAGTTGTTTACATATTTTATTTGAAGACATTGAGTAATTGTTTTAACGACATTTTTACATTCAATATAATCATTTATCATGAACTTTATCTCTTTCATCTCTTTCATTTTCATTTTTAAGACCATGAGTGGCTAAATTCTCAAAGGTTGGGTTTAGTTATCATCTTTCTAGCGAACAAAACTTAGAACTTAATCTATTTTGTTTAATGTGATTAAACTTAATGGTTGTTTCCATTTAGCTAATCGAATTAAGCAGCTATAATCAACTGCTTGAGAGAGTAATTGATTGTGGATTTCATTGAGCAAAGTAAGTAGTGTTTTTAAAAATAAAAATAACCTTATGTTCAATCAATCTTTAAGCATGCATCATAGAGATATGATTTATATGGCTTATCCACCGAGACGTTAGATTCAAATATGATTGAGAATATGGAATAAAGTCTAAGTAAAGTTCAAAGGATAGATGATAACAACCTCTAACCCTCTTTCTCCATTCATAATTTACCTTTGCTATCAAACTGCTATGCACCACACAACCATCACCATTTAATGTCCATAGAAAGTATCTTTATACTCATGATTTGTTTTTCAAGTAAAGGCAAAGACAGATCGACGAATGATAAGAAGAATCTGTAATCATACTAATGGGACTAGACAGATGCTTCTGCATATATTTTTCTCGAGTGTATCATGTTTTTGGTTTTTGGCAGTCAAATGGTTGAGAACCTCAACCATTTTTCTTATTTTAAACTTACGTTTTCAAGGGACCTGAAGAAATGTTTTAGAAAATAGAAGCAAAGAAAAGGAAGAAACTAGGATTAATGACGGTAAAAAATGCTGGCTTGATATTATGGGCTAGGAATAAGTGTATAATCCATACATTTGGTGGTCCTATGAGATATTTTTCACCTATAATTTATTTATAATCTCTTTAAAACTTTTCATACCTCATTTAATTTAGCTTCCATTTCGTATTATCTTCTAATGTTTTGTACAATATTTTCAATGTTGGCATTTTGGCTCTTAATCTCAAATTAATTAGTTTTAATTAATTAATTAATTAATATTTTGATGTTAACAAATCTAAATTAATTTACTAATAATTTTAGTGTTTGAAGTGCCCATTGTGTAGAGCTTGAAATAACGATTCTTATGCAATTTTAATAACTCAAATCAAAACTCAAACGAGAAATATGATCGGATCAAGCTTAACAAAAAAAAAAAAATCGATATGATGACGTGGTAGATTTTTTTCATCAAAGTGGATCAATTGAAAGGTGCCACTTGGAGCAATGGAGGAGTGACACTCGGTGGCTTTGAGTTTTTTTATTTGTTTTAAAAAGAAAATGAATTTAATATTATTTTATGTCTGTGTCTAATTCTTGAGAGAGTTTTCTCATCTTGTTATTCATTTCCAAATTCTTTGTAAGGGTTGCTCTTAATCCCTAAAAAGAGTTGTTGTAATGGTTTGATCCTCAACGGTAGAAATGATCGGGTTTGTTCTTGTGCCCAGAAAAGGAACGTTATAGTGGTTCGAATCTAAGTCGAGTCAAGTTCATAGTGACATACCGAAGAGAAACTTGGGAAGTGGATGTAGGCCAATTGTGTCGAACCACCATAAAATTCTCTGTGTCAATTTCTCTATCCCTCTCCTATTCAATTTTGTAATTAATTTGTTATTATATTTTATTGCTTAAAATTAATTGCGATTTTTGTTCTTAAAATTAATTGCTCATTTTGGTTTATTCTGATTGGTTGTTCTTAAATTTCTGTATTTATCACCAATTGTCTTATAATAATTAAATAAGGTGGTTTAAAGTGTAATTAATTGTTTATTTCTTGTTTAATTCAAAGTGATTTGCATAAAATTATTGTTTAAATTACTTATTAATAAAAGGAGTATTGATTTGTTTAATTGAGCCCATATTAGTAAAAAGTTTCAATTAGTTTTAATAAACAATATTCACCGCCCTCTAAGGTTGTCATACCAATCCTACACTTGGTATAAGAGCAAGGAGCTCTACTACATAAATTATTTTTCAAATATTATTTTGGTACTTAAAGTATTCTATTAATATTTTAAAAAAATACTTGGAAAGGTTAAGTGCTAGAGCTATGGTAACTTTAGAAGATCATTCTATTGATAGGCCCCTGGTCTTTGATGGTCTTAGAAATTATAATGTTTGGAGAAGTATAATAAAAACTTTTATGCTTGCTATGGATTTTAATATTGTGTGTTTTTTAACATGATTTATCTAAATTTCAATTGGATAATGAGTTGCTCACTTAATGCCAAAGCCATAAATATTATATATTGTGCACTGGATAGATAGTTATGTGATAAAATCCTACATTTTGATTGTGCATATGATATTTGGAATTTTCTTGATAATATGTATAGTGTAGAAAATTCTCCTTGTACTACTAATGGTCTATTTGATGTGAAGAAGAATTACCACTAGCAAAATCAAGAAGAAGTCCATAAAGTAGAAAAAGAAAAATGTGATGGATCCTCACTATGCTTAATGGCTCATTTGGATGGCTCATTTGGATGACGATTCTGTAGATGAGAGTGATGCATTTGAAAACATGTAAAGTGATCTTGAAAAAGTTAGCTCTAAATATTTGAAATTATCAAAGAAGTTCAAGACATTGTCTATTGAGAATGAATCTTTGATAAATGAAAATGCATGTTTGAGAAATGGAGCTAATAATGTCTTGTTGCATGATTTTTATTGTGATGAGTAAAATGCTTTGATTGATAGGATTAAATTCCTTGAAGTTAAGAATGATGAATTAAAATCGTTGTCGTGTGAAGTGACAGTTGAATTAAATGATTTGAGAAATAAAAATGAGAAATTAGAATCTTTTTCCTTAGAATTAAGTGATGAAATTACTTGTTTGAAAAATAGAATTATTGTGTGGCAAACTAGCAATTATACTTTAGAAAATGATAAATTTTCTATTGTTGATAAAATTAAATTTCTTGAGCATGATGTCTTTGACAGTAATGAACTTGTTAAAACTCTAAGATAAAAAGAGTCAAATCCTATGGATGAGCTTGAATGTACTAAAGAAAGTATGAAGAAATTGATTAGTAGTACACAAAAATTTGGTAAAATTATTGACATGGGTAAATCTTTTAATGATAAACGCAGATTGTGTTATGTGAATGAAAATGATTCATCTACTTCTAAAAGTACTACTTTTGTTGAAGTCACCCTTTTTTTGTCTCAAGATGCTTTATCTAATGTCTCTAATTTTGTTGAATCTAAATTTGTGTCAAAGCATGAAAAAGCGAGACCTATGCTTGAAAAATCAAAGTTTGTACCTGAACATATTTATGAAAAATCAAAATGCATGCATAGTGCTAAATCTGTGTCTAAACGTGGAAGGCATGAAAATTTAATTTTGTGCATTTTTGTGGAGTTAAAGGTCATATAAAGCCAAATTTTTTTAATTGAAAAATACTCCAAAAAAGAATTTATTTGAGAAAAGGGTTGTGCAAAATCTATTAGTTAAAAAGAAATAATTGCCTAATGTTATATGCTATTCTTGTGACAAAGTTGGACACATTTAATACTTGCTATTTGTAAAAAGTCAATACTAATAATGTTAGAACTAATTTAAAATGAGTTTCAAAATATTTAATTTACTCATTAACAATGAAAGACTCAAGAAATGGATACAAAATCTTTTGGTTGAACTTTGTTTGTAGGCATGATTCAAGAAGAAATGGTTGCTTAGACTTCAAATTGAGAAATTAATTCAATTGGAGCAACTTTTATGACTTGCTTGAGTCCAACAAGAAAATTTGGTTGTTTGGTAACTTTATATGTTTTTTTTTTTTTTTTTTTTTTTAAACTTTTGATATAGTTTTTTTTTTTTTTTTTATTTTTTTTTTTTTTTTTATATTTTTTATAAATTTTTTTTTTTTTTTATATTTTTTATAAATTTTTTTTTTTTTTTATATTTTTTATAAATTTTTTTTTTTTTTTATATTTTTTATAAATTTTTTTTTTTTTTTATATTTTTTATAAATTTTTTTTTTTTTTTATATTTTTTATAAATTTTTTTTTTTTTTTATATTTTTTATAAATTTTTTTTTTTTTTTATATTTTTTATAAATTTTTTTTTTTTTTTATATTTTTTATAAATTTTTTTTTTTTTTTTTAAATCATTGAGATAAGTATTCTGTTGGTATCTTTTATAAAAATTATATTTCTTGAATAATTTTGAAAGGTTTAAATTTGATTTCTTGAATTATATTGATTATTTGCTTAAATACCATGAGAAAGTATTGGGTACATATTTAGCATATCTCTATAGATTGAAATGTTATATTGATGTTTGATTTGGTAGAATTCTATATTTTGATATTGTTGTGACTAATTGATACATCAGCTGTGAATTGTATTATTTTGCTGGTTGATAATCTGTTGCTAAATGAAAATTATTTGGAGTATCTTATTTGTCTTTTATTGAGAAGAATTGATCAATGAGCATGTTGAGCGGTTGTTTTGAAGAGTTGCTTAAATTCTTTTCAACAGGGGAGTATCTCTAGAATAGAATGAATTTATTTTCTTGAACCCCATTAGTATTTTGTTCAAAAGTTGGTACAAATATATTTGTTATGCTACCATTGATAATGTTCTCTCTTTGTGCAGCATAATAGGTGCTAATGTTGATTTGCTATTATATGGTATCATTTTTTTTTTCAACAATTGATATTTAATTTATAATATTTTATATTTTAATATCTCAATTGCTTGAATTTTACTTGAATGTTTTTATCTCCTTGGTATTTATTTATATTTCTTATTTGAAAGAGAATGCTTGATTTTATAAGGAGTTACATATACACATTTATATATGAATTTCATGTTAAAATGAAATTATTCTATATTCCTTTATTGTTATGTACCCTTTTATACTTATCACTTATCCTTTTAGGGGTAGTAATCTTTCAAGTAGAACTTTATTTCAAAATTTTGTTTGATATTATTTCTACCCTCAAGTTGAATTATATTGTCAAATGTCTTTTTGTGCCTTATTAAGGGTAGTGTTCAATTGATTTTAAAAGGGGGAGAAATTCGTGAAATCAGTCTTAAATAAAATTAACTTGAGTTTGGTTGATTCTCTGTGACGCCTCTTGATTTTACAATGTTGTTGCTTATTTTTAGAAGACATATTGATAGGAGAGAATTGCAAAACTATGTGTTCATGTTTTAAAGGAGAACTTTCATGTCTTTATATTATTTTTCTTAATTGTCCTTTTTGATTGATTCCAAAAGGAGGAGAGGTAATAAGACAAATGAAAACATGTTATTGAATATATAATTTGTTTTCAAGTTAATCAAAATTATATGTGCGTTGATTGGGATTCAAGTTCAAATTTTATATCACATACCTTCATTTTTCTTGAGTAGTTTGTCATCATAAAAAAGGGGGAGATTGTTGGCTTTTTTGACCCTTAATCTCAAATCAATTAATTTTAATTATTTAATTAGTCAATATTTTGGTGATAACAAACCTAAATTAATCTACTAATAATTTTAGTGTTTTGAAGTGTCCATTGTATAGAGCTCGAAATAACGATTCCAACCCAATTTGAATCACTCAAATCGGAGCTCAAACAAAGAAGATATAATCGAATCAAGCTTAACGAAAAAATCCCAAGATGATGATGTGGTAGATTTTTTCATCTAAGTGGACTAATTGATTTAAATGATTTAGAAAGCATGTGTATATGCATTTTCATATGATTTAAATGCAAAATGTATACATATATTAATTAATTAATTAATAGTTAATTAATTAATTAATTATTGTTATTCATCTAAGTATGTAATTTAATATTATGAAACACATGCAACATACATAGAATTAAACTAGTCATTATTTAAGCATGAGATTACTTTTTAAAAAAAATATTGAAGTATGAGATTGTTAAAATTAATGATTGGATATGATTATTTAACTAAGACTTTTAAAGAAAAATTATAGTAAATTTAGAGGCCAAAATATGAACACAACTCGACTGGTAATTTAACATTAACCAAAATAACAATCATATGTTTGAATTCTCACATACCTACCGCTTTACTAAAAAAAATCTATTAAATTTATAGACAATTTAAAATATAATTATAATAGAGTCAGTTGGAAAAAGAGACAAACAAAATACATTAATTAGGTTCATAGCCCTAATTTATTACTTTTGCAAGGAAGGCAAAAAAACATGTCCATGTCGTGTGATACACCTAATACACTTGATACATGTAATACACTTGATACACATGTGATACACATGTAATACTCTTGATACATTACTGTCTTAGATCTGATATATCGTTGATACACTCATGTCTTAGGTCTGATACATTCACGTGTTACTTTAAGTATCTATTGATTGAACTTTGAATACACTCATGTCTTTTCACTACTTAATTTTCTAAAATGTTCTTATTTCATTCCCGTTTTGTTACTTTTCCTCTCCCTAATTAATTTGAAAAAAAAAATTCAACCACTTTATTTAAAGTACATACAATATTTTTCAACCGATTAATTAAAAAAAAATTGTATTTTAGTTGATGATATGCTGATGTTGAAATACAATACTGATAAATGGTTAATATATTGCTAATAATAATACACTCATTTATACTATTGATACACCCTAACTAACATACTATTGATATTATTTATAATGATACTGCTAGTAAACATTATTGATATACCATTGATATACTTTATAATGTTACACTCATTTATACTGCTAATGCACTTGACTTACATATTGTAGATATACTTTATAATGATACACATGTTTATATTGTCGATACACTTGATTGTTATATTGTTGATATAGTTTATAATACACACGTTTATACTCTTGATGCACTTGATCAATATATTGTTGGTATACTTTATAATGTTACAATTGTTTACACTAATAATACACTTGACTGATATATTGTCGATATAGTTTATAATGATATACATGTTAATACTGTTGATACACTTGACTAATATATTATTGATATATTTTATAACAATATGCACATTGATTGATATTAAATACTTAGTGATTGTTATCTGATTTACTATCTACCTTATGGGCACTTATTAGGCTTAAACCCAAAATTTTCAAACTACCTAAAAAGATGATGTCCATAATAGGAGTCAAATCACTATTGGCAAAACTGTTGACCACCAATAATCATCTTAAAAAGATGATATCTCTAGAAAGAGTTATATCACTATTACAAATTATAGTTCATGATAAAGTCGGGGTACAATTTACTTGTAGTTCAATTCTTATTAAAAAAAAAAAAAAAAA
>QLSR01000385.1:800090-845013 GCA_031780015.1 Citrullus colocynthis | reverse complement strand
AAACTAGAGGAAAATAGAGTACGGAAAAAAAAAGGAAAAAATAGGGCAATTTAAGTTTTTAGGAAAGAAAGTCTTAAATTGTAAAAATATGGAAGAAGGAAAAAAAAAAGAAAAAAAATAGAACATTGAAATTGTTATAGGGGTCATTTTGGAAAAAAAACAAATAAACAAAATATTAAAACTAAAGATTTTGCCATATATGCAAAATTTGAATATTAAGGACATGCTTGCAGAATCATATTTTTAAATTGCTACCTATTGCAAATTTCCATTATAATATATGTTGAAGTTTTGCATCCATGGATATTTAGAGTGAGTGCATATTTTTGTACTCCTTATAAAAAATGACTACACTAATGTTTTTAGGAAATATTACATGGAAAATCCTATTCAACATATATATTTGAGAAATGGACTTCTTTTTTGAATTATTTCAACCAAGTAAAATTTTGTGTGATTTGGACTATTATGGCCTTCACGGATAATAATTAATATATCATTTATTAATTTAAAGGTAGAATATTTATTTTTGGCATGCAACATATTTTAAGGCTCGATTGTTAATCAATATATTGTTTCCTTTATTTTTGACATAATCAATATATTTTTCCACTATTTTATGGATTCTAATTAATGTTGCAATTCAATTTCCGTTGGATATGTTGGGATTCAATAACAACAGTGTCCACTTCTTTTCCATTAGGAAACATCCCCATATTCAGTTGATGATATCATAGATATCTTCAAGCAGAAATGACCCTTACAAATGATCCTTACATCTGCCATAATCGTTAAAATTTAGGCTCGTTTATCATTTCATTTCTGGTTATATTATCCACAGTTTACAGTCATCACAGTATTCAAAACATCTATATTCAAAGGTTTGTTTAAATGTTTGTTTATAGTACTATATCCAACTTTCTTATGCCAAAATTTGTAGACATGTCATGTAACTTGTTTTCTTATTACTAATTTTGCAAAATCGAGTCTTCGCTTGTATTAATATGGGTAAATTATCACTTGTTGTTTATGTACTGCATTTTCAGTTGTTAATTCTCTATAATTAGAGTGTTTATACATTATATGCCAAGGTATATATGTGAAGTATGAGAGTATATTCTATACTAGACCAAATACGTCAAGTTCTATGTACCTTGGTATATATACCAAAGTATATATATGCCAAGGTTTATGTACTGCATTTCCATTAGTTAATTCTCTATATTGTGTTTCATATATTAGACCGAAAAGTATATTAAATATATTCTTATGTATATGATTAATGACAGAATTAACATAGGTTGCCTGATAAAACATTGTTTGAATTTTATAGGATCCAATATTGTTCCCATTGTAAATGGTGGTCATTTCAATGAGTTGGATAATTTCGTCAACTACAAAGTAGCTAAATAGCGTTGCATTTAGAAATGTCCTTTGCTGATTTGCGACATTTGGTTTTGGAGAAAATAGATAGTATAATCAGCTTTGATAATGTTGACATTTATGCTTCTATTGGATCGAAGGATTTTATAAAGAAAGACATCATTATTACAAAAGACAATGATGTAAAATGGTTATTTCACCTTATTTCAAGTGGTGTTCAAAAGTATTGTTCATTGATTATTAACTCTATAAGTACCTTATCATTAATTATTGGTCATAGATATCCCATTGAAGGTAGTAGCGTTAGTCATGATCAAGATGGTCGTTACCACACAATTGATTTGAATAAAATTATACCTGATTTCCAAGTTAACATGGATGACATGTTTTTGTCAAAGAGTATGTTGTTGAATCTTGTGTGAGCTATTATGATTAAGATAACTTTCAATACAAAACTGATAAGTCCAATAAGAAAGTCTTTGTACTTAGTTGTGTAGTTGATGAATGTCAATGGTCTCTTCGTGCTCATTCGGTTGGAGACAACGATAATTCTACATGGATTATTATTCGACTTGACAATGAGCACTCGTGCTCTTTAGACATTGTGTTGTTTGGACATAGGCAAGCTACTTTTTCAATGATAAAAGAGTGCATAAAGAAGAAGATTAGCATTGATGGTAGCCAGTTGAATACTCCAAAGGATATAGTTCACTATACACGTATAGAGCATGATTTGAATATTTGTTACATGAAAACTTAGCGTGCTTGAGAAGTTGCCACTAACGAAATTCGTAGTTAGCCCGAAGAATCTTACCACAAGATTCCATCATTTGCTTACATGTTGGCTATCAAAAACCTAGGTATATTCTCTATATACTGTACATGTCATTAATATTATATGAGTGTAGTGTATATATAAACCACGGTTTATTTGTAAGTTAACATGGTTTATATTTTAAATTAAATGTTCTAGGTTCAATGGTTGAATATAAGGTTGATGAACAAGGGAGATTTTTATATTTCTTCATGGCATTATCTACATGTATTTCTAGTTGAAAACATTGTCGCCTTGTAATATTTGTTGATGGCACTGTTATGAAAAACAAGTATGGTTATGAAAAACAAGTATGGTGGGATGTTGTTAATTGCTTGCACTCCAAATGCAAACAAACAAATATTCTCCTTAGCAATTTGTGTGGTTGATTCTAAAAATGACTCTTTATGGAAATGGTTTATGAGGAAATTAAGAAAGATCATTGGTAATAAAATAACATCATTATTGTCTCTTTAGACATAAGAGCATAGTACAAGCAGTTGAGCTTGTACTCCCTAATGTCTACTATTGTATATGTATGGTACATTTGCATAGAAATATTAAGCCTAGATACAAGGGGAAGCTTGTAGACTCCATATTTTTCTTATGTGCAAAACCTTTCAACGTTGTGGATTTTGAAATTTAGTTGTGTCAGCTGGAGTCCAATGCATATGACATACACGATAACTAAGAATCAACTCGTTATTCTAGATGGTCTCGACCTATTCACCTTGTAGTGGATATTTGATAGTGACAACATATTAGAAAGTCTTAATTCTTTCATTTTAGACATGATGGGATTGCCTATTACCTTCATGCTTAAAACTTTAAGGATGATCATACAATAATGGTTCCACGATAGGAGGAATGATGATAATTATCAAGTTACTGATTTTACTAAATCGACTAAGCGAATTTTTAGAGATTAAATTGATAATGGAAAAACAATGTAGTTAAGTAAATAATCAATGCTCACAGGTTTATTATTCATATACATACTTACACATTTTTATCATGACAAGTTAATCCAGTAAACAATATGCAATATCAAGTGTTGGATGAAACATTTCAACATGATGTGCACTTGCCTTCCAAAAGTTGCAGTTGCAGGATATGGAACATTTTGTAGATTCTGTGCTCACATGCATGTGCAATGTTGAGTAAGAAACACTTATTGATTAAAGACTATATGTTGGTGTATTATCTTAACAGCACTCTTTCTTCCATATACAAAGATTCAATTAATCCTTTGGGTAATCAACATGTTCGGCATGTACCTAAAGATGTGAGCTTCATAAACATTCTACCACCCAATGTCAAGCGTCTAGTTGGTAGATTTAAGAAGGTGAGACTTCCTTTACAGAAGGAGTTTAAAAGTGTGTCAAGTGTAGTCATTGTGGAAGACAGGGATACAATAAGAAGAGATGCAAATTTTCACTAACGCAATAAGTTTTTTGATATTTTTTGCATTTATTGAAGATTTATGTTAGTTAGACATTTGCAGAGACCTTTTTTTATGTAGTGTTATTTGCATTATGTTTTCAGTTATATTCCAAATAAACTATTGATTATATCCACATTCATGATCCACGAAATACCTATATTTTCAATAAACACACTTCATTGTTTACAAATATTTGTTGGTTCATAAAGTTCAAAACTTTATCAACCATAGATTTATTATGCCTAGTCATAACAATTAGTTTCATTATTTCATACTGACGTTCAAATTACTATTTTATGAATATTACTAACATATATTTGGTTGTATATATTCGATGAACATTTTTAATTGTAATTATATATCAAATTAACCATTGATTATTTTGACATCCATTGAATACTAAATAGCTATATATCAATGAATATACTCCACTGAATAACTCTATACTGAATAGCTATATTTTATGACATATAAAATAAACTATTGTAAACATATTTAGCCGTTTATATGCGATGAACAGTAGAAGTTGTATTTAAATATAAAATAAACTATGGATTAAATGTGTATCCAAATGCATAGTCTATAAACATCAAAAGTGTTGTTCAGAACTAAAAACCATAAACATCAAAACTAAGCATAATAAATATGTGGTTCACAAAGTTCAAGACTAAAATACGTAAACATAGTTAAACTACAGCGGGGACATAATGTTGAAGGATGGTGCATTAAAACTGTCTTTTAACTTTAATTTCTCTCCTTCCATTTGTCTCCTAGAATTTGGTTGTGAAAGGTGATTTAATCATTTGTTAAGGTATGACTATCCTACGTCCCTTGGTAGATTGCTTACGATACACACAAATGAACTAATCCCTCTCAACTATTACAAAATATAGATCCTAATATTTTTTAGTAATCCAAAATTTCAATTTAGAACAATTGTCATATACTACATAAGCACAGACAACATGAATGTAAATGGTGTTGCTATCATAATTAACAATATTGTATCGACCTCAAGTAAAATACATTACTATTGAACTCAAACATAATCCTTCGACATTCTATACTTTCAATTAGAAACCTACATTAGTCTGTTAGATAACAACCTTCAACTATAAATATATCAACATAACAACCACAATCAATATATGCTTAACAATTTTAATGCATAGTCACACACATAGTTCCGAATGTACTTCATACCTCATCAAACGTTGAGGTATTTGCATGTATATCAGGCCCATATATAAGATTCTGTTTGTCATAAAAGAGTATATAAGTTATATAATATTAAGTTTGTAAACATACTTATAATTATTGCATCTATATAAGATTCTGTTTGTCATACCTCGTTTATATTTGATTGGCCATCTATGTCTATGTGCTCCATTTCTTGTTCAGATTTGTGCTCATGGTCATTACTATCTTCTCCAGATCTTTTTCAGGTTCGGGTTCATGGTCATTATTATCTTCTTCCATTGTGTTGTGATTGAAAATGTGACATCCCGAATTTTCAAGTAATATTAAATTAATTATTTTGGATTATTTGGATATTCGTTTGAATTTTGAAGTTTAATTGCTTTGTGTTAAGGAGATAATTCAATTTAAGGCAAGCGTGATAAAAGGTTTTAATTCAATTGATGGAGAATTGAATTTAGTTTGGAGATTTAACAGTTTGATTTAATTTGAAAATTTGGAGTGAGGTGAGATTTAAAAATTTGGTTAATTTAAGGGAAATGGGTAAGTTATTAAGGAAATTGTTTTTGTGTTGGTGGAATTGTTTATTAGGAGATATTGAGTTTTAATAAATTAATTTAAAGGGATAGTTGGAAAAAGATTTGATTGGTGTGATGAAAAATATATTAATTAAGTTGTATGTTTGTTTTGGGAAAAGAGGAAAAAAAAAAAAAAAGGAATTAAAGAAATACATCATCAATAAGGTTACGAGGAAAAATATATTTTATAGGGCATCGACGCTATTTTTTAGAGAATCATAATTGGTGTAGGAACAAAAAGTATGATGGAAAAGTGGAATGTAAACCTCCTCCAGTTTTCATGGATGGAGAAGAGATCTTACAACAAGTGAACTTATTAAACTTTCTCGTATTCAGCAAACATCCAAACAAGCATGATAAGAAACAGAAACGAAAATTAAATTGGAACAAAAACATATATTTTTCCAACTTCCATATTGTTCGAAACTTTTGTTGAGACATAAATTGGATGTGATGCATATTGAAAATGATATTTGTGATAATTTGGTTGACACATTGATAAATATTGAGGGAAAGAATAAGGATACGACAAATGCACGGTTGGATTTAGAAGATCTAAATATACGAAAATGCACAACGATTATATTATGTAAGTATGTTTAGAAAGATAAGTGACAATTATATTAAATTAAAGTTTAGTGACATTACTTTTAATTAACAGTTTCTTTCATTGCATGAGAATGAAAATATATCTGATGATATATATTCATTAGTAATGGGGCCGACTTCAAAGGTGCACTTGTACAATGGATGTATTGTTAATGGAGTAGACTATCACAATATAGAGCGTGATAATTGCCGAAGTACACAAAATAGTGGGATCATGATGCCTTTAGAAAAGTGAAGGTGGAGGTATCTCCATAAGTTCTACGGTGTTATCAACGAAGTTGTGGATTTTTAGTATGCTAAAAGAAGCATATAATTATGTTTAAGTGTACATGGTTCGACACAGACCCTAAAAAGAAAAATGGAGTACAAAATGATTTAGTGTATATATCAATTAATACCGCTAGCCACTAGTTTGTCAACAAGTCTTTTGTATTTGCTAGACAAGCTAAACAAGTATTTTACATAAATGATCTCAAATATGGTAATAATTGAAAGGTGGTGCAAGTTGTCCAAAATAAGTGTGTGTAGGACATGCCAAAAGTAGAAGAACAAGAGAATGACCAAAATGAGTTATTAGAAGTTGTGAATGTCATTCTCTGTACAATTGATAACTCACCTAAAGATATTAATTTATGTAAAGATGATGCTGATCATATAGTCATAGAAGAACAATAAGTTCAACAAGTTGACGACTTCATAAATGACGAGGAAGAGGATGTACACTTATCTTCTGATAGGAGCTTGAGTATCGATGAATATCCCGATAGCGAATAATTATGTGAATACGTATTTTATTTTTCATTTCATATCTTATGTATTATTGTATAATACTTTTGTGTTTGTATAGGAAAAATGGTAGGTCACACCAATCAAGAGACATCAATGAAATATTTAGAACTCGAAGCAATGGTCACATCATCTTTTGTGGGAGAAAATTCAGGTTGTTATGAACACATTTTTTTTTTATTAAAAGATGTACAATTTATATTAGATAATTGTATAAACTAATGTGTAGTTTCCTCATAGGCTAGTTCTATGACTAGTAGGAACATACGTGGGTATTCTCGGAATATTAAGTTGGATAGACATGTCCAACTATATGGGAGAATTTTTATCGAGATCGACCCTAATTGGAACAAACTAGTATGTCATAATGCAACAAGGTTTAGTAATGCAATTGGTACCAACGTTCGAGAATCTTTTTCTGTTTGTTGGGGAACATGGAAAGAGGTAACAAAAGAATTGAAAGAGTTTGTTAAAAGTCGATTGTTGGTAAGATGCTCATTTGATATTTTACAATTTAGATATATGTGTGTGTATTATAATCAATTTTCTTTTTTCAGAATCACTTTGAGTTTGACTTGTCCAATTAACTTGTCAACAATTTCATTGATAGATAGATGCAAACGTCCTTCAAAGAGTATATGTCAGAACTCTACAAACACTATAAAAAATATGCAAGTTTTGAAGAGGCACGAGCACACCCACCCGATGGACTTAAAAATGCCATTGAGGAAGGGTCTTAACCAATATCAGGAGAAAAGATATGCGAGCAGGTGTTGGGCATACGATCGGGTTGGGGGCCAAAGCCTAAAAAATCAAGAAAAGAGAACTCATTATTGATTGTATCCTCCTAAAAAATTATAGAGCAGCAACGAAGTGAGATACAATCCTTGAAGGCTAGAGTGGATGAATTAGAGAAAAAAAAGACAAATTGAAATAGATGAATTGAAAGTCATGGTCTCACAACTCATGAACCACAAGGAGATAAATCATAATAGGTATGAAAACTTTTTAACTTTTGTGGTAAACTATTTAAAAGCGTATGTATTGTTATCCTGCAGTTATGGTAACAACATAAATGTATAATTTATGTTTAAGTTTGAGATAATTTTATGTGCATGTTTGTGTGGGGGGAGTGGGGAGTATATGGATAAATACATTGAGTTTGATATTATGATTGAGATTGATATATGTTATAATGATTTTGAAATTAAAGGGGGAGGGGTGGGGGTGTGGAGATTGCCTAAAGTGCATTTGAATTTTCTTAGGTTAATCATTTAGTTTTATCTTCAGTTTAAAGTTGGTATAGGAGTTGGAGATTGGTAAATGTTATAATGTTACTAAAGTTAAGTTTAAGTCTTACATTGAATTGAGATTAATATGTGAATAAATGCATAGTCATGTTTAAGTTTTATACCATTGTTGATATTAGTTTTTGGATAAATGTATAATGTTTAAGTTTGTATTTTGTAGGTAGCTCGAAGGACTACCTTCAAGATGGATCTCTCTGAAATGCAAAGTTTAGGTTGTAGATATAATTTGTAGATCTGTAATACTATTTTGGTTTCAATGTTTTATAGATACTATGTAATGTTTAAGATAAAGATAATATGTAACGTTGAAGATAATCTTAAATGTCATTTTGGTGTTTATGTTTTAATTATGTAATTTTTAATATACTATGTATTGTTATTTCAGTGTTAATGTTATGAAAGAAAATTATTGAATTTAAACAGGTTTGATATTTAATAAATTTTAAACAAGTTTGATATTTAATAAATTATAAACAGTTTGATACTTAATAAAATATTAAAATGTAATATAAAAAAATACCTCTCCCGACGCCAAATTTAAAGGTGGCATCGGGAAAAATAACATTCATAATATTTGGTAGAACTTTTCCCGATGCCACAGTCACATTTCGTCAGAAAAGATAACCTCTTCTGACGCCCAAACACATTTTAGCATCGGGAGAAGTGATTTCTCCCAATGTTTGATACAATGGCGTCAAGAGAAGTCGGGAGAAATTATTTCTCCCAACACCCATAAGTTGGCGTCGGGAGAAATCACTTCTCCTGACGCTCAAATGTATTTTAGCTTGCGTCCAAACATTTATTTTCCCAACGGCCATAAGGTGGCATCGAGAGAAGCCATTTTTTGTGACACCATAAATCAATCTTTTGGTGTCGAGAGAAGTGACTTCTCCTGATGCTACCCTACGGGCATTGGGAGAAAATCGCTCGAAGTTTTCCGTCGTGAAATCATTTATTCTCGATGAAATTAATTTTGTGCGTCGAGAAAAGGCTTTTCTGATGAGGCTATCCCGACGGTATGAAAACCACCGACAAAGGCTTTCCCCACGATTTTTTGGCTTTTCTCAACGGTTTTAGTCGTCGGGAAATGGCAAATTTTTTGTAGTGACTACAAGTTGCTGAAGAGGTGGATCCTCTTACACCATCCACCTATAAAGAATTTGTTTCGTGTAGTGAGTCTGCTCAGTGGCTTGCTGCTATGGGGATGAGATAATCTTGTTGATATGTTCACCAAACTAGTTCCACATGGCAAGTTCTAACCTTGCTTAGACTTGCTAAATGTTGTGAATTGTTAGTGGTCCCTTCTAAGACACTCTTGAGGCATGAGGGAGAAGTCTGGATATGTCTAGCAATGTGTTCTATGTTTCATCTAGTACATCTATTATCTGTGAGATAATTCAAGTTAAGGTGGAGATTTGTTGAAATGTCTTGAATCCTAAACCTAATTAAAATTGGTATTTGATATATCTAATTATTTAATTCTTTTTCTTCTCCACTCACAGTATAAACTCTCTAACCTTATAAGTATTATTCATTCAGTGACATTCTGTAATCCTGAAACATTCTCTCTAATAAAATTGTTCTCCCTCTACCCTGTGAACGTAGCTAACACATTGTTAGTGAACCACATAAATTTGTGTATTGATCTTCTCTATTTTTAAGTTCTTTTGTATTATTTAATTGTAGATTTCATAACACTCTTTAATTACCAAATTACTGCAACGTAGTTCTTAAAAAAAAATCAATAGAAGATAGAGTCTACCATCACCGATATCACTCTACTGATAGACTCATATCAATGATAAGTCCACTCATATTGTATTGATAGAATGAATTTATATTTGACTTCAAAAACTAATAGAGTTTTACGTGCACTGAAGTTTATAGGTGACTATCTCACTAATAGAATTGTACATGTATTGAAGTTTATTAATGGTTATCACCGATAGAACTATGATTGGATTTAAGTCTATCCGTGGCGAATATCACTATACACTTTTGTCATTGATAGAGCTCAAAATGTATTTAAAATTTATCAAAAATTCAACTTCCACGAGAAAGAAATTCATCTACAACAATGACTTGTGTTAAAGGTGAAACTTTCGGACTAACTAAAGGATAGAACAACCTAAAACTTAGGAATATGACAAATTTCACCAAGATGGCAGATTTCTCAGGTTGAGCGTCAAAATTGGAACGCAAGATGGAAAGATGATGAAGGAGTCAATTGAGGAAGAAGAAGCAAATGTCCGATTGAAACTAGAGAAATCAGAGGAGAATAATGGATTTTTTATTCCAAATAAAGGTATAATGAGAATAAAAATAAAACAAATCAGGATATTGCAAAAAAAAAAAAAAAAAAAAAAAATTGCTATATTTACCATTCCTTTTTAATAATGCTATATATATATATTTTAAAGTGCTAACATTGCAATTACCTCTCAAAATGCATGTACCTTTTGTTCTTTTTAATAGAGATTTATGTTGTGATGAAGTGAACTTTCTACACCGATAGCCAATGCATTAAGTATGATTGATAAAGGTCTCAAAATGCATAATTTTAACATATGTTTTGGTACTTTTCCTTAGTGAAAGTCGTTCTTTACATATTATTTACCCCTTTAATTGGCATAAATTGAATAACTTGATCAAGTATAGGACCTTTAACCGTCTAAAGTGTGTTTTTCTTGTGTTGGGTTGTTTTATGAGCTTCTATAGTGAAATTTAACTATTTTGCAAATAATGTGCTATATTTAACTTTAATCATATGCTATAAGAAGGTTATTTATAGTGAAATTTGGTCTTTTCTAATTACTATTATTATTGTAATAAATTTTTGATAGCACATTTCTTTTTTGCTATATAAATTTTGTAATAACTTTTACTTATGGCTATAAAAAGTGTAACGACCCAACTAATACAATCTAAACGGACCATTACTCAATGCATGCAAATTTTCAAGAAAGACATTATGCGGTTAGTAAGAAAGAAACAATGCTTTCCATGGAAATTTCTGTTTATTTAAATTCAAGAAAAACAATGCATAACATATAAAAGAGAATTTTGGTTCGGGGTACCCCTAATAAAATCAATAAAATTTCATGAAACAGAAATCCACATATCAAATAAAAGACAAGCTTCAAAACAAAATTTGACAATTGGACAAAACTCATTAAAACATGCAATACTAAGCGGAAGCTACTACGGGTCCCGTGAAGCCATCAAGGATTTCTCTTGTCATTCGCCAACACATTCTTTCCCTTACCTGAAAAAAATATAAGATGAGAGGATGAGTAATTATATTACTCAGTAAGTGACCCCACTACCGGAGCCGGGCTAGGCACCCAAGTCCTTTAAGTGCATCAACCATAAGACATGCATATCTAACATACTTTTATAGGAAACTGGTTATACTCGCCCTACTGTTGGTTTTGGATGTCCACAAACCTCTAGAGCCCCCGAAGGAACTCTTACCTCTGGTGATCCCGAAGGAACACAAACCTCTAGTGTACTCGAAGGAGCACAACCTCTGGTGAACCCGAAGGAACACAAACCTCTAGTGTACTCGAAGGAGCACAACCTCTGGTGAACCCGAAGGAACACAAACCTCTAGTGAACCCGAAGGAACACATCCTCTAGTGACCCTAAAGGACCACAACCTCTAGTGAACCTGAAGGAACACATCCTCTATTGACCCCGAAGGACCACAACCTCTGGTGAACCCAAAGGAACACATCCTCTAGTGACCCCGAAGGACCACAACCTCTAGTGAGCATCCAACCGACGTAGGGGAGTTACCACTACCCATCTTACATGCTCAAACAAATTCGCACTCCTTCCATTCCATTCCATTCCATAAATTCATACATTAACAGTACTGTTCATAAACACTTCATAGTACAAACATATACATTATCATTCACATAAATCCTTTAGACATGGGAATTTCATACAAGCATGCTATATCACATGGGGCTTAGATATTCTACTACATCATGGCAACTAACATACGGCGAGAAGGCAGTTCAGGTAGTAAGACCACTTACATTGAGACTAGGTGCAAATAGCTAACCAAGCAGCCAATTCTCACAAAATGCTTAAGTTAAAACCCCAAGGTGCAACTAAGCCACAATCTTCTTACATACTTCAAACAATGAGTCCAACCAAAATGGACCCTTAAACCCGCTTGGACAGCTTGTTTCTGATTCCAAAATCCATGGAAGCCTGAATCTAAAATCCAACCTCAATGAGTAATAACAATTAAAACCAATTCATACTTACCCAAACAGTCCTGACCTAACCAAGTCTTGAAATCCTAGCGTAACTCACAAAAAGGGATAATGCCAGAGAGAGCAGCTGGGCAACAACTTGCAAACTCATTGACATCCAAGATTGGCTTAAGTATATACTTCTTTAAATTCTCTTTTCTTTTCCTTTTCCAGAACCCTAAATATATATATTTAAATTTCTATTTTCCTTTGCCTTTTTCTTTTCCTTTTCCCAAAACAAAATACAACTTATTTAATATAATATTCCTCAACCCATCAAATCAAATCTTTTCCAACCACCACTTAATAATTTATTTAACCAAAATATCTTCTAACAAATCAATTCCCTAACTTAAATTCAATTCTAACTTATCCTCATATTTTCTTAAATTAATCAAGTTCTTAAATCTCACCTAATTTCTAATTTAAATCCAACTTTTAAATCTCTCCCAAATAAATTCAATTTTCCACTAATTGAATCAAATCCAAATCTTTTTATCATGATTACTTTAAATTGAATTATTTTCTCAACATAATCCAATTAAAGCTTCAAAATTCAAACAACTAACCAAATAATTCAAGAAAATAAATTTTTAAAAAAAACAAATTACTTGAAAATTTGGGATGTCACAAAAAGTATTAACCCTTTTATCAACATTGTTTTTCATATAATTTAATTTTATGCTAGAAATAAATTCATTTTCTTATTTAACTATCATTTAAATGAAAGATGTCGATAAAATTTATTTCAAATACTCATTAGAGCTAAATCATCAATTATAAAGAGAAATCGTTGGGCCTCTATATAAAGGATTAGAAGCCTCCTTGATTCTTCAACAATCATCAATCTTAAGGAGAATAATCTCACCATTTTGTTGGAAAAGCTATAAGCAAGTGAGGTGATGGCTTAAGGCCCCTATTTTGCGTGTGTGTGTATATATATATACATTGGTATATTGGTATATTTAATCCATAACGAATGGCTCATGTCTCTCAATTTTGATTGGCTCACAATTCAAATTTATTAACCTTTTATCTTTTAATTCATAAATCCTTTCAAATTTCCTTAAAAATCTCAACCATTAATATAACTCCCTTAAAAGCTCTCATAAGTTTACATTGGGAGAGTTGAAGACCTTTCATATTTCTTTTTTTTTTTATTTATTTTTTTCAAAACTAAAACCCTCCCTGTTTCCCTCATAAATGTATTATGTAGTTTACATCGGGAGAGTTGAAGACCTTTAATATTTCTTTTTTTATTTATTTTTTTCAAAACTAAAACCCTTCCGGTTTCTCTCATAAATATATTACGTATGGTAGGTTAGATTCATTTTAAGTTGAATTATCTCTCTCTCTAAATCTCTCTCAACTCTTAGATTTTCATTGATATTCTGTGTAGCCTAACGAGCCCAAGTTTGATTATCAATGGCTAGAGCAGAAATTATTTCCTCAACTCAAAGCTGCTTCAAAGTTCCAAGTTTTTTCGTTCAAATTCTTTATCTCTTTTTGAAAAAAAAAATTATTTCATATTATTGATTGTTCATTGCCTTAACATCTAAGATTTGTTTATATTTGCATACTTATACTATCTATACATCTATTAGAAAATATGAATATGGATATGAAAAGCTCAAGAAGAAAAGAAGAGTAGAAAAATTGATTGAATCTCAAAAAGGTGCTCTCGATAAATTTGTTATTGGAAGTAAAAGTAATAGAACTGATGAAATAATAGAAGAAATGATAGGTATAGACAAATTGAAAGATGAAACAAAAATAGTAGATAATTATATGGTTGGAAGATGAAATAATTAAAGAAACACGATCAACTGAAGATTCTTTTAGAATTGATTACTTTTACTATATTATAGTTCAAGCAATTTCTTCACTTATAAATAGATTTGAACAATTTCAAGGATACGAAACTATCTTTAACTTCTTATTTGATATGAAACTTTTAAAGTCATTAGATGATGATAATTTGAAAACATATTGTATTAATCTTGAAAATACGATACATTTTCTAACATTAGTGGTTTAGATTTATTTTTTGAATTAAAAATATTCAGAGAAGTCTTGCAAAATCAAATTGATTGTCTAACTAGAATATTAAATTATATAGAAAAGGTAAATGCTTTTTCAAATGCATATATTGCTTATAAAATATTATTAACAATACCATTAACGGTTGCTTCTGCTGAAAGAAGCTTTTCAAAATTAAAATTAATTAGCTCTTATTTAAGGTCAACTATGTCGCATGAAAGATTAAGGGTGTGTTTAGATTACATTTTCAAGTATTCAATTTAAAAAAATAAGTCAGTTTGGAAAAAAAAATTGGAGTATTTGGCAACAATTCAAAATAGCTTTTGAAATGTATTTTAAAGAGTTTTTTATCACAAGAGCTCAAATAATGAGTTTTTTGAAAAACACTTTTTTCTTAAGTCAATCCAAACGGGCCCTAAATGGATTGGTCATATTATCCATTGAAAATGATATATTAATGAACCTAGATTATCAAAATTTAATACATAATTTTGCATCTCAAAAAGCAAGAAAAATAAATTTTAGACAATATTTTATATGAAGGCCCCTCTATTAAAGTTTTGCCTAATGCATCATATAATCTCAAGCTGCCCCTATTTCCATCATTCCTTTAGTTTCTTTTTCCAATTTTCATTTCTTGTTTCTTTATTCTTTGAAAGTTGATATTGTAACTATGACTTTGAATTAATGCAATCTATCATTCTTTATTAGTTATGAGCTAAATTTCTAAGGGATTCAGTCAAGTGGATACCATAATATCTTATGGCTTGAGCAAATGCTAATTCCTCGTACCGCCTCGACTCTTACATTTCCTTTGTTGAATTTAATGTTAACTTGTTAAGTTAAATTGACCACTTAATTTAACATATTAGTGGAGTCTTAATGCTGAGAATCTTAAGATAGAAATTGATTTCACAAATAAATATAGGACTAAAAGCCTAGAGATAGTATTGTCATGTAACATTAAAGATAAGATACACCATAGGATTTAGAAATTGCATGTAAATGATCTAGGATTTAGCTTAGCCATAGAAATATAGGTTTAGCACGCTATTTAGGCTCCCATAGAAACTTAATATATGTAACGATCCGACTAGCAACTATCTAATCGGACCATTACTCAGTGCATGCAACAATTCGAAGAAACGACACTATGCGGAATGGTAAAAAAGAACCCATGTTTTCATGAAAATTTCTACTTGTTTTAATTTAAGAAATCAGTGCAATAACAAATAAATGAAATTTTGGTTTGGGGTACCCTTAAGGAAAACAATAAAAGAAGCTTTATAAATGAAAATCAACATAAACAGATAGGGAGAGGAATCTCAAAACAAAACTAGACAGTTGGACAAGATTTCATAAAAGAAAACATGCAAAACTAAGCGGAAGCTGCTACGGGTCCTGTGATGCCATCAAGGTTTCTTCCTGTCATTCGCTGGCACGTTCCTTCATTTACCTAAAAAAAAAACATAAGAGAAAAGGATGAGTAATTTTATTACTCAGTAAGTAACCCTACTACCGGGGTCAGGCTAGACACCTATATCCAATAAGTGCATCAAACATGTGAGGCATACATATCTATCATACATCATATTTCTATAAGTGAATGGTTAGACTCGCCCTACCGTTGGTTATTAGTGCCCACAAATCTTTAGTGAGCCCCGAAGGAGACACTTATCTCTGGTGACTCCGAAGGGACACAATCTCTGGTGAACCCGAAGGAACACAATCTCTGGTGAACCGGAAGGAACACAATCTCTGGTGATCCCGAAGGAACACAATCTCTGGTGATCCTGAAAGGACACAATCTCTGGTGAACACCCAACCAACATAGGGGGCACTACTACTCATCGTACATGGTCAATAAAATTCACAATCATTTCATCACATGAATGTATACACTAACAGCAAGGTTCATAAACGTTTAGCAGCATGATTTATATACTAACAGGCACATATACTTTAAGACATGGAAAAACGCATATAGGCACAGTATCTCATAAGTGCTCTAGAACCTTACTACACCATGGCGACTACACATATGGCCCGAGGGCGGTTTAGGTACTAAGACTACTTACATTGAGATTAGGTGCAAATAGCTAACCAAGCAGCCAATTCTCACAAAATGCTTGAGTTAAAACGCCAAAGTGCAACTAAGCCACAATCTTATTCCATACTTCAAACAATGAGTCCAACCAAAATGGACCCTTAAACCCGCTTGGACAGCTTGTTTCCAATTCCAAAATCCTTGGAAGCCTGAATCTAAAATCCAACCTCAATGAGTCAACAATTAAAACCAATTCACGAAATTACGATAAAATCAACAATATTAACCAAAACAGTCCTGACCTAACCAAGTCTTGAAATCCTAGCATAACTCACAAAAAGGGATAATGCCAGAGAGAGAGCAGCTGGGCAACAACTTACAAACCCATTGACATCCAAGATTGGCTTAAGTATATATACTTCTTTAAATTCTCTTTCGTTTTCCTTTTCCAAAACCCTAAATATATATATTTAAATTTCCCTTCTCCTTTTCCTTTTCCTTTTCCCAAAACAAAATACAACTTATTTAATATAATATTCCTCAATCCATCAAATCAAATTTTTTCCAACCACCACTTAATAATTTATTTAACCAAAATATTTTCTAACAGATCGATTCCCCAACTTAAATTCAATTCTAACTTATCCTCATATTTTCTTAAATTAATCAAGTTCTTAAATCTCAGCCAATTTCAAATTTTCACGTTAAATCCAACTTTTAAATCTCCCCCAAATAAATTCATTTTTCCACTAATTGAATCAAATCCAAATCTTTTATCACGATTACTTTAAATTGAATTATTTTCTCAACATAATCCAATTAAAGCTTCAAAATTCAAACAATTAACCAAATAATTCAAGATAATTAATTTTTTAAAAAAAATAAATTACTTGAAAATTTGGGATGTCACAATATAAGATCGAATATGAGAAGTTTTCTATCGATGTTAAGTCACTGTTGACTAGATGCAACTGCATAGCTCGTGGCATAACCCTCTTATGGTTGAAACTGGACTGTAATCCCTATTTTATCAACTATTGTTTACTTTTTTTAATTCAGCACTCAAACTAATCATCATTCATTTTAACTGGTTACCATTGGATTAATTGTTTCCATTATTTTAAACAATCTAAATTAAATCCAGCCTTGTGAGATACGATACATGGAATACTCTTAAGTTATTACTTATTGATAGTGTATATGCTTACAGTTTTATCATCTATACATATCCGATTGATCAATAACTCAACTAACACGACATAAATTATATATCATCGCCAAGGGATGAAGTGCTTGAATTTTCACAGGCACATAGTTTGAACTAAAAATAACTTTATTAAATTTAAAGCACAACTATAATATATAATCTTGAAATTTGTCGTCCATGGATATGGGGTGGCTGCAAATTTTCTCCCTAGTTAAGCCAAAATAGAAAACGACAACGTTAAAAATTCAGTAATATATATATATACACACATATTTGCACCAACAACTAACTATTGTCGAAACAAGATAGGAGTGGGAGATAATGTTAAAAATTGAGTGGCTGCAATTTTTCTTCAGTCAATAAGAGGGGAATAACATATATCTCTAAACTAATCAAAACTAAACAAATAATTATTAGGGTTATTTTCATATATAGCAAAATTAGTCTAACTATTTTCAAATATAGAAAAATTGTACTGTTTATCAGTAATAAATTTCGATAGACTTCTCTTGTTTGAGCAATAGACTGTGATAGACTTCTATCGCGTATCATCCAAGCGATAGAAGTCTATCATAGCTATAGATAGTAAAATTTTTCTATATTTGTAAATAGTTTAATATTTTTTAATTTATAATAATTTCGCTAATTACGACTCTTTACAAATATAGTAAAAGGAACCAAAATATTTACAAATATAGCAAAATTTCATGGTCTATCTGCGATAGATCACGATCGCGGTCTATCGTAGATAGACTACGATATTTTGTTATTAGTTGTAAATATTTTCAATAGTTTTGCCATATATTTTGTAAAATGATATAAAGAATAGAAATAAATAATGTGTGAATACGAATATATTTTTATAATTTTGCAATCTTGACACCACCTACATCTACGTTGAAGAAAATGTTTCTTTCCCTTGGCTGCCTTTAAAATTTGTGCATATAAAACATTCAACCTTGCCTCAGAAAGAAGAGAGAAATCAAAGCCAAGCAGTGTGAGCAAATGGATATTCTCTTACTTTCTATTTCTTTCTTTCTATTGTCTGTCATCTTTGCCTTCAACTTTCTGCTGCGACCTCATCGCCTAAACCTCCCACCAACCCCACCTTTTTGTCTTCCATTCATAGGCCATTTTCATCTCCTCAAACATCCTTTCCATCAAACCCTTCAAAACCTCTCCCAAAAATATGGCCATGTCATGTCTCTCCGATTTGGTTCCCATCTTGTTGTAGTTGTTTCGTCTCCTTCTGCCGTGAAAGAATGCTTTACAAAGAACGATATCATTCTTGCAAATCGGCCTTTGTTGAACACTACAAAGTACTTAGCATACAACCAAACCACTATGGGGGTCTCCCCTTACGGTGAACATTGGCGAAATCTCCGTCGAATCGGCTCGCTCGAGATTTTCTCAACAAATCGCCTCAATTTCTTCTTGGGAATTCGGGAAGATGAAGTTAAACGTTTGCTATGTAAATTATGTGGTAATTGTTATAAGTTGGAAGATGAGTTTAGAGTAGTGGAATTGGAGCCTATGTTGCAAGATCTTACATTGAATGTTGTTATGAGAATGGTGTGTGGGAAGAAGTTTTATGAAGAAGATTATTCTAGCAAGTTTAGAGATATTATGACACAAATTCTGGCACATGGTGGGGCCACAAATCCAGGAGACTTCATACCCTTATGGAATTGGATTGATCCAACTGGTTTTATGAAGAGGGTAAAGAAGATTGCAAAGACATCAGATGAATTTCTTCAACAGTTAATTGATGAGATTAGGAGCCAAAATGATGGAGGGGACACTATGATTCACCATTTACTTAGTTTGCAGAATATTGAACCTCAATATTACAACGATCAAACTATCAAAGGACTCATTCAAGTATACACATTCCTCTCTCATACACTTTTTTTTATGGTTAAATTACAAGCTTAGTCTTTGAACATGTTTTAAGATTTTGTCTATTTATATATCTTTAAACTTTTGAAAGCGTTTAATATGTTTTAAAATTTTCAATTTTGTGTCAAATAGGTTACTGAAATATTTTAAGAAAGTTTCTAATAGATTCCTAAATGTTTAATTTCATATGTCTACTAGGTTCATAAATGGTAAAAGGTGTCAAGTAGATCCTTAAATTTTCATTATTTTTTCCATTAGATCGTTAATTTTCTTTTATATATATCTAATAGATTATTGACCTATGCGACATATGCGACATATATTTTTAACTTCACATGTCTCTGCGAAACATGAAATTAAAAATTTTAAGGTTTCATTAGACATAAAATTCAATCTTACATATAAAATGAAATTATCAATTAAGATTTTAAGAGAAAATGAGTATACCAAAGACATATTAGATACAAACCTGAAAGTTTAGAAACATCATAATATATTAGACAAAAAAATAAAATTAAATAAAGTTTAGAGACTTATTGGACATAAAATAGAAAGTTCATGATACGTTTTTAAAGTTTAAGAACCAAATAGACATTAAAATGCAAAAACTAAACTTCTAACTTTTTTTTTTTTTTAATATGATAATTTCTTCTCAATTCGTTGTCTCTCAACATCTTGAAAGTGTTGATGAAATTATGGTATCTTTTTTCCAATAGTGAAAAGAATAGGAACTTTTGGACATATTCGGAATATGTGGGCTTATTTATTATTAGTGTCTTATTGTGTGTATAAAACCCAATGTAAAAACACCGATTCTGGATAATAAGTATTTAGGCCTAGTTTCAATCTCTAAAAGCATTGAACATTAGAGTATTCTACAGAAATCTGTCTTAGAAAATACTTAGAATATATTGACAAAATTCTAACAGAAAATACTTAGAATATATTACCAAAATTCTTCTAGCCATAAATTCAAGGGTGCCGACTAATTTAAATAGGAGTGATAACTTAAGAAGTCGTATCAAATCAAGAAAGAAAAACAAAAAGTGATCAATAAACACAATAAGTAGTCTCTTTCTCAAATGAAATTTTACTTGAAACATCCCAAAGCTTGTTCCAACAAGTGTTTGGTTTTCGTAGGATATATTTTTAGCTGGAATAGACACGTTAGCTTTGACTTTGGAGTGGGCACTATCTCACTTGCTCAACAATCCAGAGGTGTTAAAGAAGGCAAAAGTTGAGATAGATTGTTGGATTGGGCAAGAACGTGTAGTTAATGAAGCTGATCTACCAAGTTTGAGTTACCTTCAAGGAATAATCACCGAGACTTTGCGTCTTAACCCACCTGCTCCTCTGCTTGTGCCACACTGTGCATTATTTGAAGAGTGCAAAATAGAAGGATATGATGTTCCACGTGATACAATTATATTGATTAATGCTTGGGCTATCCATAGAGATCCAAGTCTTTGGGAAGATGCAACCAGCTTTAAACCTGAAAGACATGCAAGTGGGATTGAAGCTTCAGAGTCATATAAACTAATACCATTTGGAGTGGGGAGGAGAGCATGTCCTGGTGTGGGAATGGCGCAACGTATACTTGCCTTGACTTTAGCGTCGTTGATACAAAGCTTTGAATGGGAAAGAGTTAACGACTCATTGATTGATATGAGTGAAGGTAAAGGGCTCACAATGCCCAAAGCTCAACCATTGGTAGCTAAGTGTAAACCATGCCCAATCTTGAAAGCCATCCTGAAAGCACGTACCAATTGCTAATGTTTGGAACAATGTAACTATTACGGATATATATATATATATATATATATATAGAGTTGAGTAAAAATTATGAACTCAAAAAAATAAAAACAAAAATATTAGTAAAATCAAGTTTTATTAAGTAATAATTTCTCTCTCATAGTGCTTCATTCCTCCTAAGTTACTTCTTTATCATTTTAATTTCCATCTTTCCTTCTTTTGATCTCCGATTGTTATTTTTTCAATTTTTATTTCATCTTTTTAAACTTCAATGCACTGCTTCACTACAATTTCTCTTTCTCTCTTGGTCTCTCCTACACTTATTTATTTCTTTGTTGGTTCCTTCTTATTCATCCTTTCTTATTCTTATTTAATTATTTGTTTTTATTATGTCGATGATATATATTAAATTGTACTTAAGGAAATAGATCATTATCAATTCATCAATAAAAAATACTTTCAATTTGACTATTAAAAAAACAAGATATTTGAAGAAAATATACACATAATTAACATGTTTAATATACATACTCAACTATTTCACATTTAGTTTATTTAATTTAGTTATTTTAAAAAAAATTACCCCAAGGATACGGTAAAAAAAAAATATTTTGGACGATATAACCTTACCATTTGAAAAATACCTAAACTATCTTCACTTAAACTTTTTTAATATTTAATATTTACTTATTAATTATTCACTTAAACTTTCCCTCTCTCCTCATTCACAATTAAGTTTCTCTATCTTTCTATCTCTCAATTAGTCATATCTCTCTTTTAACTCTCCTACCCATCCAAATTCCTAAACTGAAATAAGGAATACAAAATAAACTTAGAAAGACATAAAGCATATGAAAAGTTGGAAGGTAAAAGAAAAAAAAACATTTATTTTATAGAAATTAATTTTAAAATAATGATCTTACACTAATTATAATTAATAGTGCAATTTTAAAAAGTTTAGAAATTCAAAAGTTTTGTAATAGTCCTCAACTTCTTCAATATATAAGAGTTTTCTCTTACTTTTATCTACAAACATTGATCCTCTTCTTTTAGGTTGTTATTCTTTCTCCTCAATATTAGATTAATATTTTCTTCAACTAAATAAAATTTATAAAATTTTGATAAGTTAGAATATGAAAAGGGAAATAAAAAATATATCGTTAATTTATTTTTAAAATTGTAATTATACAAGTGTATACAACCTTACCTATATATTTAATTTTAAAAGGAAAAAACTACCTGCAACACACGTATACAAATCTAGTATATATAAAAGTGTGAACGAGGAAGAAATTTTTTTTGGACAATTTTACCCTCATATATTTTTATAATGGCTAAATTAACCTTAAAAAATAAAACACTATCCACATTCCTCTCTTTTAATCTTTCATCTCCCACGCCTATTTATATTTCCCATATCTCTCTAAATATTCACTCTCTCTCAACTCTTCAAATTCATCCGCATCTCTTTTTATATATATATAAATATATCATTATTTTCTTTCATTCATACTCACAAAGTCACAACAAAAAGCCAAGAGGTGAAAAAATCACATCATTCTCTCCTCTAATTTTTATTTTTTTTGTTCTATCTATTCTTTTAGCTATGATTGTGTGTAGTTTTTCCCTTGTATTTCTTTATGTAGATATGTAAAGAAGATAAATGCAAGATAAATTACCTTAAATGTTAAACATTTAAGGTAATTTATTAAGCTATTTTCTTCTTCTTTCTATTTATTGCCCCACCTATATTTTTCTTATAGACGTTTTTGTGTGTACTTTACCATTTCATTTTTTATTATAGAAACAAAGATAATTGGAGCCACTTACAACACAACTCGGTACTTCTTCAACCATAACAAAAACATATATCTTAATTAATGATGATTTTTTTTATTATGAGTTATAATTTTTTTTATTTTTTATTTTTATATAATAAATTAAAAATTATAATTAAAATATGTATATAATGAGTTGAGTGTGTTGTCAAATTTTGAAAGTCATAATTAAATAAATAATGAATTTGGAACAAGTTTAAAGTTATTATACATGTTATATAGGTTAAGAATTATTTAATATATATAAGAGAAAGAGAAGGGTTAAATTAAGAGTTATTTAATATATGAAAAAAAAGCTGAAACATAAATTAATATTATATTTAACTCTACTTCTCTCTTATTTCTACACCTCTCTCCAATGAATATTACGAAAAAACACTAATATTATCTTTAATTCTACTTTTCTCTTATTTTTCACACCTCTTCCTAACTTTCCATTCAATATATTCGTCAGTTTTTTCTCTCTTAATCATCTAAATTCTTATATTTCATTCTAACTTTTGATTATCTCTCTATTAGTTGAGCAATTATTTTAAAATACTTCTCTAAATAAGCGGTTAGAAACTATTCTAAAATTTATGAAATTATCCTAAATTATAACTAAAGATTGAATGTCAAAACTAATTGTTTTACAAACTTTTTCGGATAATATTATCCTTATCATTTCATATAATACCTAAATCATTCTACAATCCATTTTAATTATTCAATTAATGTTTTACTCAACTATTTTTGTATCTCTGTCAATTCCAAATTCTCCCTCACCTCTCCTCTCCTCATTCATAAATTTTCATTTCACATATTAACTTTTGATTGTGGCTCAACCTAATAAAATAAACTCTTAATATTAAACAAGTTTGAAGGTTTCTTAATTTTTCAATAATCTAATTCTAAAATTTATATCTTCATGTTAATTTATTATTTATTATGAAATGCGAAGAGTTTTAGAACTCTAACCATCTTCATTTCTAACACTAAATAAAAAGCTCTCCTAAGTATTTTATACGTATTGTAAGGTTGTATTGTTTGAAAAAAAAAATACATATTACTTTATACATTGTATTATATTATTGTGGAGTATAACCAATCTACTATTTTATGTTAAAATAAAATAAAAATATTATTAATCTAATAAAATAAAATGGAAATGTCACGTGCTTGTACGTGTTAGAAACTAGTATATTAAATATATAGCAAAATCGAATTTAAAACCGTTCACATGTACAGATTTTAAATGTTTAGTTCGGTTTAATTTAACTACCAAACCATTTCTACCCCTATCTTTGACCCAAATCCAATAATGTTTCTAGATCAACCTTACCGGAAGATCAACCTTCATTTCATAATCTTGATGATATGGGTCTTGATCGTACCCACTTCTTGGTTCTTGACAGTCATAGTGTGCTCGTCGGTATGGTTCGTCCTCATTTCACTAGAGCTGTAAAATTCGTAATGCCTAAAGTCCTCAAATCTTGGATGTTCTTGGATTCTTGCAGGTGGTAATACATGCCTTTGAAATTCAAGAACATCAAAGCTGGGACGTTCTTACCGTATTCTTGTTTGGTTATTTCCCCTTTTGTGAAACGGAGTGGACTCGACTAGACGGACCCAAGAGACGAAGCCACATCACGAAGATTTCCTAGGCCTGAGTCTACTAATGGACTTGGGCTTGCTTAGCATAAGCTCCAATAAACTTCAGAAAGTTTAGAGATTTAACCTAGTTTACAAATCTTATAAATAACCATCTGAAATTCAATTAAAACCATATAAAATAACGTTGTTTTAGAATATAGAAAAATGAACTAAAATATTTACAAATATGGCAAATATTACTATCTATCCTTAAGACCGCGATAGACTACTATGTGTGTCTATGTATGTCATGGTAGACATAGATAGTAATCTGTCGCAATCTATCACATGATATTTTTTTATTATTTGTAGATATTTTCTAATCGTTTTACTATTTAAAATAATTCCCCTATAAAATTCGTTATACGTATTATAATAAATGTTGGGATACTACTTAATGAATATTATTTTATTCTTTCACTTATATGGTAATTATCCCTTCAATTTAGAAATAAAACGAGTTAAGTCGTTATTTGTTTTAAATTGTATTATACGTTTATATAGTATATTACAAAGTATATCTTCATTGAATTTTGTTTTTTCAATATATACTATGTTATATTAATTGTTCAGTAATGTATCATAATATGTACTGTGTTTCTTCATATATATTGTGTTTTTTTTTTTTTCAATATTTTCATATGTAACTAATTTTTAATAGTATATTTTATAAATGTAACTACATTGTCATGTATATATTTGAAATTGAGACATATATTCTGTATACTTTGTCATATATGCACATATATATTATACTAAGATAAATAACATCCTCAAATTATTTGAAATAAACTCATATATATTATAGCCTGCATGACTTTCATGTGCGAATTTTGGAAGAAAAATCATTTAATATGCATAAATATGGTATATTTTTAAAATTTTTATTTTGAAAATAAAATGGTTTTAAAAAATTCATTTAATATGTGTGAATATAGTATATTTTCTTTTCAAAATGTGTCTATTATTATTATTTTTCAAAATTTCTAAAATTCGTGCAGGATGATATGGACATTTGAACCATATTTTTGTGTAATATTTCATCTCATTAGACTATTCATAAAAAGTAGGAAGTTTAAGACAATTTTATAACTAAGCCTATCAATTAGGTTATATGTGTAGAAATCCCTAAATTTTACCCCATTAAATTTGAAACTTGAAAAGAAATGTTGCAATTAACATCTCATTGGAACCTAAACAAATGAATTGATTGTCAACCAATTTAAGAAATTATGCAAAATTCACATACATCACAAAATTTAAATTTTAAAAAATGATAAATTTTAAAATCTTAGATTTCTCTATATTAATAGTTACTGAACAAACATGAAGCATAATAAATTGGACTATCACCAAAGGCTCAATTAACTTATAAGTTATAGATGTGTTAGTAACACAGGGGTCTTACCAGTAACCTCCCTTTTAAAATGAGTGTCCTTTAAAAAATCATAGTATCAAATCACATCATCATATGTTAGAATTGATGGTATAAAGTGAACATAATTTAAAATTGTATAATGACTATATGATTTTTTATGTTTGAAAATTA
Organism: Citrullus colocynthis; assembly: GCA_031780015.1. NCBI lineage: Eukaryota > Viridiplantae > Streptophyta > Magnoliopsida > Cucurbitales > Cucurbitaceae > Citrullus > Citrullus colocynthis. The sequence continues at coordinate 818,660 of QLSR01000385.1, read as the reverse complement.
AATTTAGAAAAATTACTTGTACTCAAAAAAATCATTTGTTACATGACTATTTGCTATCTACATTATACTCATGCTTTCAGTATCCAATCTAAAAAAAAAAAAAAAGAAAAATTAGTTTTCAAAAACTAATTTTCGAAAAGTAGTTCACTAAAAATTTAAGTACTTTTTTTCTTCAAATAGATGAAAATCATATTAAAAATTTGAAATGAAACAATCATAAATTTTAAAAAGAGCCTTAATCACAGTATTAGAGTATTAGATTAGGACTGTGATGAGTAAAAATGGTTAATTGTGCCAAGCAAATTCAGAACACTTGAATAACCTAAGACTATAAGACTAAATATAAACTTAAATCACCCACCAGATTTCAGGTTGAACTAAAGCCTATAATCTGCTTCATTTGTCTGTATGAAAAACAGAAAAATGAAAAATTATAATACAAAGTAACCGAAACAGCTTTTCCCAAGGAAAAACCTGTCAAATCATAACTCATATGTCTTGAGCTAACTGATATGTTACTCCTGAGAAGTGTTCTTCGACTGCGTTTTAACAGATGCTCGAGGTCAAGACAATTATTTGACAATTATCGATCTGCAATCTAAATATATTTGAGTCAAAGTTGAAGATGATCGCTCAGTTTCCATTGGCCGTGTAAGTCTTCCGGTTAATGAAGTTGTGCCAACTTGAAAACGAAATGCTTTGATAGACAAGGTAGACAACAAAGGCAAGATATGCAGCAATGAAGACAAATACGAAAATGGCAACGAGCACTCCGTTCACTTCCGATGAGAAGAAGCTCACCAAAAGATACCCGTTGATGGCCATCACCAAGACTGCCACCAGCCAAGAGATTGTCTGAAACAGAAAAGCATGTTGTGAGTTCTTGAACAACAATTATTGTTTTGTTTCCAAACTATTTATTGAACTACATGGACGTTTTAGATGATCTTAGACCTAAACCACAACACCATTTTTTTTTTTTTTTTTTTTTTTTTGGTGCTTAGAGAAAAAAGAATTGAAGATTCTCAATCCAATAATGTCATTTATAGATTCAAAGATGAAGGCCAAGGACTTCTAAATCTATAAGAATGTATTCCATTATAATATACCTAGAATTTCTTCCATTGCTTACTAGTATGTCCTAAATTATCGACTAAAGTGTTTAGTCAAGCAAAAATTAAAAGTGAAATTAGAATTCTAATGTCCAAACCTCTGAGTATTGGAAGAGGTTGATTCAACAAAATTATCAACTTTTGGATTTAAGTTTGATTCAACAAGATCAACAAGGCTACCATCCATGATCCTAAAACATGAAACTAATATGCAAGATATCTAATAACTAAACTAGATAGGGTCTTTACAAAGAAGAAAACAAAGTTGTGACCATGTAATTGATGCATCATTATTTAGTTTGCAATGGACCGTATCACACAAACTTAGAATAGTGATCATCATACACATACCTTTAAAACGGGGCCAATTCTGAAACTACCCATTAGATTTTCCTTCGAAGCCAAACAGAGAAGAGGAATCAGAGCAAAGGGAATCTGAATGGACTGGAGGACATTGAGCCATTCATTCAGAACATCAACCATCGAGTCAGAAGTTTCAAACACAAGAGCAACAATCATAGTTGGAATGATTGCAAAGCTTCTAGTTATCAAAGCTCTTAGCCATTTTTTCAACTTCAAGTTCAGGAATCCACTCATGATAAACTGTCCTGCATAGGTACCAGTGATGGTGCTACTTTGGCCAGCAGCTAATAAACCGATAGCCCAGATGTACAGAATGGGGAAAAGCCCTCCACCATATTTATCTTGAAGATATTGGCCTGCATTTACAAGACCGATGCTATTTGCTATGTCTGTACCATAGAAGGCTTTAGCAAACACAGTTGTAACAAACAAGTTGATGATGAAGGAGACAAAAAGGGCAAGAGTGGACTCAATGGAGTAGTATCTTAGAGCTTCCCGGACCCGCCCTTTCTTACTCGGATCAATATCTCGCGACTGCACAAGAGCAGAGTGCAAAAACACATTATGAGGCATGATGATACACCCCACAACAGCAACAGCCTGTTTAATTGTCTTGGAGCTAAGTTTTGGAATCAAAATACCTGTAAAGAAGATCCATTGTTGGCCATTGTGGAAGTGGCAAAGACAATAATAAGCAGAAAACTTACATACGAAACATAATGAAAGAGCAAAAAAACAAGTCTCCTCAGTCCTCACCCAATAGAAGCTCCTTCCCATCTGGCTTAGTTTCACCAAACATCCAAGCAAATGAGATTGCCATTGTAGCAATGAGGACAGCAAAAACAGCCTCCAGTTTCCTCACACCATAATTCTCAAGAAACAGGAAGATAAAACTAACAAGAATCAATAAAAGCATTTTCAATTGGGGAAACACATAGTCATACACAACAAACCAATTTGGGAATAGGGATGGAATAAAAAAAATTACCAATCTAAAGCAGTGATGATGACTCCAACCCAGAGAGGCAAAGCCCCGTTACTCAGAATCTTAATAGCAATAGCACTCCCAATGACTTCCTGTATATCAGCCCCAATTAGGGCAAACTCCGCCATGACCCACAGCACAATCCTCGCCCAAGTTGGGTACTCTTCTCTACATAGCTCGGCCAAGTGCCTGCCAGTGGCAACGCCAAGCCTAGCCGAAAGCAACTGGATCAAAAGCCCCATGGCCGTAGCCCACAACAGAAGCCACAACAAAGAATACCCAGCTATAGCACCAGCCTGAAGATTGGACTCCAAATTCCCAGGATCTAGAAACGCTATGCTCATCAAAAACCCAGGCCCTGTGAACAGCCAGAGCTTCCTCCATGAAAACGGCAGCAAACACACGTCCGAATCAGACTCCGGTTCGTGGATCCCAATTACCACAACCTTCTCCGTCAAGTCGTAAGCAGTTTCTTCCTCTTCCTCCTCTATCAACGGCTGCTGCTGCTGATCATCGGGATGCATGATTGGATAGTTAACGAAAATGGGGGTCTAAAAATCCAAACTCTGGAGTTGATTGCAGAGCTTTGGCTTTTCTAACCTGGGTTTCGAGTATTTGCCCAAAAATCCTCTTCCAGAAGCTTTATCGTGAAGGGAGGCTAGGAAGAAAAAGAAAGAAACCGCCAGTGGCTATCGCACTCAACGTTCTTTTCCACTTTTCCTTTTCAGAATGGTAGAAAACTTGAAGGGTGATCGTACAGGATTTCAGGCCCCAATTATAAGAAGAACAAAAATAATAATAAAAAGAAAGAACGCCAATTGTGAACAGTATAACTCTGCTCGCTCTTCACCAAACTTAATCTTGACTGATCCACATAAAAGATGAAAAATTTCACAATCCCCAACAAAGGGGTTGGAATCGAAATCTGGTCCTCCAAGATTTGCGTCCTGGATGAAAGTTTAAAACCCCGAACAAGAACAAAAGCCAAAAGGGAGGGGGCCACAGAGCGATATTGAGGCGAAACGGCATCGTAATGGGATACCGTAGTACTGGAAATTATGTGTGAGGTGGGAAGACAGCGTGGAGATAAAGCGAAAGGGACGTGGAATAGGAATGGGGCAAATAGGGAGATTTTTTTTTGGGTTATTGAAATTCGAAATGGGCGACGGAAGAAGGCGAGCGTGCGGCACCGACGGGTTTGATGAAGCCAAGTGTGTGCACGGAACGTGTTCGTGAATGCCCTCGCCGTGGCCCGCCCGTGCCCTCGTGGAATCCACATGATAACTTCAACGTGCCATCCACGTGCTATTCTTTTTTTTACCTTTATTTTCCGGGCTAAATTATAGAAAATAATCATGAAATTTCTACATAGTTTAAAAAATACAACTCCTCCATATATAATAAAAAAATAAGTCATTTTAAAGTGTGTTTAGAATACATTTTCAAGTGTTTAATTTAAAAAATAAGTTGTTTTAGAAGAAATTGGAATATTTGTCAACCGTTCAAAATAGTTTTCAAATATATTTTAATCATTTTTTATAAATAAAAAAATATATACATAGAAATGAGTTTTTTAAAACATATTTTTTTCTTAAATCAATTCAAATACGCCTGTATATATTCTCACATTAACATAAAATAACGGAACATTAACATAAAATAACGGGTCCGCCATTGTACGAATGTCTGTATAAGGAATTTTCAAATTTTGACTGTTTGGTTCAAGAGCCTTTGTTTGCTTTTAAGAAGATGCTTTCGTAGGTCTTTTAATACTTTATATCTAAGACTTTGTATTTTGAATATAAAAGTGAGTTTGTCAGCAAAACCACTGACCTCCTCCGAATGAATTTTCAATTTTAATTCATTTCCCTCAAAAAGTGCAAGGTATGGCATTGGGTGAAGATAAAAAAACAAAAACTAAGTGTTATATAATTATGAAATCCGCAAAATGTAAATGGTAGAAAAATCGATTTAAAAGAAGTGTTTCGGGCTCTAACTACAAATAGATGAATAGTCCAATCAATATTTTGAGCTTCAATTATAATAGTTGAGTTTCCAACTATTATAACCTACAAATAACTACAACATTACTATTTCAAGTCTCTTTGTTACTGTGTTTACTAATAAAATTACAATAATATTATTTCAAATCTTTTTTACCATGTTTACTATTTTTGATCTAGACTAAAATAGCTTGCACTCCAAATACAAACTATCATAATTCACAAATATGATAATCAAGGATTATAATAACTAACTCAGCACCCCAAACATCCTCAAAATTGACGTTGTTCACTACCACTATGTTAGCTACATTTATGAGAAAAGGGAGAGAGCAATTTTATTATTAAAGAGAAATATCATACATTATGTATTACAAACGCATTGGTAGAGTTGGAGAGTTTATATATAGTGGAGTCCTCTAACTCCCACCAAGATGCGTCACCCTAAATCTGGGATTAAGTGTCAAAGTAGAGATATTTTAAAAATATATATATATATATATATATATGGTACTTTTAAAACTATTTGTAAAAATAGGTCAAATCTTGTCTTTATTCATTTGACTAAAATTACATAAATTTTAGGAAAAATATTATAAATGAAAAATATGAAACTGTTTTAGGAATTTTTTTTATATTTATAAATATTTTGGCTCATTAACCAAAAATTTTATTATTTTTATTATTGTTTTTAATTTTGACTTAGCCAAATTACTATTTTCTACAGCCCCTTTTCAATATGTACGAAAATACTTTCCCTTTTTCTATTTTTTATTTGGAAAATTGCCCAAGTAGGAAAAAAAAAAAACATAATGGTAATTGGAAATATAGAAATGATTTTTTAAAATTGTAAATATAGTAAAAAAAATTTAAACCTAATTCTTTTTTTTTAATGATTCTACTTTCATTTATGTATTAGCAAATATATTTGATATATTTCATATTTTTGTATATACATGTTGATACACCAAATAAGGAGAAATTTGGAATGTTAAAAAAATAGAAATTTGCTTTTATGTTTTTTTTTTTCAATATTTACAAATTTTGAAAAACTATTTTTAAATTTGTAAATTTAAGATTTTTTTTCTATTCGTGTGAGTGCTCTTATTTATTTATTTATTTATTTTTGTTTATTTATTTTTGAGATTCTTGTACATTCTATTTTTTTTTTCTTTTCTTTCTCTCTTTTATATTTTAATTGTTTTATTTTTATTTGAGAGGGTGGATGTGTTTCCTAGATTTTTTTTTCTTTTCATAATCCCACAAACTTAATCCACCAATTATTTTACATAAAAATTGAGATAGAATTAATGGACTTCACACATTGCTTCTTCCGTAAAAGAGTAATAAAATATCAAGTCATCTCTGTTAGTTTTTCTTTTCAATTTTATTTTATGTTTCAACGTGTACAAATTCTTTAATATTTTTTTAGAGATTATTATTTTAAATGACAAAACTGCTTAAAATATTTATAAATAATAGCAAAATATCATAGTATATCACACAGACAGTAAAATTTTGCTATATTTAGAAATATTTTGATTTATTTTTCTATATTTGAAAACAAATCTATTTTTTCTCTTTTTTTTTTTTTGGTTTTTTAATTGTTTTATTTTATTTAAGACAGTAGATATAATATTTCTGAATTTAAATAAAAAGAATAAGAAGTTGAATTAGTTTTCTAATCTCAATATTGTATAAGAAATAAATTAATTTATTTTGAATCCTTAATTTATAATAGAATTATTTTTTCCATTTTAATCCAAACATGTGAAAAAGTTATGGTCAGAGTTCTCAATATTTAAACGTGATGTATAATATCTTTTCCAAGATTTAAAAACCTTAAAAAAGATCCCACATCAAGTCTGCACAGATTATCCGCACAAACAAATATAGAAAACACAATTTATGCATTTCAACATCTAAACAAAACAAATCATACACACATTGAATTTAACGAAAAAGGAAAAAAAGAAAAAGAAAATTACATAATATAGGTCAGTAACTGAATGTTTGATTTTTTTTTTTAATAATTCTTTTAAGATTGTGGTTGATTTATTTTATTTAGATTTTGAAATGCATATTTTTTTTCAAATATAAAACAAAATGAACCAAAATATTTATAAATATAGCAAAATTTGATTGTCTAGACTACGATAGACTATGATAGACTATGATAGACTACTATTTGTGTTTTTTATGACATAGGTAAACAGTTTATCTCCGTCTATCACAGATAGGTTATGATATTTTGTTATTATTTATAAATGTTTTTAATAATTTTGTCATTTAAAATAATTTTCCTAATTTTTTTTTGGAAAAATAATATATCTACTATCGTAAATAAAATAAAACAATTAAAAAACCAAAAAGGAAAAGTGAGAAAAACATACAAATTATAAAAAGAGTTGTTTCCAAATATAGCAACATAGCAAAATGAGTCAAATTATTTACAAATATAGAAAAATTTCACTGTCGATAAACTATGATAGACTTCTATCACTCCAACAGTAGAAGTCTATCGCGATCTATAACTGATAGACACTGAAATTTTTCTATATTTGTAAATAATTTGATATTTTTTTTTTATTTATAATAATTTTTAAAAAAAACGCACAAATTCTTCGGAGTTATAGAATATTTTAACCTTCATGCCTTATTTGATTTAATGAATATAAAGCATAATGTAACATGTTCCATGCTTCACAAAATAGATAAAGGATAAACGAATAGTGGCTAGTCCATAGTTTTATTTGAGAGGACTTGATATATTTTGTTACCAGTTTATTTGATAAAAACGATTTAAGGAAATTATCTTAAATGACAAACCTACTGAAAATATTTATGACCAATAGCAAAATACACAATCTATCTACGACAGACTGCGATTGATCTCGATATACTATTATTTGTGTCTATCATCTATCATGGTCTATCGCAGATGGACAGTAGAATTTTGCTATATTTATGTATATTTTGGTTCCTTTTGCTATATTTGAAAATAGCCCTAAAATTTAAAACAATTTATTTATAAGATAATTTTTTTTTTCAAAATGAAGCGTCAAATTTTATTATGTAACGCCTTAATTTGTGTTGTTTATAAATAGTTGTGGTCCCATGCAATTTATCGATATATATATATATATATAAAGACATTATATATTATCAATAAACAATATTTTTGTGGGATAGGGAGATTAAATTATTACATATTTTTAAATACAAAAATTAAATTACAATGTACTAATTTAAGGGACTTGAATAATAGGTACATTTTTTTATTTCAATTTATGTAAATTTGGTTCCATCTTTTTTACATCATGACATAATTTATCGCGATCTTGTTATTATCATCGTTTTCTTCAATATTCTTTTGAGTACTCATATTTAGGATTTCTTCTAAAATATCTCATATTCTTAATTGAGTCATTTTGATTATTAACTATTTTTTTTTCGATGATCTTTATCTTTAGAACTCATTTGTCTATCATGCTCCAATTGTGGTGTAGACAACTTATTGCATCTGGATATTAATTTTACATGGTGTATTTGCAACCAATATATATACCTTAGTCACTTTCTTACAATTGTAAACGTCTACAAACACATCTAGCATTTGATTTGCAATATTTTACAAATGAATTATCTTTTGAACTTTCAGTTCAAAGTGTTTTGCATGGTGATCAAGATGAGACACTATTTATGCATTCAATTCAATTTTTTTTCCAACTTCTTTTTAATTCCTCCCCTAATGTTGGAAAATTTGTCTCATTAATATAATTAGCAAATTGTGTAATAAATATATCATCTGTCAGGGGTTCAAAAATATTTAATAATTGATGTGAAGTCAATTTCCACATCGATTTATAATCACTTTTGAGGGCTCATTTTAAATTATTTCATCATCTTAATTGTTGTTATGGAACAATAATTTAAATATTTACTGGAAATCTTGCATATGAAATATATTTGCCTTCTGGCCATAAGCTCATAAGTCATTGACTTAAAGCATACAAAATAACATGATTTCATATATAATTAAAAGATTTGTTATTTAAACATAAACAACAGGATGTTAAACATGAATTCCTATCAATATACAATAATAATTATCAAATGATTAGGATGTAAACTCACTAGTGAGAGTTTGATAATTAATCTCGGGAGAACATACCACACATGACAATTTATTAGATGGAAGAATATTCTAGTTCTTCAGTGGATGTCGATGCATACAATGAATGTCAAGTTCATTGTTGCATATATTTCAATTACACAAATGTGTGTAATAAAATTTAGAAGGAAAAGCATACAACTTAAATTTTCTATATGCATTTCTCGTAGGATACAATAGATATAATATATAAATACCCTATATATATATATTTTTATTACCAATCTCTCTGGATGATATCTATTACAACATATACCTTTCAAAATTACTAAACTTCTCCTTGATTTACAAGAGAATAAAGTATATCAATTATAAACTTTACTCTTTTAGGCAAAATAATATTTTTCTTTCCAAAATCTTTAATCAAGTCTACAAGACTTTATCATATTTGATTTTTCGCTTCATAGTCCTTTTGAATTTTGGAAATGTATTGTCTATTTTAAATATAATACGCATAGATGCACTATATACAAAACATAAATATTAATTATTCTTTTTCTCTTTAGGAGATTTAAAAAGAAAAATCAAAATATCCCATATACAAGTGGGTCAAAAAGAATAATCATCTCTTCAAGATATTCTAAGAAACTTGTAGCATCCAAATAATATACTTATATCATATTTAGGGGTTAAAAAGATAAGTTTTCTCTTCCAGAGATTCAAATAAATTTGAAAGTTTGCTTCCACACATCTTTTTCCTTTTCATTACAATGAATTTTAGCTTTCAAAAAGACTTTTAAATGTACGATAGGTACAAGATTATTATCTCTTTTGCATCACATTTGAAAAATGAAATTCTCATATGTGTGCGGTTTTAATAGTATCATTATGTCTTCTTCTACCGTGATCATGATCTCAATCACAATTATTAAATATTGCAACATTCACTTCAAGGAGTGTTTTTGAACTATTTGGTTGCGATTCATAATTTTGCATAAAATCATATGCTCATTTGTTTTATTCAATTTCAAATAACATTATATTTATGTTTATCAAAATGTTTCAAAATTTATTTCTCAAATGACTACTGCAAGAGCATATTTGATATATGCAAGTAACATATGCTTATTAGTCCATAAGTATTTATTGATTTAAAATATGTGCAACTACAGGTACATCTAGTTAATAAAACTAGGCAAAAACCAATTCAACTTTAAAGTCCATCTTAGTAATTGATTTATCAAACTTCAGGTGTATTGAATCAAAATTAGCTTTAGGAATAGTAATTAACCATTGTGCATGACTTTCAACTTTGTCATGAGGGAATTCAATCAAATGTATATAATCACTATATATATAAATTTCTAAAGTTCACAAATTTATCCATATGAGAGGAATTTAAATATTAGATAATCAAATAAATTTCAATATTAGCATGACAAACAAAACTTTGACGAATTCAACTCTCAAGTTAGTTCTCAGGTAGAGGTGTTTTTTTACGGTTCGCTTAAATACCTCAACCTAGCCAGAACAATCCTTAGGAAGAGTTTCCTTATAGTCAATTTTTTTAGATCACTAATTCCTTAATATTTTAATTAGTAGCTAATTGATAGATTAATGACCCAAGTGAACTATTAAGCTTTATTTTTAATATTATTAAAAATTAATTCACTTAAGAAATAGGAAAATTATTATAAATGACAAAACTATTGAAAATATTTAGAAATAATAGCAAAATATCACAGTCTATTTATGATAGACCACGATAAACTGCTATCTATATCCATCATAGCATAGATAGACACAAATGTTTATTGTGGTCTATCACAGATAGACAGTAAAATTTTGCTATATTTGTAACTATTTTTTGTTCATTTCTATATTTGAAAACAACCCTACGAAATAATCTTTAATATCTAAAATATTAAACAATTAAAAATAAATTAAAGATAATCTTAGATACTTATTCCCATATTTGAAAGATAAAAGATAATATTATATTGAGAGATAATCTTGGTAAATAAAATATACATTATTATAAACATAATAATTAAGCGTTGAAACAATTGGGAGGAATATACTTCGTGGAATTAAACAACCATTTAAAACATGAATCACATACATAATTAAAATTAAGTAGCAAAAATTGACTAGCATATATATATACTTGGTAGTCCTAAGAAATTGAAGACAATTGATTTGAATTTTTTTATTCATTTTTTTTGTTCAACTTACACGGTGCCCTCGAAGAAGTTATCACTAATTCAACATTGTTTATAGACAACAACACTAAAATACCATAATTGATGTCTTGACTAATACTCTTTCCCCCACTTAAGCACCAATATTGTGACAACCCAAATCGTTGAGCTAAATTCTCCTATTAAGTTAATTTAAATAATCTGACATCATTTGTAATTTGTTGAAAGTGGAGAAATTTAATTTTCAATAGTAAAAATAATTTAATTTAAATTAAGGAATTAAGTTGTAAAATTGGTATTTGTAGTGGTTGGTGAGATTTAGGTGGATTTAAGGAAATTTTTGGAATTTGGCAAGAGATAATTTATCTTTGGAGAAAAAAAAGTAAATAAATAATAACAAAATAAAATAAAATAAAGGAGATTTTATTTTGTTTGGAGAAAAGAAAAGGAGATTTTATTTTGTTTGGGGAAAGGAAAAAGAGATTTTATTTTGGTTGGGGAAAAGAAAAAGGTGAAATTAATGGAAAGAGGGATTAAGGTTATTATAAATAAATCCTCTCGATTTGCGTGCAGAGTAAAAAAAAAAAAAAAAAAGAGAAAATAATCTATCCCTCCTCTCCCTCAGGCGTCAGCCGCCTCCTCTCCCTCACGTGTCAGCCGCTTCCCTCTCCCTCACGCGTCCTCACCGCCGCCTCCAACTTTTTCTTCTTCTTTAGCATCTGTGCCCTTGATGCCTCCAACTTTTTATCTTCTTCTTCTGCGTCCGTGTCCTCGACGCCTCCAACTTTTTTCTTCTTCTTCTACGTCCACACGTCGCCGGAGTCCTCGCCGCCTCGTGTGTTTCATCCGCTGGCTCGCACTCACCGCCGTCCTCCTTCGACAGCCGACGTCGCCGTGGGTCTTGCCGTCGCTTTGGGTCTGCCCTTCCATCATTGGTGGTTTGCTTGCTTCCTCGTACCGTGGGTTTGCTCTTGTTGGTGGTGCTTTGCGGCGTGGCTGAGATCGTGGTCTTTGGGGTAAGGCGTTGGTGTTTTCCTTTGACTACTCATGTAGGTTTAGAAATTCTAAGTGTATTTTCTCTTAGAGTGTGTAGACTGTTGCACGAACTGGAGAATTGGAAGCAGGTGCGGCAACTTCGTGTTAAACCATCCTTTGGGTAAGGATTCTCTTGAATTAAATTTGGTTTTGTTTATAGGGTAGGTGGGTGATTAACTCAAGCTAGGAAATTTTGCTTCCAGTTTTATTCAGGAATTTTTGCAAGGAATTACGGTGCGTTTAGCAATTTGGACTTAGGCTCAAGGTAAGTTACTACCTGAACTGCCTTCGAGCCATATGTATAATTGCCATGATGTAATAGGTTTCTAGAGCCACTTATGAGATACTATGCTTGTATGCGATTTTCGTGTTTTGAAGTTGTATGTGCCTGTTAGTGTATAAACCTATGCTGTTAAACGTTTATGAACCTTACTGTTAGTCTATAAATCCATGTGATGGAATGATTGTGAACTTTATTGATCATGTACGATGAGTAGTGGTGACTCCCCTACGTTGGTTGGGTGTCCATAGGAGGTTGTGTTTCTTCGGATTCACTAGAGGTTGTGTTCCTTCAGTTTCACCAGAGGTTGTGTTCCTTCAGGTTCACCAGAGGTTGTGTTCCTTCGGGTACACCAGAGGTTTGTGTTCCTACGGGATCACTAGAGGTAAGAATCTCCTTTGGGACTCACTAGAGGTTTGTGGGCATCCATAACCAACGGTGGGGCGGGTCTAACCATTCCCTTATAGATGTATGATGTATGATAGATGTGCAGGTCCCACAAGTTTGACGCACTTATTGGGTATAGGTGCCAAGCCCGAGCTTGGTAGTGGGGTTACTTACTGAGTAATAAAATTACTTATCCTTTCCTCTTATATACTTTTCAGGTAAAGGAAGGAATGTGCCGGCGAATGACAGGAAGAATCTTTAATGGCATCACAGAACCCATAGCAGCTTCCGCTTAATTTTGCATGTTTTCTTTTATGAAATTTTGTCCAACTTTCTAGTTTTGTTTTGAGACTCGTCTCCCTATTTGTTTATGCTAATTTTCATCTATGAAGCTTCTTTTATTGTTTTTCGTAGGGGTACCCCGAACCAAAATTTCATTTATTTGTTATTGCGTTGATTTCTTGAATTAAAACAAGTAGAAATTTTCATGAAAAACATGGGTCCTTCTTTACCATTCTGCATAGTGTCATTTCTTCAAATTGTTGGATGCATTGAGTAATGGTCCGATTAGATAGTTGTTAGTCGGGTCGTTACAAATATTATATGCTTCAAATAAAATTCAATGCACAAATGCTGACACATAGGAGAAATTAACATTTTCCCCACCCTTATACATGTTTTAAAGAATTGAAAAATCTCATCACCAAGCTCCAATCAATTCAAAGTGTAAATAAAATTTTGGAATCTAAATTTACCATGCAACTAGATTGACTTTTACTATTGATCCAATCAAAATTTAAAATAACTAATATCAAATATACCTTAACCATCAATTTGCAAATACCTAAATCATATAAGTGACTAAATTAAAATACCCACCATCTATAAACTTCAAATTTTAAATACCTTGAAAAGATGGAGATAATTCTAGTGGGTCTTTAACCTTTCCAGTGAATTGACTCCAATCTCTACAAACATTTCAATGTATTAGAGACTCGTGCTAATGATGTATTGTAAAATAAGGTAGTGCAGGAACAAAATAAGAACAAAAAGAAGCGAAGTAAAGAACAAAGTAGAGAGAATTAGAAGGTAAAGAAAACAACTCAATTGTGGTGTCTATTACAAATGCACTATACACCACTATTTATATGACATGGAATGATGTATCTTATAATATAGAATTCAACGAGTGTGTATATTACAACATAAAATTGAATGAAAGATTTATAATATTTGGTAACCTATATAATTATGAATATCTACACTAAATACTATATTTATAATATCTATTACATTTATAATAATATATAGTTTTTAAGCTTTGACTTGAAATTTTTTATCACTGGGTGAAAGTAGTGTTTTAAAACTTAATTAAGAAAAAAAAGTGATTTATCACTAAAATAATTATTAAAGGAGCCTAAACAGTGATCATTAATCTATGCTGAACGCAACGCATTTTTTATGTTTGATAACAATATAGTTTTAAGCACATCGTTTTGAGTTGACCATATTTATCTTTCCCAATACAATTCATGCTTTCTCTCACACACACACTCTCTCTGTATATAATATGTTTTCAACCTACCAAACAATACAATTTTTTTTTTTGGAAAATTTACTCTTTTTGTCCTGAATTTTTTAAGATGTGTGTTTGATCGTTAATGTTTGAAATTGATCATTTTAGTCTCTAGAGTTTTCAATAACAATTTTAAAAGGTCTATTTACTAACAAATTCATTAAATTTATCGGCTTGTTGCATAAATGACAATCAAACCTAAAATAATAACATATGTAGCACAATGATAAGAATAATTGTAGATATGGCTAAAAAATAGGGTCAAATACTAGATAAGAATAAGAATAATTGTATATATATTTTAAACTTAAATCTATATTTAAATCTTATATTCCCTCTTCATATCTCAAATCTTTTTATAAATTTAAATCCCAAATTTCTAAATCTCTTATCATATTAACAAAAATTAATTATATTTTCCAAATTCAAATTTGACTCCAAAATTAAAATAAAATAAAATAAAAAATCAAATTATTCAAGATTAGTAATTTGAAAATTAACTTCATAATTTAACTCATTCGACTCTAAATATCTAAAATTAATAGAAAATAGAAATTAATTATATCAAGAAAGGTATTTTTCTTGATTGTCTTTTGTCATGACCATTAAGAAAACAAAAATTATGTGCGGTCAAGTAAGTGTTAAATTTTTATAATTAAGCAAATTTACACAACACATGTAATGCACGTTTATTTTTAAATCTACAACAATCTCTCAATGTCAAACTAAGTGAAAGTGAGTCTACTTTGATTCATATAATTAAATCACAAAAATTTAATATTAATTTATTGAACACTATAACTAATTTTTCTTTTCTAGTTTAAAATCAAATTTTACTAAGCGCTATTGATATTTTTCTAATTTAAACTTAATTTATCTAACACTCTAACTAGTTTTTTTCCGTTTAATGCTCTTTAACAATAATTAATACAAGTCATAGATTGATGACATAACAAAATAGTCATAAAAGTTGAAATATTAAAAAATACTCATATTTTTCACGCTGAAAACCAATTTTTTTTTTTTAATTTTTCAATTTAATGACTCTAAAAAAAGTTGTGGCTAAATTCTCACGTGTTTGAAATGTGTAACTTAATTCCATTTTCTTTACAAATCTAGTATAGTTGGGTGGAGGTATAAATACACAGCTCACAAATGATCATGATCATTGACGAACTTGTATTCAGTTTTGTAATTACTCTCCAACTTTGTACCGTTGATTGAAAGTGGATGTAGACCTTAGTGTCAAACCACTATACATCTCTCTCTGTTCTTCCTCTCTTCCTCATCTCTTCTATCCGCAATTACCTTTAACATAAATATTTTAATCTTCAACAACAGCATGTAAGATAATATGTGGTTGTTCTAATGATGTGATTGTGAAATTTGTACTTATGCGATTATGCGTCATCATCGATATACTGATTCTTTTCCAAAATCCAACCTACTCTCTAAACTCACCTTGATTAATTAATTGTTGTAATAATATGATCACACTCAACATTTTAATCTCTTGCCTTCTTTAGAGACTGTTGGAGTAGTTTTAAATGGGGTGAATAACTTCACTAACAAGAGCTCTCATGATAGGGCGTGGTTTACACTTGGCTACCAAAGGTTGAGCTTTTGGCATAGTGATCCCTTGGCCTTCAGTCATATCAACTAATGAGCCATTCATTCTTTCCCAATCAAAGCATTGAATCAACGATGCCAATGTCAACCCAACCACACGTTGCGCCATTCCTACACCAGGGCATGCCCTCCTCCCCAACCCAAATGGTAATAGTTTGTATGAATCAGATAATTCAACTGCATTTTCATGCCTTTCAGGCTTGAAAGTAGTGACATCTTCCCATAGATTTGGATCTCTATGTATTGCCCAAGCATTAACAAATATGATTGTGTCACGTGGTATATCATAGCCTTCTATTTGGCAATCTTCGGATGCGCAATGTGGCACAAGCAGAGGGGCTGCTGGGGTTAGTCTCAAAGTTTCTAAGATTATTCCTTGCAAATAACTCAAACTTGACAAATCCTCTTCATTGACTAGACGTTTTTGTCCAGTACAACACTCTATTTCAAGTCTCGCTTTCTTTATCACCTCTGGATTGTTGAGCAAGTGTGAGAGTGCCCATTCTAATGTCACGGCTGTTGTATCGATTCCTGCTAAAAGTATAACCTGCAAGAATTCATCAACTTAGAGTCTTCAACAAAACAGTTTTCTCAAAAACCATTTTCTAATTCTAGACCATTTTCGTAAGAACTCTTTACATTCCTACATGGTTACATGTTTTTGAAACAGTTTTATACATATATTTATTTGGTTTACACCTTCGACAAAATGTTAGATTATTATAAATGACGACTATTAAACATTAAAATTAATAACTTCAAATTTACACTTAAAATACTATGATTAGTGTGATGGTGGTTGGAAACGAAGTCATGTGAGGGTATTTTGATAAGAGCAAATCAGGATCTCATCACACACCCTAAGAAAAGGGATTAAAGTATTTCAAAAAAGAAATAAGAAGAATTTATCATGTTGCAAAGTATAATTAGACAATTTAATTAGTGGGTTTTACTTTTCACATCTCTTGAAAATTTAAAAGGAATTCCAATTAAACACTCAAACAAACTTTTTCAAGAATTTTGATATATTCAAGGGTCTTTTCCCTGCACTAATTTATTTCAAACTCATTTTCTAAAAAAATTCAACTTTTGAGTGGCTATCAAACAATATAAATTTACAAAAATGAATTTTTTTTTTCAAAATTAAGCACTCGGAAAACCAATTCAAATTAAACACATGCAGCCTTCAAGAGACCAACATTAAATAGGAAAAAAAAGCATAAAAAATTAACAATTGACATACATGTATGAGGCCTTTGATGATTTGATCACTGAAGTATTCAGGTTGAGTGGTCTGCAAGTGAAGTAAATGATGAATCATCGTATTCCCACCTTCTTGTTGATTCCGAATCTCATCAATTAAACCTTGAAAGATTGCATCAACTTCCTCCCCAACTTTCATTATCTTCTTCTGAAGACCAGTTGGATCAATCCAATTCCATAAAGGTATAAAATCTCCAGGATTAGTTGCTCCTGCACACATCATTACTCGCTTTACAACATCGCTAAATCTCCCTGCCTGTCCTTCATGCAACACATCATCTCCAAAATACCTCTTTCCGGCAACCATTCTCATGACAATATTAGAAGTAAAATCCAACAACATTGGCTCAACCTCCACAACTGTAGGAATTAATAATTCTTCAACCAAATTTCCATTACACAATTTACACAACAATCGCTTCACTTCGTCTTGTCGAATCCCTGAGAACAAATTGAGTCGACTTGTCGAGAAAATCTCACAAGTACTAATGCGGCGAAGGCTACGCCAAAGCTCTCCGTAAGGGGCAACGGCTAGTACTGTAAAGTTATATGTCAAGTGCTTTCCCGTGTTCAAAAATGGTCGATTTGCAAGAACGATGTCATTTTTCGTGAAGCATTCGCAGACCGCGGAAGGAGATGATACAACGACAACAAGACGAGAACCAAACCAAAGAGAAAAGACATGACCATACTTTTTTGAGAGATTGTGAAGAGTTTGGTGGATGGGATGTTTGAGGAGATGGAGATGGCCTATTAATGGAAGGGGAAAAAATGGGCTTGGAGGAAGGTTTTTGCCATGGCTTAGCAAAAGTTTTAAGGCCAGAAGGAGAGAGATCATAAACAGGAAAATGTAAACCAAAATGCCATCCATGGTTGTGTTGCTCTATGTCATTCTGATCATCTCTCTTCTTGGTTCTATTTACATGGGATTTTTTTTCTTGACTCAACATTTATGAATCAAAGTCAAGTTTTTTTGTCCAAAGTCTTGATAAGGAAAACGATGGAAGATATTTTGGACAAGTTGATGGGGATGCTTGTGGCTTTGTTTACTCTATGCTTTACAAAATGTTGAAAGCAAAAAGGAGACTCGACTATTGACTATAGACTTAATTTTAGCACAATTTGTCAACATTAATTTTTTTTACCAATTGCAATTATGGCAACCAAGTTCAAAGTATTAGGAGATATAATATAATGCAAAAAAAATTGTAGATATAGACAAATTTATATGTAGCTCTTTGATCATTGATAGACTATATCGCTAATAGAGTCCAAAAAATGTTACTCATTACGATTATGTTTTTTTTTTCAATAGTCCAAAAAGTGCTAATCATACCAATTATGCTTTTTATAGTTTTTCTTTTTTCAAGCAAAGACTTTTCGTAGTAATTGTCGTTGATGTGTGTTCCATATAATTCATTTCTACAAAATGGTTGAATTTTCAACGGCTCAACAATGTCATTTACTTTGAATTTCCATTATATAGTTAGTTGCTTTATGTTCTAAATTTCGTCATTAATGTTTATTCTTTAATTGTTTCCTTAATTTTATATGCAACATTATATTTTCTATTTAAAAGTTGTTTGATTGGAGGATTTTTTTTTTTTTTTTTTTTTTTTTTT
>QLSR01000385.1:681960-799827 GCA_031780015.1 Citrullus colocynthis | reverse complement strand
TTTTTTTTTTTTTTTTTTTTTTTTTTGTGAAATTGACAAATGTATGCTAAATTGATGTTTGTTATATATTTTTCGATAATTTGGTTAGAAATAAGCTATTTTCAGGCCTCATCTAATTTTCTTTCCGACAATGATTTTCTTTACAATTCCAAAATAGTGTATTTTCTCTTTCCCTATTCTTTCTTTTTAAATTTTTATACATAATTTTTTTTGAATATAATAAATACATAAATAAATAAATTTATATTAATTTAATAAAATAAATATATTTATTTGTTTTAATAAATCAATAATGGTCTATTAAAATATTTACTTAATTTATTTTAACAAATAAAAATTTATTAAATGGATTCAATTACTTATTTATATAAATTATTAATTAAATAGCTAACAATATCTTAAATATATTTTATTATTAAACTAAGATGAGTTAAATTAAGTTAGTACGAAAATTCATTTTTCAATAAACTGGAAAATTTATACCAAAATGCCATCCATGGTTTGTAGGATTTAACGACAACACTAGAGGGGATGAATAGGGTTGTCAAACAATTTCAATTTTGAAATTCTAAATGTGACAACCCAAATTAAATTTCAATTTAAGAAAATTAAATAACATCAAGCAACCAATTCAAGTTAGTAACATATACAAATCAACAAAATTATCCTAGGGTAATTGCATTGGGTAACACTTTTAGGGATAATAGTTAATTATGTGTATAACAACATTTTTTAAAATTGCAAATATAACAAAATCTATTAATGATAGACTTTAGGGCAAAATGCACTTTTAGCCCCCCCAGATTTGGAATCCTTAAGGTTTTAAAAGATATACTTTAGTCCCTCAGATTTGCAAAATGATTCTAAATAGTCCCTAACTTAACTTTAAACTAAGGAAATGCTAACTAGGCCGCTAAGTGCTGACATGGATGGAATAATATTTACTTACTTGGGAAAATCGTTTTATTAGTTGGCAAATTCTTTAAGAAAAAAGATTAAACTATTGAAAAATATTTTTAAAAAAACCTAAATCATATCTTCTTCAATGAACTCTTCACGTTGGACGACTGTTCCCTTCGTTTCTTTCGATTCTTCAGTCGTTAGTGCTGGTTGTTTTCCATCTACAAACCTAAATCAAAATTTCCCCACTCATACGATAAACAAGACCTTCATTTTACCCTTTTTGTTATCACCAAAGTTAACGTATCCTCCATCTTTTTCTTTTATAGGCACACAAATTTTGTATGGTCCACAGTCATATGTTTTGAGCATCCACTGTCAAGTACTATTTATTAATTCTGTTGGAATACCTTGAATCCTAAACCTAATTAGAATTGGTATTTGATATATTTAATTATTTTAAATATCTTACTACTCCACCTAGGGTTTATAGGAGTTCACTATATAAACTCTTCAACTCGATAGGCATTATGCATTTTCTGTGGCATTTCGTAATCTTGAAATATTCTCTCTAATAGAATTGTTCTCCCTCTGTCCTGTGGACGTAGCTAACACATTGTTAGTGAACCATGTAAATTTATATGTCAATCTTCTCTATTTTTTTTACGTTCTTTTGTATTCTTTAATTGTCGATTTCGTAACAAATTGGTATCAGAGCCTAATTGTAGGGTTTTGAAATTTTGCATTTGTTTGACAATTAAAGAATCATTGATTTGAATATAAATCGTCAAATTCACCAAGAGGAACAATTTTAGTCTGTTGTTAATGGGATCATTAAGGTTTTGTCTCATTAAACTCTAGCCGCCAAGCCCTTTTCCGTTCTCTACCTCTGTCGATTGGTCGACGGAGGCAGACCCGTTGCAGGCACAAGGGTGTTCTATCCATGAAGTTGCCGCTGTTTAAAGGTTCGCTGTTGTCGTGGTTCGTTTTTGAAACTTGTGGAACTTCTGTTTTTTGCCATGGGTGTTCGTGGGCACCGCTTGGGGCTCCCAATCATTGTTTGTGCTTGTTAGCTAGTTGTTTTTGGTTCGCAGCTGCCATTTGTGAACTGTGTTCTTTGTGCTTCATTTGTGGTTTCACACAAATATGAAAATCAAATATGCATAACATTTGTGTTTGTTGGCGTCGATCATGGTTTATCGCCTTAGATCTGTTGTGGAAGTTGCAACCCATCGTCTTTGTCCTACCTTTGTGTTGATGCCTCTGTGGTTCATCTGCATTCCATTTGTCATTCAGTTTCTTTATTGATGTGGGGATTAGCGTGGTGCATCCAATCAGTTTGGTTCAACCCCTTTAGTTTGGCTCACTTCAGCATTTGGTTCGATTCAATGAGACCGATTTGATTCAATTCAATTCTGTCAAACCAGTTTGGTTTTGGTTTAACCTAACTTGATTTGGTTTAGTTCAATCTATTTTTGGTTCACTTAGTTTGTTTGGTCCAATTTGGTTTATTTGCATTTATGGCAAAGCTTTATTGCACAAACTTTTGTGAATTTTTTCCCGTTTCCAAATCGTTCGTTCGTGGAATGATGATCTTTGTTTCCAGCCTAGAAGTTCTTATGTCATTCTTCGTAGGTTTTTTTTTAGATCTCTTATGGGGATCTTTGCTTCTGACCCAAAAGTTCTTGTTTCCGTTCTTTTTGGGTTTCTGTTTCCATCTTAGATTTGCTGATTTGATTCAGAAGTTTCAAACTCAAGATGGTAGGGATACTCGATTACATCCAGATTGTTAGGGATCTTCCAGGGTTGAGTCTCTTAGAGGCAGTAGGTACCTTATGTTTATAATTGAAGATTACTTAAATGACTTGATTAGTTATGATGAAACATAAAAGTAAAGCTTTTAAGAATTTCAAGTAGTGGAAGATTTTGATTGAAAATCAAATTGGGAAGAAGATTAAAATCTTGTGAGTTGATAATAGTGTGGAATTCTGTGGGTCTAAGTTTAATGAGTTTTGTAACGTTAAGGGAATTGTTTGTCACCATACTGTCAGGGATATTCCCCAGCAGAATGGAGTTGCAGAACATATGAATCAGACATTATTGGAGAGAGTGAGATGCATGCTCTCTAATGTTGGGTTGGCTAGAGGGTTTTGGCCAGAGGTAGTAAATACAACATGTTATCTGATCAACCATGGACTTCACATAGGTATTGATTTTAAAACACCTTATGAGGTGTGGTCTGGTGAGCCTGCAGATTATTCCTTATTTAGAATTTTTGGTTGTATTGTCTACTATCATGTTAATGAGGGTAAATTTAGAACCGAGAGCTAAAAAGAGTATATTTGTGGGTTTTGGTAATGGAGTTAAGGGATATGGAGTCTGATCGCCTTCTGAGATTAGAGTTATACTTAGTAGGAATGTGATCTTTGATGAGAATTCCAGGCTTAACTCAAATGTAAAGTCTGTTGTGACGTCTACTGGTGTGGGAGAGTAGTAGTGTTGATAAACAGGTGGAGATGTAATTCATTTCAGTTGTGAATGAATTACAACACCAAGGTGGAGAAGTTCAACACGTTACTAAAGAAACTATTGTGCTACCAGAAACTGGGGTGACTGAAATTTTAAAAAATGTTGTGTCTGAGAATTCTAGTTGACAAACAAACCAATCGTGTTAGTGCTATAAGAGTTGGTGTTGGCCTCCAAAGAGGTATGGTTTTGAAGATATGGTGAATTATGCACAACAGGTTGTTGAAGAGGTGGATCCTTATGAGGCATCCACTTATAAAGAACTTGTTTCATGTAGTGAGTTTGCTTAGTGGCTTGTTGTTTTGGGGGATGAGATAATCCTGCTGATATGTTCACCAAATCGGTTCCATATGGCGAGTTCCAGCATTGCTTGGACTTGCTGAATATTTTGAATTATTATTAGTGGTTCCTTTGGGGACATTCTGAGGCATGAAGGAGAAGTCTGGGTACGTCTGACAATGTTGTTTATGTTGTATCTAGTACATCTGTTATCTGTGAGAGAATTCAAGTTAAGGTGGAGATTTGTTGGAATGCCTTGAATCCTAAACTTAGTTAGAATTGGTATTTGATATATTTAATTATTTAAATACCTTTCTTTTCCACCGATTTTGGAGGAGTGCACTATATAAACTCTCTAACCTATAGGCATTATGCATTTTCTGTGGCATTTTGTAATCTTGTAACATTATCTCTAATAAATTATTCTCCCTCTATCCTGTGGACATAGCTAACACATTGTTAGTAAACCACATAAATTTGTATGTCAATCTTCTCTATTTTTTTACGTTCTTTTGTATTCTTTAATTGTCGATTTCGTAACAAATTCTTTATGGATCTCAAACATATCTGCAAAAGAGTGCTTCTCAAGATGTAACTCTAGGTACCCAAATTTGTTTGGGTTCTTGGGGGTTAGTTAACATATTTTCATTTAAGGGGTGTTTGTTTGGGGGGTTTAGAGTGGGTTGAGTTGGGTGGGTAATAAATACCCACGTTTGTTAAAGGGGTAATTAAAAACGGTGGTTTTTAAACCTACCGATTTTATCAATTGATTTACCGGCTGATTTTTCTATGTGGTACACCTCGACTTTTCGCATTCTCTCTTTCCATAATTAATTTTTCACTTGCCACCACCCCCGACGCTTCTCCTTCCGAGGTCTGCATTTGACTTCTCTCTTCCGATTCCCCGATTCCTCTTTCTTCCTCTTCCCTTCTCCCTTCTCTCATCCGGTTTCACTTCTTCGTTTCTCCTTCTCCCTTCTCTCCTTTGATTTATGCTTCCGTTTCTCTCTTCTTCCCTCTTATTTCACCATTTTTTCTACTCTAGGGTTCAGATCTATGGTCTGCGACTTATTTTTTTTCCCTCAGATCTATGACATTTGGGTTAAATCTATGCTTGATCTCTTATTTGCATGTTAAATCTATGTTATGTGGGTTAAATCTCTTCTCGATTTCTTATATGTGTGTTCACTTATCGTAGGCTTTTTTATTTTCTATCTGGATATATGCTATGTGGGTTACATTTCTTCGTGTTCTCTTATTCGCATGTTCGAATATCATACGATGCTTACCTTTTTTTTTAGATTTATGCCTTATCAACGGTATATCTTCTCGGTTTCTTCTTTGCGTGTTTGGTTACCTTATGTTTTTTTATTTTCTTTCCTGATTTATGCTTTACATTTCTTATTGTTCTCTTCTTCGCATGTTTGAATACCCTACGATGCTTACCTTTTTTTTTTAGAACTACGCCTTGTCGACTGTATATCTTCTCTGTTCGATTACTATTTTTTTTTTTTTGGATCCATGCTATGTGGGTTAAATTTGTTCTTCATCTATTAGTTCCATGTTCCTAATTTTATTTTCCAGATCTATTATTAGTGGGTTAAATCCCTTCTCAATCTTTTATTTGCATGTGCGATGATCCTACGATTTTTTTCGTATCTATTGTTGTTGTTTAAATATCTTCTTTATCTATTTTGACCATGTTCGATTACCATTCGATGCGTAATTTATTTTTCCAGATCTATATTGTGGGTTAAATCTCTTCTCGATCCTTTTTTTGCATGTTCGATTACACTACGATTTTTTTAGAAAAATTATATATGCTGTGTGGTTTGTTGTGGGTTTGAAATCTGTTCTTCACTTTTATTTGTATGTTAGATCTATGTTTATTTCTTCATCATTCTTTCCCCTTCCTGATCCCCTTCTTGTTCGTCCGATTAATATGAATTTTTTTTTCCAGATCTTCTCTTCCCGCTTCAATAATAAATCATGTGTTTTCCCTTGCCTTTTTTTATGCTTTCCCATGAATGTTTGGTTTGCAACTAATTCATGGTAAGGGCTGACCATGTTATTGGAGCTTGGTGGGGGAGGGATTAATCAATCCCGACAGGTTTGTTTTCTATCTCTTTACTTTTGAGGGACCGATGATGATTGTATCAATTTTTCTTATACTAACATTTGCCTTTAATTTTTAATTTGCAAAATCTGATTTATGTTTGGAATTTGTAAGATGTTTTCCTTATGCATTGTAATCCGATTTTCATTTCAAATTTGGTATTGAATTTAATATAATTTTTTTTGTTACATTACATACTTATTTTTTCTGGTTTATTACTTTTTTTGTTTTACAAAAATTTTGTATGATGATTTGTTTTATTGTTTTAGTTGGATTTCTTCCAATGACCAATCTATTTTTGATATGCTTGTATCTGAGGCCCTCACTTTATAATTCAATATTCTACCATATTTGCATTTAATTTTGGCTGATGAACCACTAAATTATCTCTTCTGTCATAATTAAACTTGAGTTGACATTAATCTATATTAACCTCTGTCACAATTAATGGGGTTAGGTCCACTTAAATGAACCCAACCCTTTCCACCAACCACATACCCCCTCTATTTATATAGAACATCCCCTCATATTTTTCATGCTTCTCCACTCTCTTCTCTGATTTGAGATTGTGTTGGTGAGTCCTTCTTTCCATTTCTTTGATATTTTGTTTTCTACATTCCACTTCCAACATCTAATTTTATTTTAAATAATATAAGGGTCCATAAGAAAACAAGGGGTTTCCTACGTAAGGTACGCTTCATTCTTTAATTTTATAGTTAGTAAAATGCTTTACTAACGGTCTACTTACTCTTATCAGATAAGAACTCCGGCCTCCTCTATACGTTCTGCCTTACACTTCGATCGCAGATTTTGAACGTTAAAAAAAGGACGTCCGTGTTTGTTATTCATTAGTTTACTGTAGTTTAATCTATTCATATTCGTTACTAACATTTCATTTTGTTTCTTGTAGGTCCTAAACTAATTAGGCAACCCATTCATAATTAGTTTGAGNTAACAAATAGAGATTTGAAACAATGTTGTTAATGGTAGATCATAATAGTTAAAAACATCAACTATTATAATTAAACCTTGAAACATAGAGTGGACTATAATAACTCGGCTCACCTGCGAATCTCTAAATGTTATTGTTAATTTCAGCTTTCGTTTATGATGTTTTATATATATATATTTGGCCGATATTGCGTTTACCACAAGTAAGTGCAATAGGCTTAAGTTGTGTAACAATCACAAAAGACGTATTGAATCAAAACTGTAGGCCACCGTATCATTCATCATTATGCTTTCCCAATCCCTTCGTTCCTAAGGAAAAGTCATTTCTTGGAGAAGATTTTGAAAATTGTAGCCAATGGATTTGGGAATCTTGTAATTTGTCTTAGTTTAGATTGCCCAATTTTAAGGGAATGGTCGAGTTTCTATTTGGACTATATGATGTTGGGGACTTTTTTTTTTTTTTTTTTTTTTTTTTAATAATTATTATCATTGTTTTTTTTTTCAATGTTTTGGTAATATATTATTTGTTAGATGCTATTGTTGGCAATTAATTATTATTAATCAAGTGTGGATGAAACATTATTGTTATGTAATTATATATTCAAGTCTTTTTCCATCAAATGTTATTGTTATTTTGGTTTCAATATTCTCACCATTGTTTCATAAACTCAATCAAATAGTAAACTCCATCAAATATTAAAGTTATTTTCGAAATTGTACCTACCGCGATCATAACATTTTGATAACTAACGTTTAACTTTTGTAAGATATAAATATTCATGCAATTAGTTCATGTTTTCAAAATTTGTAAAAGATGCAAGTCCTTTCTACATACATCGTTTTGACAAAAATTTTTTTTCTTGTGAAAAGTTGAATTAAGAATTAAGTGTAAAACGATTTTGGTGAAAAGTTAGAATTAAGCATTAGGTATACGACAATACAATTCGTCCATAAGATAATCTACGATAAAAAAGAACCCACTAATCCATATGACAAAAAAAAAAAAAAACTTAGGACAATTGAATTGTCCCACATTTAAATAGGTATAGAGTGAAAGAGAGGGAGATAGAGATCAAGCAGGAGAGATAGAGAGATGGAGGTAGAGAGAGCTACATAGAACATGAGAGATAGAGAGATTGAGAATGAGCGAAGGAGATTGAGATAGAGAGATAGAGATGGATTGTTTGAGAGAGATCGAGAACCAGGGAGATTGAGATAGATAGATAGAGATGGAGGGTTTGAGAGAGAGAGAGCGAGTGAGAGATATAGCGAGAGAGCGAGAGATAGAGTAAGATAGAGAGAGCGAGAGAGAGATGTAGAAGGAGAAATTGAGAGGTGGAGATAGAGAGAGTTAAAGAGAGCGAGAGGGATAGAGAAAGAGCGAGAGATATATAGAGAGAGCGAGAGATAGAGTGAGATCGAGAGAGTGAGAGAGATAGAGATGGAGCGGGAGAAATTAAGAGGGATAAAAAACATAATAAAACCCCATTAATCCCTTAAAAAGGTTTAACTCACCATAAAATTTTGGTAAAATACCTTTAACCATATCATTAGGAAAGAAAGTTTAAGGCTTACCATGACCTATATTAACTTTATGCTTGTATGGTCTGAAATAAAATACCGTGAAGCATATCATGAAACTTAATCCACAAAATACCTTACCATTTCAGGAACAACTTGTGTATCTCATTCCTTATAAAGATGGATAATGTTGAAGAACTTTTTTCGATCATGACAATTATTTCGAACTCTCAAATCCAGTTGTTCATAACACTAACCACATTGTTGAACAACTACCGAAGGATAGAGAGACAACAGTCACATGCTAGGCACTGCATTAGGCAGTTGACCTTCTTCTGCCTCATTTACGAGAGTGACTTGGCATGTCGTGAAAGCACCCGAATGGATAAACGTACCCTTACGATTTTATGTAATATGGTATGGTCGACTGGCTGTTTGGAACCAACAAGATGTGTGGACATCGAAGAGATGGTAGCGATATTCCTACACATTCTTGCACACGATATCAAGAATCGAGTGGTATGGATGAACTTTTCAAGATTCGGCGAGACAATTTCGAGATATTTCAACGCAGTTCTTAGGGCAGTTTTACAACTTCACATTGTTTTGTTAAAAAAACCAAAACCGATCACAAACATATGCACCAATGGAAGGTGGAAGTGGTTTTAGGTACATGAAAGTACTCACAATTTTTTTATATGAATACATCATACACATGTATGCAACAATATATATATATATATATATATATTTTGATTTATTTTGATCACGTTAGAGAAATAGAATTGTCTACGTGCGTTAGACAGCACATATATTAAAGTGAATGTTAGTGTCATCGCTCGACCTCTATATAGGACGAGGAAGGGTTCTTAAGGATCGCCACAAATGTTCTTGCAATGTGTGATCAAAATGGGGAGTTCGTCTTCATTTTGCCAGGGTGGGAAGGGTCTGCAGCCGATTCAAGGGTTCTTAGGAATGCAGTTTTGCGACTGTACGGATTGAGAGTTCCAAAGGGTATTACAATATTCTTATACATTATCTAAACACGTGTACATGCCAAAACACACGTGCATCACATTTTGAAACGTGTACAGGATACTATTACCTATGTGATGTTGGATACCCCAACTCTGAAGGATTCTTGGCACCCTACAGGGGGGAACGATACCATCTATCCGATTGGCTTGGATCAGGGAGCGCACCAACAGCTGCAAGAGAATTTTTCAACATGAAACATTCTTCGGTGAGGAATGTTATCGAGTGGGCGTTTGGGTTGCTGAAGGGGCAGTGCACTATTCTAAGGGAAAATCATTCTACCCAATACAAGTCCAGTCTCGAACAATAACTGCATGTTGCCTGATCCACAACTTGATCACAAGAGAGATGGGAATCGGTGCAATGTTTGACGCGCCCGATTACGAGAATTTTGCATCAGTTGGAGCTGATGGGGATTATATTGAATTTTTTGAATCATTGGACGAATGGAAGGGATGACCTGGCAGTCCAAATGTTTACTGAATGACAGAGAGCCTGACTAGAGATAGCGAGGGCCTTATGTTTATTTTATGTGTGATCCCAATTTACTTATGTAATGTTCGAAGTATGATGTGAAAATACGTTGTGTCAAGACTATGTGTGAAGAAATATAATTTGAACATATAATTTCAACAGTTTATCCTTCAGTTATGTATGTGTTTAATTTATAGTATCTTTTCATTGAATAAACATATGCATGCAATATAATGGTAGGTAATAGTAAGGGGATGAAGCACGTATGGTCTAAGGTGGAGGACGGTAAGTTGATGGAAGCCCTGCTTTATTTGTTAGAGACCGGTTGGAGGTCCGACAATGGGATGTTTCGACCTGGATACTTGCAGCACTTGGAGTGAATTCTACATGAAAAGGTGCCTGGGTGCGCACTTAATCAAAACACCATCGAGTGTAAGGTTGAAACAATATAATGCAGTATTAGAGATGTTAGGTCAGTCGAGATTTGGCTGGAACGAGGAGTTCAAATATGTCCAAGTCGAGAGGGAGATTTTCGATCTTTGGGTTCGGGTAAGATTCTAAAAAATAAAATCTACTGTCACGTGTTAAATATGTAAATATTAATAATAGGTACGTGTATAAATGCAGAGTCATCCCAATGCAAAGAGGATGTGGAACAAGTCATTCCCCCATTACGATGACCTCTCCACCATTTTTGGGAAGGATAGAGCTGTAGGACAATCAAGTGAATACCCAAACGTGATGGCGAATAATGCATTCAGAGAGTTTGAAGATGAGATTCGACTTGGAACGTAGGACTGTCAGACACCTGAAGTTCGCCAAACAAATTCACCATTAAATCCAGATGGAATGGATGAAGAGACAGTAGATCAATCTACAGGTAGAGTGACACCTATCGAGTCATCTCAAGGAAGCAAGAGGAAGAGGTCATCATTCCAACCTGAATTGATCGACATCATGAGATCGACTGTTGAGATGCAGAACACGCACATGGGTAAACTTGCATCGTGGCAGAAGGAGAAGTATGAGCTGGAGTTCGGTTATCGGAAGGAAGTAGTAAATGCCATATATAACATTGACGACTTGATTGAGGATGACCAGGTGTGACATACTTGTCACAGACATTCAGAAGACAGATTGCTTCCTTGTAGTACTAGAACACGCACGAAAAAGGTATTGTCTTCGTCTACTAGGAAGAAACATGTAGACTGCCCACTGATATTTGAACCATTACCCATGTATTTTGTTATATTTCTTTTGGCTAACGACAAATGGACAATAGGATGTGAAGTCGACAAAAATGATAACCTTTTTATACATAAGACCATAATTTTTTTGTGCATGTATTATGACAAGGAAATGATAAGTTTTGAATGAATGGAAAAGTGATTTTATTTTTCTATTTTAATTTTTTCTTCCTTAAACACAAGATAAGTTACAAAAAAAAAAAAAAATAAATAAATTGTGTGATTCATACGTTGTTCGCGTTACATAGGTATATAGAGAGAGCAAGGGAGATAGAGATAGAGTGGGAGAGGTAGAGAGATGGACATAGAGGGATCTACAAAGACCAAGAGAGATAGATGTAGAGCGAGAGATGTAGATAGAGTGAGATAGAGAGAGCTAGAGAGACAGAGCGAGAGAGATATAGATATAGAGCGGGAGAGATAGAGAGATTGAGATATAGAGAGAGCTAGAGAGACCGAGAAAGATAGAGAGTGAGCGAGAGAGATTGTGAAAGCGATAGAGAGAGAAAACAAGACAAAAAATAAGGGGAATGAGATTCCATTTGGATATGAAGAAGGAATAGAAGAATGGAAAGCTAAAAAAGGGAAAATGAAAAAAAGAAAAGGAAAAAATGTGCAATGGAAAAAGGAAAAAAACAACAAAAAAATTTATATGAAACCAAGAGATGAAAATACAAAAAAAAAAAAAAAAAACCAATAAAAAAAAAAAAAAAAAAAAAAAAAAAAAAAAAAAAAAAAGAAAAAAAAAAAAAAAAAAAAAACAAAAAAAAAATTAAAATGAAACCAAAAGATAAAAATAAAAAAAAAAAAAAAAAATGCCGATATATATATATATATATAATAAATTGGTTTAAGAAATCTGCACCTTATACCCAAACTCAACTCAACACCCCAAACATAGACTTTCTAACTCAACTCAATTCAACTCAACACAACAAATACAGACATTCTAACTCAACTCAACACCCCAAACATAGAACAAGATCTATTTTGTATCATATCTAAGGGATTCTTGGGTTTGGGCCGAAGAAGCAATGTCATTTGATCATTATCAAATCGACTGCAATCTTTTTCTGTCCGTAAGGATCCCAATAGAGCGCCTTCGACTTCTAATAGGCCATGAACTAGATCAGAATCATTCTCAACGAGTTCATAAGAAGTGATCCCATTTTTTTCATCGGGTCCAGGAAGAGACCAAAGGTCTTGAACGACCAATCCGGCAGAACAACTCAAAAATAAAGAAGTATCGTTAATTTCTTCATGCTCGTTCCAAGTTCGAAGTACCATTTGTACAAATAAGAACCCCCTTCGTTACATGATTTCTTCTTCATATAGATAGATATAGGATCTATGGAGTAATTACTTAGAAGTACATTTTTTGCAACAGCCCTTCCTATCTGATAGAAAAGGATCCCATGATCCTGAACCGATCTTACTTGGGATCGCAAATCCCAAGTTTGTCTATGAAGAGCAGATCTAATTATATTAGTGTCTATAATTGATTTCTTCTGCGTAATACTAATCGATAGGGCCTCATTGGTAAGTGCTACAAGATCTCGTACATTGGAACCCATGGTTATGGAACCGAATCCATTAGTATGGAACATTTTCTTTTCCAAGTGAAATCCCCTAGTATATGAAAGAGTGAAAAAGTGCTTTCGTTGTTGTGGAATAAGAAGCCTTCGTATTTTAATGCATGTATTTAATTTATTCGGAGCTATTAGAGCGGGATCCACTTTTTGGGGAATATGGGTCGAAGCAATAACAAGAATATTTCTAGTGGAACATCTTTCACAATCCCTGGAGAGATAGTTCACTAATAGACCAAGGGATAAGTAATTCGACTCATTCACATCCAGATCATGAATGTTTGGAATCCATATTATGCAAGGAGACATTGCTTTTGCTAATTCGAATTGAAGGGTGATATAAAATCGGTCTATTTNCGAAAGATAAGTGGGTATAGGAAGTCACGTTGCCGAGATTTCTCAAGTTCTAAATATCCTTGAAATTCCTCCATTTAAAATTTGATTTGAACTTGGGGATACTATAATGGATTTATTGGGTTCTCAAATGATACATAGTGCGATACAGTCAAAACAAGGTATTATAGTAAAAAAAGAATAATAATAGATACCTCGAAAATAGGTGTAAGACTTATCAACGGACTCTCTATTCTCTCTTTTCTTTTGCCATCTAATTGGTTTATATTTTAGGATAAAAAAGATGGTATTTCATAACTAATTGATTGAGCAGCAGCTCGTAGACCACCTAAAAAGGAATATTTATTATTAGATCCATATCCTGACATAAGAAGTTCGATGGGAGTAACACTTGAAATGGCAATCCATAAAAAAACACCGATATGGAGATCAGCTAAAACAAGGCGATAACCAAAAGGAATTACTGAATAGCTTAGTAAAATTGATATGACTGCTATAGATGGTCCGATACTAAATAAACGAGTATCACCTCTAGATGGAAATAGATTTTCTTTAAAAAGTAGTTTTGTACCATCTCCTAAAGCTTGAAGAATTCCCAAAGGACCAGCATATTCAGGTCCAATCCGTTGTTGTATCCTTGCAGATATTTCTCTTTCTAACCATACAATTACTAGTATGCTTATTGTGATTCCCAATACAGTAGTCAAAATAGGGACAAGTACCCATAGAATTCCATAGACTTCTTTTATGAATTCCAATCTCGAAAAAGAATTGATATCTTTATATATATAATAAATTGGTTTAAGAAATATGCACCTGATACCCAAACTCAACTCAACACCCCAAACATAGACTTTCTAACTCAACTCAATTCAACTCAACACAACAAATGCAGACATTCTAACTCAACTCAACTCAACTCAGCACAACAAAACAATGACATTCCAACTCAACTCAACCCAACTCTGCACCCCAAACACAGATAATCAAACTCACTTAGACAATCTAACTCCCCCTATAATTATTACCAACTCAACTCAACTCAACTCAACTCAACTCTAAGCGACAACACGCCCTTAAGATGTTGGATTTCCTCAAACTGTATTCATAGACTTTATAACCAGGTTTTCTAATGCATGACAAAATGATTGAAGATATCTTGTTTGACAAAGTAATTTTCAAATTGCTTTTGTTTTTGGTGAGGTTTATAACCTAAACCACTTTTATCAAAGGTTTCATGTTGCTTACCCATCATGATATCTAAGTTCTTCTTCCTATTTGTAAACTTTAAAAGAGTAGATGATGTATCTTCATTTTTCTTTTCTAATATTTTATACTCTCCTCTTGAAGCATGCAAATTTTAAATATTTGATTTATTTTTGGAAACTTTTACAAATTCATTTTTGGTTGATAATCGCAATTAATTTGAACTAATTCTTACCGTTGTTATGTGAAAAGTTATTTGAAATATTTGATTAATTGAAATTATTTTTGGTTAATTAGTTACCAAAATTGAAAACTTGATAAGAAATTGTATTTGAAAACTTTGTGATTTATTTTATTGTTTGATAATTGAAATTGATTGTGTTTTATAAATTTTGTGAAATGAACTATTTGTTCTATTATCGCACTTGTTACTTTGTTGGGTTGAAAGATGATTTATTTTGATATAATGAATGAAATTGTACTAAGTTCTTAAGATACTTTATGAGCTTGAATGTCTTGATGACTAAAATTGTTAAGCATTGATAACTCTTATTGTTGTGGATTATTTATTGGATATTGGTTGAATTTAATTTCAATAGTACTTTGTTGTTTTAATAAGTTGTTTAAAAATATTTTAAAACTCTTTAGAAGTTTTATAAAATTAAAAGTTTATTCTTAAATTAAAGCTTAAGTATGTTGATGACTTGTTTTAAAGTCTCAATGTATTTTGAATGGTTAAATCCTTATTAATAAGAAAAGGAAAATACTTGAATTTATTTGTCTTTGTTTTGAATTCCTATTGGTTGTGAATTTAAACTTTATTTTGTGATCTTCAAATGAAATTTGATTTTTGTTTAGAGTGAGTATGAGGTGAAAGGAAAAGATTTATTAATATTTGTTTAGGGAATTGCTTGAAATTATATATTTTTCTTGAATTCTTATTAAACATTGATTATGTGGATTCTTCTTTAACTTATATATATATAACACAAATTTGGTATGTTGTATGAATTAAATTTGACACCATACCAAAATTCTATGAATTTGATTATTCTGATTTGATTACTACTATTTGATGTGTGGTATGAAACTATTTTGGATTTAATTGAGTATCCTTATTTCATGTATCATTTTAATTGGTATCCCATGTTGCTTATCTTTTAATTTTTTTTTAATTTTTTTTTATAAGATAGCATGTGCGATGATTATTTTTTGATGTTGCTTATCTCATGCTATATTTATTGTGGATTTTTATTATTTGAAAAGTGATTAAATTGAAATTATTATTTAGGTTTATGGTGATATGAGTTGATGAGATAATATAGACATGGAAAGATCGGTGATGTGGCAGTAACATGACAATCATAGACGAATCGTAAGATAACACATGGTAAATTGTTAAAGAAAAAAAATAAAAAGAAAAAAAGTGAAAAAAGATTGAGAATAAAGTTTTTCCCATCTTTTCTCACTTTTTTTTCTTTTTATTTTTTTTTCTCTTCAACAATTTTTCATGTGACATCTTACGATTGGTACATGTTTGCCATGTCATTGCCACATCATCAACTTTGCCATGTCATTAGCGCGTCATTAACTCCATTAAATTTTACTTTCAATCTTTTTTTATTTTTTTGTCCATATCTTTTACATTCGAATTAAACAATTCGATTCAAACAATTCAAGATGTATCATAATCGTCCTTCTAATCTCTAGATGAAAACACTTTGAAATACTAAAAAAATCATTAGTATGGTTTGATGCTCTACGTCCATGTGATCATCTCTCTTCTCGGTTCTTTTTATTTGGGATTTTTTTCTTGACCCAACATTTATGAATCAAAAGTCAAGCTTTTTGTCTAAGTATTCGATAAGGAAAAGGATGGAAGATATTTTGGACAAGTTGATGGAGATGCTTGTGGCTTTGCTCACTCCAAGCTTTACAAAATGTTGAAAGCAAAAGAAGATAGGGAGACTCAACTATTAACTATAGAGTTAATTTGAACACAACTTGTTTGACATCATTTTATTTTTTAGATAATTGTAAATACAACAATCAAGTTCAAAGTATTAGAAGATGTTAGAATAATGCAAAAGAATTTGTAAATATAACAAAATTTAGTTTTAGCTTTTAGATTTTAGAGTCTCTATCAATAATAGACTATCATTGATATGATGATAGAGCCTATCATTGATAATTTTTATCATATTTGCAATTCCTTAAACATGTTGTTATATAATTAATTAGTCTTAAAAGTGCTACCCATAGCAATTAAGATAATTATTTCAAATGGCAAAATTATTGTAAATACTTTTAAATATAAGAAAATATCATGATCTATCATTGTTAGATAGCGATAGACACTGATAAACAATGATATTTTGCTATATTTATAAATATTTTGACTCAAGTTGCTATATTTGAAAACAACCCTAACAATAATGGTTTTTTTTTTTATTTTTATTTTAGTTTTTCTTTCTTTAAGCAAAGACTTTTCATAGCCATTCTCGTTGATGGGTTCCATATAATTCATTTCTACAAAATGGTTGAATTTTCAACCGCGCAGGGTCATTTATTTTGGATTTCCATTGTATAGTTAGTTGCTTTATGTTCTAAATTTCGTATTTAATGTTTATTATTTAATTATTTAATTTTGTATGCAACATCATATTATCTATTTAAGAGTTATTTGATCGGAGGATTTTTTTCAGTGGAAATTGACACAGATATGCCAAATCTATGTTTGTTACATAGTTTTCAATAATTTGTTAGAGAATAAGTTATTCTCAGGCCTCATCTTCTTCTCCCGACAGGAATTTTCTTTACCCTTCCAGAATGATATATGTTCTCTTTTCACCCTTTTTTTTCTTAATTTTATATAGAATTTTATTTTGAATATAATAAATAAATAAATTAATAAATATATCTAAATTTAATTAAATAAATATATTTGTTTGTTTTAATCAATCAATAATGGTCTATTAAAATATTTACTTAATTTATTTTTATAATTAAAAATTTATGAAATAAATGCAATTCTTATTTAAAATTTTTTTAAATTAAATTGCTAACCATTTCTTAAATTTATTTAATTATTAAACTAAAATTAGTTAAATTAAGTTAGTACAAAAGTTCATTTTTCAATAATTAAAATCAAGCAACTATTTATTGAAATTAGTTTTACTTACATCATTCACTATGAACAGATCATGATTTTAAAACATTTTTCTAATATTTCTTATTAACTTTCATCATTAACCTATCATGTTTTGTTTTTTTTTTTCCTACATTAGCTTTTGAATATTTTCTTGTTATTAAAATATTTTTCTTTCTTTTCTTTAACCAAGACAATTAATTCAAATAAAATTTATAATTAATAATATTCAACTTCTACCTAACTCATATAAAATAATTGATAGTTGCGTTTAATTTTTCAGACGTGTTATTTTCAAGTATGCAGTCCCTTAATGAATTTTCCACTTTGGTTGGATGATGAGGTGGGTGGTCTTAGGTTTATTTTGTCTTTAGTGTTGTTCAAGTAGACGGTGGAATTCATGTGAGAAGAGTGGGCCCGGTTCTCCATGACAAGTAAATAATCGAGAACAACACCATATTAGTGGGCCATCTCCCTCCTTTTTCAAGTGGCCAGTATTTAGTTTGACTTATTTAGTATGAGGAACAACAACATAGTTATTGTTTGGTGTTTATGCCCTAAACTCATGGTATGTACTTTATAAATAAATATTATTTATCCAATATAGTAATTGTTATTTACTTTGACTTTTAGAGTTGATTTTTAGACTTGCATAACTCTGTCTAATAAATTAAAATTCAAAGTTATTTAATGTAACTTGAACAGTATGTGGTAGACAAACAAGTGGATCATGTTCAAGTAATAACATAAATGGTCTATAGTACATGGATAAGTTTGGGTGCCTTATCCTCGTAACACTATGAATAGGACCAAATGTGATCCAAATCGTTCATGTGGAGACATGCGAGTGGAAGTATCCTATACAAAGAGTTTGTATAAGACTAGACCGCGAAATAATTAATCTCTCTTTGTAACATTGTTGATTAAAGAGATTAATATGTCACAAGATGACCATATGTAACTCAATTTGAATCTTGAGTGAGTTATGGACTCCTGCCTATGAGGGCTTATCCTTTGATCTATATGGGTGAGAGTGGTTCATGTCGTTGATGCGCACTTTCCGTGTTACCCCAAGTGTGAACTGGTCAAGTTATAATATAAGACGGTTAAGTCCGAATATCCTTCCACTGAGGATCCAATTGTGAAGGTTCAATTTACTTAGCTATTCTAGAATTGAATCAATCTTATTTGAGGATTCGATCATAAGTTGTGATTTTGGAAAAACTAGAAAGGAAAGCAAGTAAATAAAAAACATAAGAGTCAAAGAGAATTCTAGGGTATTGAATCCTTGTTTAATTCATTATGCAACATTCTAGGGTTCATGGATTTTATTGTAATTCATATGCTTAAGTCTAGAAACATAAATCCAAGCTATTTTCTATAAAAAACAACATTTTCTCATTCAACCTAATTGATTACTAATATCTTAAAACCAATATAAATTACATAGCATTAAGAGTAGTCTTTAGCAACTTTCATTGTTAACCTAACTATTTTCATGATAGATTAACAACAATTCATTGTTATAGATCTAGTTAGACATACAATTATCTCGACCATACATCTAATCTAACATTGAATCATGGTCATTCAACAATAATTTAAGCACAATACCAATGAAAAGCATATTGATTACAACAAAACCATGAATAGTCTATAATATTAACATAACTTTACAAACAATTCATCAATATCCTAAAACTAAAGAGCTTAGCCACTCATAGCTTTAAGCAACATGTTCACAAACAACTTAAGCATAGAAGAGTGTAAAGAAAGGAAAACTCTACTGAAAAAAGCCTCTTGATTGAAGAGGAACCGCCAAGATGTCCTTAATCTTAACGTCGGGAACTCGAACAACACCAAAATTCTCTTTCAAACTCTTTTCTCTCTTCCTTGTAGCTAACTCATTCTTTGGGACTCTTTTATTGTATTTTCTCTCATTTCTTTTCTTCTTGTGTCACTTGGTGTGTTTATGGTTGCTGGAAATCCTCCAATTTATAGAGTTGGCCGCCCAAAATTCTTTTAAAAAATGTTGATTCTTCAAATAAGGAAAGCTGGCACCACGAGCTGGTCAATGGCGCTGCTGCACTGATCGACATCAAATGGTGGCGCCGCCACGCTGTGTATCATAAAAACCTACCCTCGGCACTTTGTGATTCTGTTGTGCTGATGTTAAGTGATGCTCTCGGAAAAAAGTGTCGTGGCAGTGCCGAGCTGGTGCCCCGACGTTGCCCTGTTTTTGGTAGTTTGATGTTTTTCTTCTCTTTTTCACTTGATTTTGGCTCAGTTTGGTTATTTTGGCTTTTGATTTTAATTTTCTTTATTTTGACTTGAAAACCACTAGCAAACAAGTGAAATTTAATAGAAACTCCCTTAATTTAAGAGAATAAAAAGCACTTTTCAAGCGTTTTTCACCACTCTAAACTTCGTGATTTGCTAGTACCGAGCAAAGAGTAGAATCAAATAAAGGGAGTTTAAATGAAGAAAGTGTGCTATCGACTCATGTCTCAGAGAATAGCATTTAAGAGCTCAAGTAGAAACATGCAAGCATATCTATATTGGTATAATCATTCAAGGCCAAATCTTTTTATCTCCCATGTGTGTGTGCAAGCCTCATTCAATTCAAAATGCTAAAACTCAAATTGGGACTTAAGAAAGCTTCCTTAGTTTTCTCCTACTCTGTCTCATGCACTAATTTTCAAGCATCCACACATTTCAAGCGAGTAATATGTCCACTAAGGTGTCATTCAATCACATTTTTCATGGGCCCTAAACTTGCATTCTTTTACCTAGAGGCACTAGCTTTCACACATTCATTGTAGGTACTCGTACCTAGTCAATTCTCAAGTGTCCTTACTGATCACAACAAATGCAGCTCTTTTTACCCCCATCCATGCATACTCATTACAAGTTTAACATTTAAAAGGATAGACATGTAAAGCGCATATATTTTGTGTACACTTTTTTTTTTTTTTTTTTTTTTTTGCTCAAAGGCATGTATACTATTTTCTTTTTCTTTAGTCTAATATTACAAACCATCATGCATTTCAACTCTCTAATCGGTGGGGCCTTTTAGAGTGACAACCAAATACACCCAACTTAATCATTTTTTTCAGTTAAAGATTCTAAATTAAAGTGGCTACGTGCTCAAGAATATGAGAGATTTTAAGAAGGACTTAAATGAATTTAACTCAAGATAATACTATTATATTTCCACAATAAGTCATCTATCATGCAAATTTGAATCGCATCATGGGCAATCAACATCAAAGCACGCAATCTAAAAACATTCCCATTAACTTTGACAGCTCCAAAATTTTCAAATTTTTTTCCAAATTTCATTAACATGCATATGATCATTAAAACCTCACAAAAATGCATAGCAGGATAAGAAAACACACAAAAGTATGAGTGACACCTCCCACCCCAAACTTAGAATCATGCATTGTCCTCAATGCATAAGAACATCGAACAAAGAATGAACAAGGCTGAGAGCAAGCGGGAAACCACCAAACAGGCTTGGTGAAAGGAGTACTTTTTGTGATGAACCAAGATCCTGAAAAATAAGAAAGCATATGAGTGACTCTATGATTATTTGAAAATATAATAAAAAGAAAAATAAAGAAAACAATAAAATTGAGTTGCCTCCCAACAAGCGCTTGGTTTAAGGTCTCTTAGCTAGACCGAACTAATGGATCATTCAATGAAAGCAAGGTTCTCAATTTGGCATTCTTCATCACCGATGTAGTGCTTCAAATGTTGACCATTCACTTTGAAGGTTGTTCCATTATCGCTACGGCTCCATGTGGGGACACCTTTACAATGACAAAGGGTCTTGACCATCGTGTTCTAAGCTTACCTGGAAACAAACGTAAATGTGAGTTGAAAAGTAATACTATTTGTCCAGGAAGAAATGTCCGTGGGGTGATCTTCTTGCATGCCATCTAGCAGTGTATTCCTTGTAAAGTTTGACATTCTCATAAGCTTAAATGCAGAACTCCCTCATCTCATTGAGTTCCAAGAGGCACTTCTCATTGGCTTCTCAAAATCCATATTCAGCTTCTTGATGGTCCAATAAGCTCTATGCTCGAGCTCTACCGGTAAGTGACAAGCCTTTCCAAACACCAACCTGTACAGTGAAGTACCTATTGGGGTGGGTTTTAAAAGCTGTGCAATAGGCCCACAGTGCATCATCGAGCTTAAGGGCCCAATCCTTCCTATTGATCTTAACGGTCTTTTCCAAAACCTGCTTGATTTTCCAATTCAATAACTCAACAAGCCCATTAGTTTGAGGATGATAAGCTATAACAATTTTATGATTAACGTTTTATCTTTGCATCATGGATTCAAACAGTTTGTTACAAAACTGAGTACCCTTATCACTAATAATAGCTTTATGTGTTCTAAAACGTGTAAAGATGCTATTATGCAAGAATTTTAAAACAGAATGAACATCATTGGTCCTAGTAGCTATGGCTTCTACCCACTTAGATACATAATCGACTACAACTAAAATAAATTGGTAGCCATCAGAAGACATAGGAAAAGGTCCCATAAAGTCAATACCCCAAACATCAAAGAGCTCCACTCCCAAGATAGGTTTCATGGGAAGCTCATGTTGTCTAGAAATATTGCCAGTACGTTGGCATTTATCACATGATTTAACAAAGGTATAACAGTCCTTAAAAAGAGAGAGCCAATAAAAACCTGACTAAAGTACCTTAGATGCAGTTCTAGTGGGTCCAAAGTGCCCTCCATAGGGGGAGGCATGGCATGAATTTAGAATACTTACCATTTCTTCTTGAGGCACACACTTCCTTATCATACTATTAGCACAAACCTTGTAGAGAAGTGGGTCCTCGTAATGGTAAGAATTGACATTGTGTATAAATCTCTTCTTCTGTTGAGTGTTCATGTCACACGGTAAATGTCCTCCTGTAAGATAGTTAATTATGTTAGCAGACCAAGGTAAACTATCTTTCACGTGATACAATTGTTCATCAGGGAACATCTCAACAATGGGGGAACATGAGTTAGCATCCCCATTCTCAATGCTAGATAGGTGGTCTGCAACCACATTTTCACATCCTTTTCTGTCCTTGATTTCTAAATCAAATTCCTGCAATAATAAGATCTATCTCATCAATCTAGGTTTTGAATCTTTTTTATCAAACAAATATTTCAATGTAGCATGGTCAGTATGCACTACTATTTTAGAGCCAAGTAAGTATGATCTAAATTTATCAAGGGCAAACACAATAGCTAGCAGTTCTTTTGCAGTAGTAGAGTATTTTTGTTGAGTACTATCAAGAGTCCTACTAGCATAGAAAATTACCCTAAACATATTATCTCTTTGCTGGCCTAAAATAGCTTCTAAAGCATAGTCACTAGCATCACACATGATCTCAAAAGACTGACTCCATTCAGGTACAACAATAATAGGTGCAGAAATCAATCTTTCCTTCAAAGTATTAAAAGCTAGTAGACATGCATCATCAAACACAAATTTAGCTTCATTTTCTAACAAGTTACTCAAGGATTTAGCAATTTTAGAAAAATCTTTAATAAATCTCCTGTAAAACCCTGCATGCCCTAGGAAGCTTCTGACTCTTTTCACATTAGTGAGAGGTGGCAATTGTCCAATGGCGGCGATTCTAGCGCTATCTACCTCTAATCCTTTTTGTGAGACTTTATGCCCTATAACTATTTGACCATGAAGTGTGATGCGCACTTTAAGCGTTAACCGCAAGTGTAGGGGTCAAGTTATAATATAAGACAGTTAAGTCCGAATATCGTTCCACTGGAGATCCAATTATGAAGGTTTAAGACTTAGCTATTCTAGAGTTGAATCAATTTTATTTGAGGATTGAAATTGAATATTATGAGTTATGGAAAATACAAATCAAATAAGGAAAGTATTAAAGTGAGAAACACAAGAGTCAAAGAGAGTTCTAAGGTAATGAATCCTTGTTTATTTTATCATGCAATATTATAGATTTCATGGATTTTATTGTCATTCATATGCGTAAGTCTGGAAACTTAATTCCAAGTTATTTTTTCTCAAAAACAACCATTTCTCATGCAACTCGATTGATTATTAATCTCTTAAAACCAATACAAAATTACATGGCTTAAAAATAGTCTTTAGCAACTTTTATTGTCAACCTAACTACTCTTGTGATAGATTAACAACAATTCATTGTTATAGATCAAGTTAAACATACAATCTCTCAATCATACATCTAACCTAACATGTGAAGATGGCCAATCCACAAGAATTAAACACAATAACAATGAAAAGCATAATCATTCCAACAAAACCATGAAAGTCTACAAGATCAACATAAATTCATAAACAAATCATCAAAACCCTAAAACTAAAGAGTTTAACCACTCATAGCTTGAAGCAACATGTTTCAGCAAAATAAACAAAGAAAGAGTGTAAAGAAAGGGAAACTCTACTAAAACGAGGCTCTTGATTGAGGTAGCACCGTTACGATTTCCTTGGCTCTCACGTTGGAATTCGAAGGGCACCACGACTATCTCAAACTCTTCCTCTTTCTTGCAACTAACTCACTATTTGAACTCTCACTCAATTCTCTCCTTTTTGTGCCTCTTTAGGTCTGTAAGTTAAAGGTTGATTCCTCCTTGATTTTATTTGATGCCTATGGCTGCTGGAAACCCCCAAACTTATAAAGTTTGGCCACCCAAAAACTTACCAAAAATAACAATTTTCATTTAAGGAAAACTGGCGCCGCGCGCTAGTGACAATTTTGGAACGGCGCCGCGACGCTGTTGGAGAGTGCCGCGGCGCTAGGTCTGCGTCCAGAAAAACTTGCTCTCGGGTTTTAGCGCCTCGGCACTGCCCCAATTTGTGCCATTTTGAGTCTTTCAGCTCTTTTTCGCGATATTCTTGCTCGGTTTTGATCTTTTAGTCTTTTCTTCTA
The DNA here is from genome assembly GCA_031780015.1 of Citrullus colocynthis. Classification (NCBI taxonomy): domain Eukaryota; kingdom Viridiplantae; phylum Streptophyta; class Magnoliopsida; order Cucurbitales; family Cucurbitaceae; genus Citrullus; species Citrullus colocynthis. The sequence continues at coordinate 775,534 of QLSR01000385.1, read as the reverse complement.
ATTTTCTTCATTTTAACCTGAAACCACTAGCAAACAAGTGAAATCTAATATAAACTCCCTTAATTTGAGAGAATAGAAAGCACTTTTTAAGTGCTTATCAACACCCCAAACTTAGAGATTTGCTAGTCCCGAGCAAAGAATAAAATCAAATAATAGGGAGTTTAGATGAAGAAGTGTGCAATTGACTCATGTCTCAAGGAATAGCATTTAGAGCTTAAGTAGAAACATGCAAGCATATCTATATTGTTATAATCATTCAAGGCCAAATCTTGCTATCTCCCATGCGTGTGTGCGCAAGCCTCCTTCAATTTAGAATACTAGAACTCAAATTAGGACTTAAGAGAGTTTCTTTAGTTTTTCCCCTACTCTAGCTCATGCACCAATCTTCAAGCTTTCATACATTTCAAGTGAGTAATATGTCCACTAAGGTGCCTTTCAATCATTTTTTTTTCATGGGCCCTAAACTTGCATTCTTTTACCTAGAGGCACTAGCTTTCACACATTCACTGTAGGGATTCGTACCTAGTCAATTCCCAGGCGTCCTTACTGATCACAGCAAAGGCAGCTCGTTTCACCCTTATCCATGCATACTCATTACAAGTTTAACATTTAAAAAAAAAGATAGACAAATAAAGCTCATACATTTTGTGTACACTTTTCTTTTCTCAAGGCATGTATACTCTTTTCTTTTTCCTTAGTCTAAGATTACAAGCTATCATGCATTTTCACTCTCTAATCGGTGGGACCTTTCGGAGTGACAACCAAATACACCCAACTTAATCCTTTTTTTTTTTTTTTTCAGTTAAAGATTCTAAATTAAAGTGGCTGCGTGCTCAAGAATACGGGAAATTTTAAGAGGGACTTAAATGAATTTAACTCAAGATAGTGCTATTCTATTTCCATAATAAGTCATCTATCATGCAAATTCGAATCTCATCATGGGCAATCAACATCAAGGCACACAACCCTAAACAACATTCCTATTAACTTTGAAAGCTCCAAAATTTTAAATTATGCATATGATCATTAAAACCTTCACTAACATGCATAGCAGGATAAGAAAACACACAAAAGTACGAAAGACACCTCCCATCCCAAACTTAGAATCATGAATTGTCCCCAATGCATAAGAGCATCTAACAAAGAAAGAACGAGTCTGGGAGCAAGCGAGAAGCCACCAAACAGGCTTGGTGTAAGGAATACTTTGTGTGATGAACCAAGTTCCTGAGAGATAAAGCATATGAGTGACTCCAAGATTTATTGAAAATAAAATAAAAAGAAAAGTAAAGAGAGCAATAAAATTGGGTTTCCTCCCAATAAGCACTTGGTTTAACGTCTTCTAGCTAGACGGGGCTCGCGAATCACGGCGGATCCCAAGGTGGTTTCTTCCTTTCATGCTTTGGATCACCTACAATTTTTAGTATTCGCCCACATTGACACTCACAAACATATTCATTAGCATTTAGTGAGTCAGTCAATAATTCATTATCAAATTGGACACCATTTTTACTAATGTAGTCAAGACTTATTAAGGAGTCATTATTCTTAGATTTTAACGGACTCACCACTTCATTTTTAACATGCTTCTCCATAATTTGTTCATAATTCATTATAGGTTTGGGAGGCATGCATGAAGAACTAGGAGAAATATCACAACTAGAAACATGCTTTACAGAATTTTCTAATTTAACATCAAGCATGCTATTAGTCTTACCATTCAAAGGAGGCTTATCATGCATAGAGTTTTTATTTGAAAGAGAGGCGATGTTACCTTTGTGCTTGGCTCATGATGCTCATACCTTTCTACATCCGGATGCTTAAGGGTTTTATATAAATGTCGAATGTTACCTCCTCATCGTTAAGGTGAAATGTGAGCTTTCCATCTTGCACATCGATGAGGGCCCTTCCGGTGGCCATGAATGGTCTCCCAAGGATTATAGGAACTTCGGTATCTTCCTCCATGTCTAATATCACAAAGTCCACCGGGAAGATAAACTTGTCTACCTTGACCAAGACGTCTTCCACAATGTCGTAGGGATGACAAATGATCGATCGGCCAAAAGCAAAGATATGGTAGTTGGTTGCACCTCTCCTCCATTGAGCTTCCTAAACATGGATAAAGGCATTAAATTAATGGAAGCTCCAAGATTACAAAGTGCTTTAGTAACTTTATTGTTGCCTAAATGACAAGGGATAGAGAAGCTCCCTGGATCCTTTAGTTTTGGAGGCAATTTCTTTTGTAGTGCCACACTACATTCTTCGGTTAATGCAACCATTTCATAATCTCCATACCTTTTCTTCTTAGGCAATACATCCTTCATGAACTTGGCATACTTAGGCATTTGTTCTAATGCCTCTGCAAAAGGAAGGTTAATTTCTAACTTTTTGAATATGTCTAAGAATTTTGAAAATTGAGCATCAATCTTTTTCTTTTGAAATCTTTGAGGAAAAGGTAAAGTATTAGGGATAAAAGAAGTAGAGTTAGAAGTACTCCCTATGTTGGACTTTGATTTCTCCTTTTCCTTAGATGCACTCTCTTTTTGTTGAATATCCTCTATGATGGCTTCATCTTCTTCTTGTGGAAACTCATCATCTTCATCATTGATCAAGGGAGTGGATAGCTTTTTCCCACTCCTTAAAGTCACGGCCTTGCACTCCTCCCTTGGGTTTATCTCGGGACAACTAGGGAACTTACCCTTTTGCATTGTTTGGAGGGAAGTTGCCATTTGACTAAGTTGAACCTCCAAGTTTTGAAGTGCCTTACCTTGGGTTTGAACGGTGCTTGCAATTGCTTGGACCGAATTCTCCAATGTGGTTGTCCTTGATCTTGACTCTTTGACAAAGTCAAGCATTATGTCATCTAGTGATGATGTCTTTGCATTCCCCGCTCCATTGAATCCTTGAGGTGCTTGCAAATATTCTTGTTGTTAGCATATGAAAAATTCTCATGATTCCTAAAGTTGGGATGACAGTGAGTTGGAAGTTGTTGTTGACCTCGGTATTGTCCTCTATCTACATAATTGGTTACCTCCAACTCACTTGGCTCTTGTTGATTTGCCATGGCCGCAAGGGAAGCTATGGATGATGGACTTGCTTGGACTTGGCTTCCTTGAGAAAATTTAGATAAAGCATTAGTAAGAGAAGCCAATTGAGCTTTTAGAGAGCTTACCTCATCCATCTTATATCGTCTGGTGGCGTGTGGGATGATTGGAGAAGACCGTTCACATGGCCAATTGTACGATGTAGTGGCCAAGTCTTCTAGTATAGTATAGGCCTCTTGAGCATTCTTTGAAAAAATTGAGCCTCCGGCGGTTGCATCTAGTATGGATTTGGTTGAGCTTGCTAATCCATTGTAGAAGAGTTGAATTTGCAACCAATCCGGGTAACCATGTTGAGGGCACCTTCTCAAGAGATCCTTATACCTCTCCCAAGCCTCATATAATTGTTCATCCTCAAGTTGGCGGAATGTTCCAATCTCCGTCCTTAGTCTTTGAGATTTAGCCGGTGGAAAATATTTGTTCAAGAAAGCTTGAATTAAGATCTCCCACGTTGTGATGCTATCCGGAGGTATGGTTTCCAACCAATCCTGTAAAGAGAAAGGAAAAAGTCTTAGTTTAATTGCATCGTTAGAAACATCATCCATCTTTACCGTCCCGCATATTTCTAAGAAAGACCGCAAGTGCTTCTGAGGATCTTCATTGGTTCTTCCTCTAAAGGCTAGCTCTCTAGCCATGTGGATCAACCCCGGTTTCAACTCAAAGTTGTTGACATTGATGGGTACATTCATAATGCCGGGTTGATTTACTGGTCATGTCAGTTGGAAATAGTCCCGAATTGCCTTTGGTATCTTCTCCGCCATCTCCTCGATGTGATTGTGTTGAACCCTTAGGTTTCTTCTACACGTCCTTCCAATCTCGAGATCAAGAGGGAGAATATTAGTATTATCTCGAGGCATAAACCGACAAAATAATCAAATAAATAAAATAAAATTAAATAAAATAAAAAAAGAAAAATATAAAATAAAATAAAATGAAAATAAAAAATAAATAAACGACCAAATACTATACACCTAAAATTAAAATCTATCAATTCTAATGAATATTAAATAACAAAACCGTTCTTTGGATCCCCGGCAACGGCGCTAAAAACTTGATGCGCACTTTAAGTGTTAACCGCAAGTGTACGGGTCAAGTTATAATATAAGACGGTTAGTCCGAATATCGTTCCACTGGAGATCCAATTGTGAAGGTTTAAGTTACTTAGCTATTCTAGAGTTGAATCAATTTTATTTGAGGATTGAATTTGAAAATTATGAGTTATGGAAAATATAAATCAAATAAGGAAAGTATTAAAGTGAGAAACACAAGAGTCAAAGAGAGTTATAGGGTAATGAAGCTATGTTTATGGAAAAGTAAAGAGTTTAGCCACTCATAGCTTGAAGCAACATGTTTAAGCAAAATAAACAAAGAAAGAGTGTAAAGAAGGGAAACTCTATTGAAAAGAGGCTCTTGATTGAGGTAGCACCGTCATGATCTCCTTGGCTCTCACATCGGAATTCGAAGGGCACCACGACTATCTCGAACTATTTTCCTCTTCCTTGCAACTAACTCACTATTTGAACTCTCACTCAATTCTCTCCTTTTTGTGCCTCTTTAGGTCTGTAAATTGAAGGTTGATTCCTCCTTGATTTTATTTGATGCCTAGGGCTGCTGGAAACCCCCAAATTTATAGAGTTTGGCCGTCCAAAAACTTACCAAAAATAACAATTTTCATTTAAGGAAAACTGGCGCCGCAGCGCTGGTCTATAGCGCCGCGACGCTAGTGACAATTTTGGAACGACGCCGTGACGCTGTTGGAGAGCGCCGCGGTGCTAGGTCTGCATCCAGAAAAACTTGCTCTCGGGTTTTAGCGCCACGGCGCTGCCCCAATTTGTGCCATTTTGAGTTTTTCAGCTCTTTTTCGCGGTATTCTTGCTCGGTTTTGATCTTTTAGTCTTTTCTTCTAATTTTCCTCATTTTAACCTGAAAACCACTAGCAAACAAGTGAAATCTAATATAAACTCCCTTAAGTTGAGAGAATAGAAAGCACTTCTCCCAATTCAAAGTGGCACTTCTCCCAATTCAACACAAGGTTAGCATCTTGGCACCTCTCCATGACGTCTTCAATGAACCCTTGAAAAATAGACATCAAACAACGTTGGAAAGTAGCAGGGGCATTACACAAACGTAAAGACATTCTCCTAAAAGCAAATGTCCCACAGGGACAAGTAAATGTGGTCTTTTCTTGATCCTAAGAGCAATGACAATTTGATAGTATCCAAAATATCCGTCTGGGAAGCAATAATGGGAATTACCTGCAAGTCTATCATGCATTTGATCTACAAAAGGAAGATGAAAATGATCTTTTTTAGTAGCTTTATTCAACTTCCTATAATCAACGCACACCCGCTATCTTGTCACAGTTCTAGTGGCAATCATCTCATCTTTTTCATTTTTAACAACAGTCATTCCACCTTTCTTGGGTACTACTTGGACTGAACTTACCCATGAACTGTCAGATATGGTATAAATGATTCCTACATTCAAAAGCTTGAGCACTTCTTTTTTGACTACCTCCTCCATGGCGGGGTTAAGTCTCCTTTCATGTTTCACTGAAAGGTTAAAGGTATCTTCCATCAAAATTCTATGCATACAAACTGGTGGACTAATACCTTTAAGATCCTCAATAGACTAACTGTTGCCAATAACTTGTTGCGTACAAAGTGGATTAGATATTATAATTTCAGTACAAATTTTTCATCGAGAATTACTCAAGTATGATCATTAATCAGCAAGTTTTCCTATAAAAGCCCAAGTGTAAGTTTCTATAGGTTTCCTGGTGAGTCCAGGGTCGAATGCAGGGGTTTGTGATAAATTAGGTGTTGAGACTAGATACAAAAACTATGTGTATTATACTCAAGAGTTTTATGTGCCTAAAACTATACATAAAGAATAAATAAAATTTCCTACAATTAACAAGGTGAGGTGGAAGTGGAGAATGTTAGTAAAATGTCATTTAGAGTCAGATAGCATGCGTTGAGAATGATGATGGAACCATGCGATAATAATAGATTTAACGCAAGAGCTACTTGTTACTTAAGCATATCTAAGTATATTTACATATCTACAAACTTTGGGTTTGAGAAACCATTTTTTTGATGTTTCGACGCCACATTAATCTTATCTCTAAAACGCATGGTAAGTTTGCGTTGACAAAAGATGAACTACATTTCTGAAACTCATCTAGTCTTAATAAATGCTAAAGATTAACCATCTATTCTCTCGAGCTAGACAGTTGTGCTTGTTAAATTTGTTTGTCAAACAAAGCTATGTAAGCTAATGATATGCATTAATCAAGATGGAACCATATTTAATATTGCTTAAGAAAAACAAGCTTCTAACATCTACTCATTCTATCATACAAGCAACATGGTGTAAAGTATTTAATATAGAAATGAATGGAAGATAATCGTCAATCGAACATATATTGAGTAAATAAACCATTCTCTTGAATATCATTAACAGAGTATAAGTAAGAAGGAGAGAAATGAAGAAAGAACAGAAATGGAAGACATCAAGCCGTCATTGGCAATGTCTTGCTTCATGGAGGCTTGAGATGGTTGCTATCTGATACATAAATGGCATAGGGTGAAGGTTTTCACTCACTGAGAGATGACTTTGAAAATTCTCAGAATCCTTCTTATAAAAGAGCTTCAAATGGAGGCTGGTTATGGTGAGGAAGAATTTGTGCAGAGCTTTTGCTTCTTGAACTCCTTTCTCTCTACTTGAATTGAGAAGCTTTGGGCTATTTATAGGTGTCGAAAAGGTCAACTCATGATGACCTGAAACCTTTGCATTAAATTTCATGCCCTGTTGCGCAAACTTTTAACATCGTCAGCCCATTGGTTCTGCCATGATCTGATAATGTGTAATCCTTTTGCATATTGACACGACAGCTATTGGCCAGGCGTCTGTATCTACTTTTTCTTCTCAACGCACGGTCTTGACGTGTGGGTTTTCACTTTTTTGTTCTCATAGCAGCTTCCTCTCTGGTACTTGAGTTATTTGTGCTTCTTTTCTACTTAATCCAGCGTTAAAAATAGAAAAGTTCATATTTTCTCAGGTATATTCTTTTGTAAAAGGTGCCAACGCATGGTAATACATATTACACAACTCAACTGCCAAAATCATGTGTTTAGCCCTAAAGTTACTCTAATTAATTCAAATAGTGACTATAATAACTTGTATTTCTACAAGTTATCACTAACCAATGGAGAACTTATGATCCCTTAACACTCTCAACAATTTTTCTTCTTCCACAGAATTTAAATCAGAAGATATGATAACAGTGAAAGAAAACAAATCATCTAAGAATGCATATTTCAAGTGAAGAGGCAACACCTTTAATTCAAGAGCAGGTTTCTTAACATTACTTATAACATGCAAAGGAGCTAGAGGCATTGGTTTATACATTTTAGTGCATATTGACATGTTATCTAACTACTTAGCATACAATTGCAATTTTATCAAATATAGTCTCCACATTATCAAAATCAACATCTATTATGCTTTGTTCTAAATGATCAATAGCCAACATAACCTCAACATGCTCAGAGATAGTATGATCAATTATATCTATTGCATGACAAGTACTACCCTCATCATGATGACTCAAGGACTTATAAATATTAAAGACAACATTCTCATCATTCACCTTTAGGGTCAACTTCCCTTATTGGACATCAATGATGGCCTTCCCAATTGCTAGGAATGGGCGCCCAAGAATGATAGGAATCTTAGAGTCCTCCTCCATGTCCAAGACTACAAAATTTGCACAGAATATAGATTTGTCAACTTTAACTAACACATCATCAACAATACCTCTAGGATAAGTCAAGGGTCTATCAGCTAGTTGCAAGGTGATAGTGGTAGGTTGCATTTCTCTAATGTCAAGCTTCCTATAGACAGATAAAGACATTAAGTTAATAGAAGCACCAAGATCGCAAAGAGCTATAGTAACATTTAAAGAACCAATAGTACAAGGTATAGTAAAACAACCTGGATCTTTCAGTTTTTGTGGTATCTTCTTTTGCGGCACAACATTGCAGTATTTTGTCATGATAATCATCTTATATTGCCAAAATTTCTTCTTTTTAGACAAGACATCTTTCATAAATTTAGTATAGTTGGGCATTTGCTCTAAATCCTCAGCAAATGGGATGTTAATATGAAACTTTTTGAATAATTCTAAAAATTTAGCAAATTGGGAGTTTGTTTCTTTCTTTTTAAAACGTTGAGGATAGGGCAAGATGTTAGGTATAGAAGGTAGAGGGTTAGACGACTTACTTGAAGATGCCAACTCCTTTACCTTTTCCTCTTTTTCTAAGACCTTCTTGGGTTCATCTAGTATGATAGGCTCATGGATGGTCTCATCTACCTCTTGCTCATCATCCTCATCATCAATCAAAGGAGTGGACAACTTTTTCTCACTCCTCAAAGTCACGGCCTTGCATTCCTCCTTTGGATTCCTTTTGAAGAAACTAGGAAACTTACCCTTTTGTATTGTTTGAAGAGAAATGGCTATTTGACTAATTTGTACCTCAATATTGTGAATAGCCTTAACATGACTTTGTACCGTGCTCTCCAATGCAGTGGTCCTTCCTCTTGACTCTTTTATGAACTCCACCATCAAGTCTTCTAGGTTGGACTTCTTCTCAGTGTGTGATAGACCTACATTGGAAAAATCAAGAGGACCTTGCAAAACATTTCTATTGTTAACATAAAAAAAGTTTTCATGGTTCCTCAAGTTATGATGATAATGAGTTGGAAGTTGTTGTTGTTGGTGGCCTCTATAATGTGCTCTATCAACACAATTGGTTGTCTCATTGTCTCCTTGTTCCAATCTTTTTTGTGCAGACATCTCCGACGCCAAGGCCGCGAGGGATGCTATGGATGGTGGACTCTTGAGCTTGGCCCCCTGTAGTCAATTTAGAAAGAGCATTAGTAAGGGAAGTCATTTGAGCTTTAAGAGAATTTACCTCATCCACCTCATACAATTCGACGGCTTTTAGGATGATTCGAGAAGACTGTTTACATGGCCAATTGTAAGATGTAATGGCCAAGTCTTCTAGTATGGTATAAGCCTCTTGAGCATTCTTGGAGAAAATTGAACCTCCGGTGGTAGCATCTAGAATGGATTTGGTTAAGCTTGAAAATTCATTGTAAAAGAGTAGCCATGTTGAGAACACCTCTTCAAGAGATCCTTATACCTTTCCCAAGCCTCATATAGTTGTTCATCCTCAAGTTGGCAGAATGTTCCAATCTCCATTCTTAGCCTTTGAGATGTAGCCAGTGGAAAATACTTGTTCAAGAAAGCTTAAACCAAAATCTCCCACGCAATGATACTATCCGGAGGTATGGTTTCCAACCAATTCTTTGCTCGATCCTGTAAAGAGAAAGGAAAAAATCTTAGTTTAATAACATTGTTAGAGACATCATTCATCTTTACCGTTCTGTATATTTCTAAGAAAGATCGTAAGTGCTTATGAGGATTTTCATTTGTTATTCCTCTAAAGGCTAGCTCTCTAGCCATTTGAATCAACCCCAGATTTAACTCAAAGTTGTTGACATTAATGGGCACATTCATAATGCTGGGTCGATTTGCCGATAATGTCGATTGAAAGTAATCCCGAATTGCCTTTGGTTTGGTTATTTTGGCTTTCGATTCTAATTTTCTTTATTTTGATCTGAAAACCACTAGCAAACAAGTGAAATCTAATTGAAACTTTCGTAATTTAAGAGAATAAAAAACACTTTTCATGCGCTTTTCAGTTGTCGACTCAATAAGCCTACCATATTAGGGACAAGACTGAGTGAGCTGGGAACATAGGAACACAAGACGAAATTCATTCATTCTGAACTTTAGGGTAAGTAGATGAATTGTTCTTTTAAGTGCTAACTCTGGGTCTTGAATAATGGGGCCCTTCACTCTCACCTCCATTATTCAAAATTGATAGGGAAGCAACCCCAAGGTAGGAACGTAGTCTTGGGATGTAGAGGAGCAAGAGAAAGAGAGAGAAAGACCTTGAATCCCTATAGAAAAAGGAGAAGCACGAAGTAGTTGAGACAATTAACCTCGTAGATAGTTAATGTAAACATTTGACTGTTATTAATAAAGCATTATTGATGTTATTTCAATAAGCGTTATTGATTATGTTATATTTATTTTGTCTTAATAACCCTTAAATCCAATAAACTAACATCCTAGGCTGTCTTATGAATCTTGAATAGTATGCAGAGACATTGGGGATCAATGATCAAGATACAACCTAAAGGTTTATAGCATAAGGATAAGGCTGAGTACCTTATCCTAGTAACACTTTGGATGAGACCCAATTTGTATTTGATACAAATGCAATGATCCAACGCGCTCATGTAGATGACATGAGAGTGGGGGGTATCTTATGTAATGAGTTTGCATAAGATTGGACCATGAAATAATAACTATATTATGAACTCCTGTTCACGAGGGATTGTCCTTTAATTTGTATGGTTTAGAGTTGCTAGTTTGGCGACTCAATATGCCTATCATTTTGGGGACAAAACCGAGTGGAGAGCTAGGAACATAATTATACAAGATGATTTTACTCCTTCTCGACTTTGGGGTAAGTAGATGAGTGTTCCTTTAAGTGCTGTCTCAGGGACTTGAACAAAGGCCCTAGCCTTTCACTGGCCAAGAGAGGTTTCTGTTTAATGGTTGGACTATAAACAAGTTATTCATTAGAGGAGCACTAGTACTTAAAGATCTAGAGGTAATAACCCATGGGTAAAATGGTAATTTGACCCACTAGCGTCATGAACACTTGTGAAGGACTAATTTGTTGTTATTGGTTTATACCTTTGGACACATAAATATATTTGTAGTGAGAAGAGTGCAACTGTGGGTATTTAGTGGAGTGTATCCACAGTTAACGAATATTGATTAATGTGGTTAATGAGTTTAGCCAATTAATCTCATATTGCTGGAGCTTCTAATCTATAGCATTAGGTCCCCTTCCTAGCTTATAAAAGGTAATAAGGTAATTAAGTCTTGAATGGTATTTGAAACGTTGAAATTCACTTAGAAAATAGTATAATATATAATGATACATTATAATATAAAGTTTATATTTTAATTAAACTTAATAGTATCAATTTAATTTTGGATCCGATTCAAAAATTAAATTTTGTGAGAGATTTTTATATTTGAAGTAGTTCAAATATTAATTTAATATGAATTAGATTCATATTAAAACTATAGGTTAAAATTGATGCATATAAGATGCGTATTAAAAACTATATGTTATGGGGAAAATATTGGGCTCTTTTTAAATATAGCAAAATATTTACAAACATAGCAAAATTTCACTGTTTATCTACGATAAATCGTGATAGACTGTGTATTTTGCTATTAGTTGTATATATTTTCAACAGTTTTTCCATTTAAGATAATTTTTCAAAAATATAGTTGAATTTGATTCAAATGAAAGTTAAATTAAATATTATATATTTAATTTGATAATCGATTAATTGGAGAATTAATTGATTATTTGATTTAATACAATTTAATTAAATTCGATTTTAAATTAATTGACTTAAAGCTATAGGTTATGTAAGAGATTTAAATGAATTTATTAATTATATTAGATTTAATTAATTAAATTATTTTTATCTATTTAATTAAATAAAAATTAGTTTTTATTTAATTAAATAAATAAAAACAGATAACTCCCACATATCGGAGTTATTTGAGACGTGGAGTGATCCCACATCTGTTATTTTCTCTCCCACATACCATGGATAAAAAGCACTCAATTCTCAGAGGTTTTTTGGGAGGTTGATCGAGCCAAAAAAAGAAAAAAAGGTTAGAACGGTGCTGCCATTTTCCCCACAAAAAAATTATCTCAAAATTTCTTTTTCCAAATTTTCAAGGTTGGTTCCCACAAACTACAACCTCTAAAATTTCAGAGGATAGGAAGGGTTCGTTGTGGTGATGTCAATCTTCAAATCCAAAAAGATTTTATAAAATTTATACAATAAGTTTTTTTGTGTGTAATTGCCAGTGCACAGTATTTCTAAATTCTAGATTTAGTTTTGCAAATGGTTCTGTGTTCTTCTGCTGCGTTAGGGATTTTATCCCAATAGAGCCACATTGATTAATTAAATTAGAATTTGTGAAATTTGCACTGTTTTTTGTGGGATTTAATTACATTATGAATGTAGTTTGCAATTGGATGTTTTTGGTTTAATTTGACCTTAGATTTACGAGGTTTTGATTTGATAAATTCTATAAAGGCCCTTGTGTTTTTTTTTTTTTTTTCTGGGCGTATTGTTGTAAGTCTTGTTTTTTTTTGTTTATTTTTTTTTTTTATATTTTTGAGTTTTTTTTTTTTTAAATTTTTTATAGGACCTTTTTTTTTTTTTTTCTGGGCGTATTGTTGTAAGTCTTGTTTTTTTTTGTTTATTTTTTTTTTTTATATTTTTGAGTTTTTTTTTTTTTAAATTTTTTATAGGACCTTTTTTTTTTTTTTTCTGGGCGTATTGTTGTAAGTCTTGTTTTTATAAGTTCGTTTTTAGTTTGGGGTGGTCGTACGATGTTTTTCGACATTTTTTTTTTTTTTGCCAAAATCAGATTAACAAAGGCTGAGGAATTGAGGTCTTTTTTTGGCACTATACAAGAAAAGAAATCACGCGGCTGAAGGAAGAAGACAAGAGCTAACATCACACTGACAAGGGAATCACAATATTGATGGCAGCTCGTGAATCACAATGTAGAGATACTAGTATAGAAGCTTCCCCACAGTGGCACATCTCTTAGAAGACTTTAGCCATTCTGCTTCTTGTCCAGCTAGCTCCAATGCTATAAATTCCACTTCGTAGTGGATTGTGCTATGCAAATTTGTTTAGCTGATTTCTATGAAATAACTCCTCTTCCTAGTATAAACATGTATCCACTTGTAAATTTACTTCATCGTTATCTATTACCCAGTTAGATCACAATATCCTTCTAACACTGCATGAAAATTGTTGAAATGCAGACAAAAGTCCTTTGTACCTCTGAGATACCTTAGAAGGTGATGAAGTCTTGTCCAGTGATTTTTATCAAGATTATGTGTATATCTACTCAATCTACTCACAACATATGCAATATCAGGTTTAGTATAGTTCGTAAAAAACATTACACTACCAATAATTTTTGCATGTTTAGATTGTAGACACTTTCACCTTTATTCTTTTTAAGACTCATACTGGGTTCATAGGGTGTTCTCACAAGTATAACATTAAAACTGTCAAATCTCTTCAGCAATTTTCAATATAGAGTGATTGACATAGAGAAAACCCACTTTCAGTTTTCCTTATCTTAACATAAGTATTATGTCAGCCTCTCCTAAATCTTTCATTTCAAATTTTTAGGATAGAAATGACTAGTGTCATTGATTATATTTATGTTTGTACCAAATATCAACATATCATCAACATACAAATAGATAGTCACACAATCAACTCCAAACAATTTTGAAAACATATATGTCAGAACAATTCACTTTAAAATCATTGTTTACTAAGGTGGTGTTAAATTTTTCATATCATTGCTTGGGAGCTTATTTTAGCCATAAAGAAATTTTGTGAGTTTACAGACCTTATTTTCTTGACCAGTAACAATAAACCCTTCAGGTTGTGTTATATATATTTCCTCTTCTAAATCCCCATTAAGGAATGTCGTCTTTACATTCATCTAATGTATTAGAAAGCCACATATTGTTGCATCGGCTATCAATGCTTTAATAGTGGTTATTTCAGTCACAGGTGAGTAAGTGTCCAAGAAGTTTATGCCTTGCTTCTGCGGGTACCCAACAACCACTAGTCTAGCCTTAAACTTGTCTGTTGTACCATCTTGTCTTATTTTCTTCTTAAAGATCCATTTACACCTAATGGGCTTATTTGCTTTAGGTAGATCTACTAATTCCCATGTTTGATTCATAATTAAGGAATCTAATTCACTCTTAATTGCCTTTTTCCAAAAACTAGAATCTATAGAGCTTAAAGCTTCTTGATAGGTTTTCATATCCTTATCTATTAAGTACATACAAGCAAACTGATTGTCTATTTTATATGAATTTTCAACTAAAAAGGTAGTTAGAAAATCAGGTCCGAAATCCTTACTAACCCTTTGTCTTTTACTCGAGTGCGTTATTAGGGTTAGAAAGAGGGAGTTCAGATACTCTACTTGAAGTACTGGCAGTGTGATTATTAAATGAATTATCTACTAACATATCAACAGTTTTAATCATGGGAAAAACGTGTTAAAAAATATAGCATCTCTATATTCACACAATGAGTTATCACTTAAACACATAAACCTATATGCAACACTATTATTAGCATAACCGATAAAAACACAGTCAAAAGTTTTAGATCCTACCGTTGGTTTCTTAAATTTTGGATATGCTACCTTGGCTAAGCACCCCCACACTCTTAAGTAATCCATGTTAGGTGGGTAACCCTTCCACAACTCGTAGAGAGTCTTATCCATTTTTTTTGTGAGGAACCCTGATAAGTCTAAAACTTAATAACATAGCATTCATCATTTCTTTTATAGTTCTATGCCATTTTGTTGAGGTGAATATGGAGCAGTTACTTCATGAATTATACCGTTTAATTCACAAATTTCTTTAAGCAAAGTGTCACTATATTCACCTCCTCTATCAGATCTAATTCTTTTTATTCTTTTATCTAATTGAAGATTTTCTACTTTAGCTTTGAATTTTACAAACATGCTACTAGCTCCATCCTTTGATTTTAAAAGGTAAATTTTTGTATATCTAGAGTAATCAACAATAAAAGATATATAATATTTTTTACCACCTCTACTCATAGTGTTTATAAAATCAAGTAAATCTGTGTGAATTAACTCAAGCAATTCAATGCTACGTGTTGTTATTGATTTAAAAGGTTTTTTTTCAGCAAATTTTGCTTCTACGTATATTTGGCATCTATTCTTCTCATGTGAATCAGATACATCAACAAGATGCAAATTTTTAAGCCTTTTAATTGATGCAACATTAACATGTCCGAATCTACCATGTCACACATCAAATGATTCAACCATATAAGCAAAACGAGAGACATTTTCATCCATTGAAATAGAAGCAGAAACAACATTGAAAACAAATAGACCCTTAGACAAATATCCCTTACGAACAATCCTAAGCCTTGCTTTGGTGATGATAAGCTTGTCAGCTTCAAGCACAATCCTAAGCCTTACTTTGTTTAACAAACTCCTCCCTGACACCAAATTCCTATGCAAAGAGGGGACATACAAAGCATCATCAAGGGATATTCTTTCCAGAAGTAAGTTTTAATAAAAATCTTCCTTTTCTCAAGTACACCAGTAGTTATTGAATTTCCCATGAAAACACATTCGCCATTGTTGGTGTCCTAGAAGTCATGAAAAAGATCCCGATTTGAGCAGAAATGTATTGATGCACTAGTGTCCAAGATTTAGTCAGACTTGTTTTCCACCAAATTTGCCCATGACTATTGCAGCAATGATGTCATCTTCAACTACATTAGCTTGTGGAGTTGGTTTGGCAACAACTAAATTTTGATCTAGCCTTCTCTTTCTTTGATTGCAATTGTAGGATCTATGTTCTGGTTTCCCACAGACATAACAACCTTGGACTTCTCAATTCGTCCACTAGCAGCCTTGAATTGACCCTTCTTTTGTGATGGTTTTGTTGTTTGTTTCCCTTTCTTTTTTTAACCTGTCTTTCACATTGGAAGATTTAACAAATAGAGAGTTTAGCTTATCATTTTGTCTGTTTTACTCCTTAGTGCGTTTGTGACTGATCAGCTTCTTCACTGTCATATCTTTCTTTTTGTACTTCAAATGGTTACGGTAGTCACTCAAAGACAGTGGAAAATTTTCAAGCGACACATTTGCTTGAAGAATCTCACACATTTTCATGCCCTCAGATAGCACGTTTGCCATCAGGTTTTCATATTCATGGATTTTCTCCATGACAGGTTTATCATCAACCGTCTGAAACTGCAACCACTTTCTGACCACATATTTTTTTCCTTCAAGCATCGTTGCCACCATATCTGGATTCTAGTCTGTTCCAAATTGTCTTTGCAGATTTTTGGACAACGAACAAATTGAATAGGGAATCCGTCACGTGATTGAGCAGATACCCGCGAATCGTTTTATTGTCCTTCTCAAACCTATCAACGTCCATGGAGGAATCGTAACTGAGGCAACATCCTTGGATGTTGCTAAAGCTGTGACAACAGTAGCATTTGTGGAAGCTCCGAGATCAGTGATCGTCGCATCAACAGGTTTGGATCTGGTAGGGCAGTTCTCAGTCAGAACGTAATTCCCCTCCAATTGCTCTAAGAAGATGAGAAATTTCTATGACCACCAATGGTAGTTAGGTCCGTCAAGCGTGTGAATCCCTAAAAATTTAACTAACCTCTATAGGAAAGATGAAAGAGAGTTTGGTAAACTTGGGGGAAGAGAAGGAACTTTGGGTAAAAATTTTGATCACAAGCCTGGAGATTTAGAAAATGTTTTGACACTTTAAGGGGCTTAGGCGTTGACATGATGGAGGAGAAGGGAAAATGTTTGGACAAGTCTTAGTTTTGAAGAGAGAATAATTTACAGAAGTGATGGGAGAAAACCACGTTAGGCAAATTTTCTAAGTATTGGAAGTAAAAGTTGGAAGCATAGTTGAAAGTTAACTTGTCTAATTTGGAATTAAAATTGAAACACATGCCTCGGGGGAGAAATTTGGGCTTGAATGCATGGTAGAGCCATAGTGGATGCATGGTTGAAGTTTGGAAAAATTTTGACTAACTGTTGAGGAGCTTTGGTAATTAAAAGAGACACTGAAGGCAAGAAAGTAGGGTTGGACGCATAATCCATGTTCCGGGAGAATTTTAGCTAAGTGTTGGAGGAGTTCTAACAGTTGAAAAGTAATACTTAGGGCAGAAGAAAGGGTTGGATGCATAGGATGAAATGTATTGACATTTTGGCTAAATGTGGAACAACTTGTCTTAGATAAGAGAGAGACAATTTGGCTAGAAGCATACAAGGTATGAGTTGGACGCATAAGCGGCTAGCAACTTGGAAATTGATTAAGTACAAGAGACTCGAGACTTGTAAGTTGCACTCATAGTTTATAGGGGGAAGTAAGTTGAGCAAGTTGTTTAAGTTTAAGGCTAAGCACAAGCTTCATAAGAAGTTGGAATGCATGGTATGTAGTCCAAAGGGAGGGTTGGATGCATATCACCTTCAAAGAAGGAAAATTTGGCTAAGTACAAAATACTTTAAAAGTGTTGGACGCATGCCCTAACCTTGGAGCAAAAATGTTAGGTGTTGTCTAGTAAATGTTGGGTAAAAGGAAATAAAAGAGGTTTACCCTAAAAACACATAAGTTGGACTCATGGAAAGGACTAAGTTGGATTCATGAAGCACCCTTCGAGCTAGGTTGGACACATAGTGAACCCTAAAGTGGATGCATGATGCTTGTTTCGAACAAGGTTGAACGCATAACAAGGCTTGGAGATGGCTTGAGGATGCATGCAAAGGGTTGAGAGGGAAGTAGAAGGTGGTGAGCAAGTAGTTGAACACCTCAAGAGTAGGAGGTGTTAACATGAATGAAGATGTAAAACATGATGAGGCCACTTAGGTAGAATAAGTATTAAGCCTAGGATAAGAGTTGTGATGACAAGGCTTGAATTTCACTTCTATAAATAAGGCTTGAGATTTGCATATACACTTAAGCATTCTAAAGACTTTGAGAAAACTAAGATTGTTCTCGAGAGAGGTTTTGAAGAAGAATTAGTTGTCCAAGAGAAGAACTAGGCGTCCAACAAGCATCCTAGGCATCCAAAACAACAACATACCATGCGCTCAACAAAAGTATCTCAGGCATCCAGAAGGGTGTCAGGCGTCCAAACACTATATGAACAAGCAGTCCAGACGTTCAAAAGAGGCATTCCAGGCATCCAAAGGAGTTATTGGCTTTAAAAGTGTTGTTGGTTGCCGTTTTCTAATTTCCAAAAGCCTAGTGGTATGCTCAAAAGTCAAAAGCAAGCTAGGTCTCAAGGGATAAAGGAATCCAAAGTAAAAGAGGAGGAACACAGCAAACAAAAACTGCATTTACAATGAGTGGTTATATATTATTCCCTAAAGCAATATTGTTATTTCCCTACAAAGTTTATATGTTATGTGACGATGATACATAATAAGGGAAGAAAAGTCCGTATAGGATGGTCAGAGGATCTGTGGATCTAGTGCTGATCCTGTGACGAGTTAAAACCTCACGGGATGGTCAGGGGGTTACCAGAAACCTAGTTTCTGATCCTGTGGGAAGTATCTCTTGTGGGATGATCAGAGGACTGACATGTTTAGTTTCTGATCCCTCAGAGGTAAGTCTATGTGCACATAGAGAGTGGACCAAGTAGTTGAGCCATGAGAAGCTAGCTGATTAGAGTACGGTACCGAAATGAGCTTTGTGACTGAGGTTTGGGTAGATAAACTCATTTCTAAATGTTGTTAATTCTGAATAATTGCTACTATGTTGTTGGATTATTAAGGGGCGTGTTAGCCTTTGTTATTTGCTTAACCACTCATTGGACGATTTAGCACATTCGTTTCTTTTATGTTTTTCTTCTCAGGTAGCAGAGGAGTTACAGTTGCCAGCGAAGTCGAGGTCTGCCATAGGATAACTTAATGTATTGTAGCTAGGGTTAGAATTATGGATTGTTGTTTTACGTTAAAAAGAGTTGTATAAACTTTATTTATGATTTATGGTTAATTACAAGAGTCTTCGTTAATTATATTTGGAAATGGTTGGGGTGATGGATTAAGGTACGGTCAGTAAAAGGGTGATGTTTACTGTTTTCACGCCTCTTTTTGGGTTTAAAAGGATAATTCGAGAGAGGGTGTGACAAAGCAGCTCGAAGTTGGACAAATCTAGAAGAACCTTTTCGGATTTGATCAACATTGGTAAAAAAATTTGTTTTCAACTGTTAGAAAATCAATCAGATCTGGATGTATTTCATTGTGTAGTGGAAACCACTGCCTTGAAAGCAATTTTGACACGACTGTGGTGCGAATCGTTCTTGCTAACTGCTCCCCAAGGTTAACACAACACTCACCTTTAAACGTGCACTCATCGGATGGAGAGCTGGAATCAATAATGAGAGAAAGCTCATAATCAAGGTGGAAAAAAAAATTGAAGGGATGAAAATTTTCACTAATCCGATCGGCTACCCCCTCTGGTTTTTTAAGAAGAAGAAGAAGGAGGTGGATAAGAGAAACAATCGAAAATTCAATGTCAGATCGGTTTTTCAGATCTGTAAAACGGCTATCAATTGTAACCCTAATGTTTTGACAAAAATGAAGCCTCCAAGGGTTAAATATTAAATTAAAAAGAAATAAAAAGTTTTTATATTTTTTTTTATTTTTTAGTGCATGTGGGAAAAGACCCTTTACTCCAACTCTCTCCACTTTTACAAGTCCCTAGAAGTGCTCATATATATATACCTTCTCATCACTACTTAATTTTCCAATGTAGGACAAAAGAAAAGGGAAATTCCCCATGTAGCTTTGGGCCTTGGGCCTAAGGTGATGTGGGTTATTCCTAACATATTTTCGAATAAGCCCCGTATTCTCATAGAGAGCAGCCTCACTCTCGCACTCATACAGGTAAAATTTGTCAAGAGTCCTCCTATAATGTAATACACCCCGCTCATAAGAGCTACAAATTTCATTAAGATTTTATTGAGGAAAAAAAAAAAAAAAAACTCAACACCCTCAACATCGTTATAGGATAATGCACTCACATCATAGGGATGGATCAAAATATAAAGATAGTGCATTTCTTGGCCATCTTATAATTTGTTTTTCCCTTGGAACCTAGCTCTCAAGATCTCTGATCACGAGGTGGGTATACTTATATATGGCTCATGACAATTATAAAGGCTTCAACCTCATCCCCCTCGATGTGTTCCTAACCCTTTCTCTAGTTAATGTAATTCACATTAATAATCCCATTATTTAAATAAGATCTCACAGTACTCTGTTTTCGTCTTATAGGTCTGAATTTACCATTACAAAAATAATTTTTTACTCTACTAATTGTGACAATGCTATTGTTCGTAGCTATTTTTTTATTTGAATTAAGTTATTTCTTAGCTCGTTGCACAAAATAGATTTTAACATTTCTGCACATGGATGCGTCGAGATTACTCTAAATGTGCTCATGATTTGCAAGTTTTCCTATAAAGACCCAAGTATAAGTATTTATAGGTATCCTGGTGAGTCCAGGGTCGAACGCAGGGATTTGTGATAACTAGGCGTTGAGATTATAAATCTGACTATGCGATGAACTATACATGTAATATATGCAATTGTTTGTTGTGTAAAACTATACATTAAGAATAAAAAGAATTTCCTACTACTAATAATGAGGTGGATGCGGAGATGGTTAGTCATATGTCATTTAGTATCAGATTGCATGCGTTGAGAATGAATGGAACCATGCGATAGGAATTAATGCAAGCGTTAGTTGTTACCTAAACCTTCTGAGTACAACTTCATACCTACAAACTGCAATTGTGAATCCATCTCTCGATGTTTCGACGCCACATTAATCTTATTTCTAAAACGCATGGTAAGTTTGCGTTGGCAAAAAATGAACTACATCTCTGAAACTCATCTAGTCTTAATAAATGCTAAAGATTAACTATCCACTCTCTCAAGCTCGATAGTTATGCTTACTACTTGTGTTTGTCAGACAAAGTCATGTAAGCTAAAGATATGCATTAATCAAGATGTAATATACTCAGAATTGCTCAAAAAAACTAACTCTTAACATCAACTCATTCATTCAAGCATGGTGTAAGATGTTCAGAATAAAGATAGATGGAAGAGAATAGTCAATCAAACTCATATTAAGCGACTAAGTCATTCTCTCGAATGTCATTAACAAAATATGGGCAAGAAGGAGAAAAATGAAAATAAAATGGAAATGAAGGGCGTCAAGCCGCCATTGGCAACGTCTTGCTTCATGGAGGCTTGAGATGGTCGCTATCTGATACATAAATTCCATAAGGTGAATATTCTCACTCACTGGGAGATGACTCTGAAAATGCTCAGAATCCTTCTCTCAGAAGAGCTCGAAATGGAGGCTGGTTATGGTGAAGGAGAAATAGTGCAGAGCTTTCGCCTTTTGAACTCGTCTCTCCCCTCTTTACGAAGCTTTTGGGCTATTTATAGGCGTCAAAAGGTTGATATCATGAGCATCTGACACCTTTGCATTAAATTTCACCAATGCTGCATAGACTTTTCAGATTTGTCAACCTATTTGTTCTGCCATGATCTTGATAGGTTGCTACTCTTTTTCGTAATGACATGACAGCTGCTTGAGCATGCTTGAGTTTCTTCTTCGACGCATGGTTTTCAACGCATTACCTCACCGCATAGGCTCGACGCATGTTCTCGCTGCAGCTTCAACTATTCGTACTTGGTTGTTCCTACTTTTCTTCTTAACCCTGCGTTAGGAACAGAAGCTTATCATTTTTCAAGCATTTTTCTTTTTGCAAGTAGTGCCACATGTTGATACATTTTTCATCATTTAACTACCAAAATCATGTGTTTAACTCTAAAGTTATTCTAATTAAATCAAATAATGACTATAATAACTTGTATTTCTACAAGTTATCAGCTATCACAATTTATCAAGATAGGAGATATTGGTTTCTCCCACATTAGAATTTCATATAATAAATCTCTTAGCCAACTTGCTTCTTTACTGGCTGAACCTAAAGTAATAAGCTTTGCTTCCATAGTAGAGTTGACAATAATCATTTGGTTTTTAGGGTTCGAACAAGTAGGACTACCTCCTAAGGTAACCTGTAGTAGATAGAAAATCACCTGACAATGTGTTATAGTCAGCATCCAAAAATTCTTCAACAACAGTAGGTTATTTTTTAGAAAATGAGTCATGATCTTTCGTTCCGAATAAATAATTTATAATACGATTGATGACATGCGAATGCTCTTTACCTAACTTACTTATAAACCTACTAAGAACTCCTACTACATATGCAATGTCAGATCTAGTCCAATTTGTTGCATATCGTAGGTTACCAATCACACTAGCATACTTGAATAATTACTATGGGGGATTGAACGTTATTATGATATACAGCCTTTTAGCTGTTGGGTGCAAGTTAGAAGGTGTCTGTTATCTCCCGTATCTAGCTGTGTACACCTTATGACTATAAACCTTCAGGTTACCTACTTATGACTATAACGGGGTGTTTGTCGAGATAACCACCTATGCTTATGACTATGACCTTCGGGTTCACTACCTATGATTGCGTGCCTTTGAGTTTGCTAATTATGCTTATGCCTATGCTTATGTTATGTTATGTACACTGACCTAATTGTTCGAAAATTATTCTTGAATGGTGTCTTTAGTGTCAAATCTCTTAAAAACCGCTGCTCATTCTCCTTTTGTCAATCCTGGTAATCTATGGTCTTTGCTTATGCCAAAGAAATGCAAGTTCTTTTTATGGACTTTATTGCACAATGGGATCAATACTTCAGACAAATATCAATTGAGGAATTCTTATATCTCTACTAATATTCCTAATTGGTGTGTTTTATGCAAAAATAATTCTGAATCGATGGAACATTTATTCTTAACTTGCAAACATTCTGGTGCCATTTGGGATCATATGTGCCATGGTACTAGTGGCAGATTCACGCAATCAATGTCTTCCCTTTTTTGAACATTTAATGAAGCTTAAGATGAACACAAAAGCCTAGGTTTTATGGAGTAATCTTATTGTTGCTACCCTTTGGTGTCTTTGGCTCGAAAGAAATAGAAGAATCTTCCTAACTGGTGTGTTTTATGCAAAAATAATTCTTAATCGATGGAACATTTATTCTTAACTTGCAAACATTCTGGTGCCATTTGGGATCATATGTGCCATGGTACTAGTGACTGATTCACGCAATTAATGTCTTCCCTTTTTGAATATTTAATGAAGCTTAAGATGAACACAAAAGCCTAGGTTTTATGGAGTAATCTTATTGTTGCTGCCCTTTGGTGTCTTTGACTCGAAAGAAATAGAAGAATCTTCCAAGCCATTGATAATCATCACAACCATTTGTGGGACGACATTCTTCTTTTAGCAGGCCATTGGAGTACTGAATCAAACCTTTTTTGTAATTATGATGCCATTACCTTTGCTTTAAACGGGATGCTTTCCTTTGATTTGCCTTTGTTTTCGCCTTTGCTTTTGTATGAGCTTCACTCTAGCTCTTGCTATAAATAACTTCTTCTTTTATGAATGCATCGCTTTTGGCTTTGGGACATGATGAGGGTGTTACGGAGGTGTCAACCTAGTTAGGATGTCATGGTGCACCTACTGATCCCTGTCCCTATTAGTATCTTGTTCAAAAAAAAAAAAAGAATGTTATGTACATTTCTTCTTGTGATACGGAGATAATAGGTTCACCTAGTAGATCAGTTACTGAGTATTTTTTATACTCACTCTTTTCACTCTTTCCTATGTTACATTTGTTAAATAAATGCAATGACAAATAGGCGAATGATAAGAAAATTTTTTCGTCGGTCCTTGGCACCAGTCATCGCTTCTAGATACGATATCTCATGATTTAAGTTTTAGTTGTTCGATTTGTTAGTCTAAATTAATATATATTTTTTATATGAATTTTGAACTTATGTTTTGGGTTGTTACAAATGGTCTTCTCATTTATCTAATTAATGCTCGTGGATTTGTAAAATTTAAGAAAAACAGACATAACTGCAAAAAGAAGGAAATCACAACAAAATATAAAAATAAGAAAGAGAAAAAAGAAACGGAAGAGAGGTACCTCATTAAATTGGAATTTAACCACAATTAAAAAGCTAGGAAAAAATACACTTTTGATTCGTGAGGTTTTTATAATGGGCATTTTTAGTGCCTAAAGTTTGAATAATGGTTGTAAATGGTCTCTACACCCATTTGACCGTTAGTTGACTTAACGGGATGCTGACTAGATTGTTAAATAATGAGGTATACTTGCTTGTGTGTCAATTTTTAATATGAAATTATATGAATTCGAAATTTATTATGTTAAGATTTTAGACGGTTTAAAAAGATTTAAAAAAAAAACAAAAAAAAGAGAATAAATCTTTATCTTGCTTCGATAACATCACAACTTTCTTCGAAAAACATCATAACTTTCTTCGACAAGCATCAAAAGACTGAAAATCTTTCTTCGACCAGCATTGGATGTCAAACATCGAAAGACCAAAAGATTTCTATTATCTTTTCTCTAAAGTTGGTCGCATCAGGTCATTTCACTCTCTCTAGTATCGTCTCGCTAGTCTCGTTCTCGCTCTTACTAGCCTCACTCACCAAAGTTGGTCGTGCCGGGTCATTTTGCTCTCTCTGGTATCGTCTCGCTCTCACTAGTCTAGCTCTTTTTGGTCTCGCTCTCGCTAGTCTCGCTCAAGCTGGCTCACTCTTGCTCTTGCTCTCTATGGATCAACGAATTTGTAATGGTCTGCAGAATTTTAACTTGGATTTTTTCTTTCATCGTATTTCCAAATCAAAAGACAATTAGTTTAATATTAGTGATAAAATTTTCATTCATATTAAGAATTCAAATGCAAGCAATATATTCAATTATAAAAGCACTTCAGATATCATGGTAATTAAAGATAA
Source organism: Citrullus colocynthis (assembly GCA_031780015.1). Lineage (NCBI taxonomy): Eukaryota > Viridiplantae > Streptophyta > Magnoliopsida > Cucurbitales > Cucurbitaceae > Citrullus > Citrullus colocynthis. The sequence continues at coordinate 750,704 of QLSR01000385.1, read as the reverse complement.
TTGAAATAGTTAAAAAAAAAAAAATTATCTTGCCAACAACTCAAAGTGGCCCCAATTTGTGTTTACAAAAGACTACACATCTAAAAATAGTTACAAAATGAAGTTAAGAGTTTTTAACACAATTATTCATAGGAGAGATAAAAAAAAAAAATCATCTTCATCTCATCACATTATTTAGAAGATATGGGTAGTGAAGCTTAAGAGGGTAAAGATTCGAGTGGAGAAGATCAGGGGGACAAAAGTTCCTACACAAAAACAAAATTATAGTAAAGTTAATTGAACATATTTTATTTCATTTTCATACAATTTATTACCATGTTTAAGCCTATAAATTGTTCATATATAAAATATAGGAGCTCAAAGAATAAGTTACCAATTTTTTTGGCTTTTGAAGAAAAAAATATGAAATATAACGCAGTTAGGACTAGGACTGTTACTTCAGAATATGAACTTTGAAGTTGAGAAGATCTAGATTGTGCAGATCCAAGATAGGGAGATACCTACACAAAAAGGGAGAAAAAAAGTTATCAATAAAAGGTTCATTGAACAATATTTTTAAAGAATAGTCACATAATTAAGAGAATAACTTATACCATAGTTTGGGATCATGAATCCCATGAATGTGGTTCCTCCACTAGGGTGTTTATTCCTTTTAAACATGGGCCCTTTATGTAACGACCCAGCTCCCTAGGCGTCGAGCTAGGTCATCACTTGTGCGTGCATAAACTTCAAACGACACACTTTTCTTTACAAGCAAGAAAACAAAGGAAGCTTTTAAAATAAATAAATAATGAAAATTTTGGTCGATGCCTAATAACCTAAATTTTCAATGGCACCCTTATAGTTCTAATTTAAAATAGGAATTTCGACACTGATAGGAAATCAAAGAATCAAGGTTTCGAAGTTCAACGACAATCACATGTGTTAAACATAAATGGAGGATCACAAAACAAGTCAAGGTTTCCTCACGTCGTTCTCCAAAGTATCCTTCCTCTTACTTGAAAAAAACATGATTAAAGGGTGAGTACAAATACTCAGTAAGTAGCCCCCTACTAGGCTCAGCTAAGCATCCACATCCAAAAGGTACTAGTGGACTATACGTAAGCAATTTAACTCTTGATGGTCATCTAGTGAATGATTTAACCCATCCCAACATAACTCTGGTGGCCCAGAGGCTCATAAAATGTAGTAGAGCACCCGTCGGCACTCGGAACATAGTAGGAAAACTCGTGGGTCCTCGATAACATAGTAGGAAACCCGTAGGTTTTCGGTAACGTAGCAGAAAACTTCCGGTGGTATAGTAGGAAACCCATCAGTTTTTCTGTAGCATAGCAGTGTTGGGAGGACAACGTCACTACTCATTTGATTTATAACATGTTTAAAAAAGACTTAACTATAAATCATGCAACATATTTCATGGTCCCACGCATAATCACATCAAACAATAATAGTGTAGCATGTTCATAATCACATAGCATAAGGGCGACCTCAGTAATGAGTCTACCTACCTTGGGATTAAATTCTAGTAGCTAACCACGCAGCTAACTCTTAGAGAAACCCTCGAGTTGCAACCTAGGCATAAACCTCAATTTAAATTAACTTCTAGGCTTAGCTCCAATCCCAATTAATCAAAATTACTCCATATACTCTTACCCAAAGCGTGTGTTAATTCAAAGTTGCCTCCAATCAACTCCCACTTTTTAGATCAAGTCCACGATCTATACAAAAACCCAACATTAGAAAACTTGAATCCAAGCAAGAGACTTGCGAAGAATACCCACAACTTACCCAAAACCACAAATCCGGCGGCGGTGCAACCTATTCAACCGAGAGGAGTAGAACCCAAGGCAGGCCGACAAGTCGATAGGCGGTACGGTCGGAAAATCGAGCGTCGACAGGCGCTGCTACCGCTGCTACAGGCGCATAGGACCGCGGCGACGGCTACGGGTGTACAGACGGCGACGACGAGGCTGCGCAGACGACGACGAGGCTACGGGCGAAAGAGATAGAGGGAAGAAAGAGGCAGACGTAAGAGAAAGATGGTAGAGAGAGAGGTGTGCGGCATCGGTTGGGAAAGAAAGGAGAAGATGAGAGGTTTTTTTCTTCGCATGCACTTCGAGACCTAATAAATAAGTATATATAAATAATTATTACTTTATTCCTTTTCATTTTCTAATTCTTTTTCTTTCCAAATGATACTTAATAAATCTCACATCTCCCAACATCCATAATTCTCCCCAAATAAAAATATAAAAAAAAAAATCTCTTTTCAATTTTCCTAAATTGGATTTCAAATTTTAAATCTCTTTCAAATCAAATCAAATTTTAAATCTTAAATCTTAAATATCCAAATTAGATTTGATTTCCTTATTTCCTAATTTAAATATTACCTCAAAAGTTGGGTCATCACACTTTACATTTTCTAGAATTATGCCCTGTCTCTTTACATCTACTACATCAAATGGTAAGTCCAGATTGTCGATGTGACCTTGAAAAGGAGGCTTCATTCACATCTATCTTTCTTTGTCATCTAGGTCTCTCCAGCAGCCTTCGTATAAGGGTTTCTTGCAGATTTGACAAAATAAGTTTAAAAGATTAGGCCCATAGCCCAAACTTATTACTTTTGCGAAAATAGCAAAAAAAGCTCCATGTGATATACCTAATACACTTGATACCCCTGATACACAATTGATATACACTTGATATATACATTTGATACATTTGATACGCTTGATACACGTGTATCCTTGATACATTTGATACATTACTAGTATATGCCTGATACACACTGCTTATACATACTTACTATACTATTGATAAACACTTGATACACTATTGATATACAGTTGAAAATGACTAGTTATTCAAGTGTTTTAAAAAAAATCATAAAAATATTTTACGTTTTTCTCTAGTTATTCCAAACACAACCAAATTTTCAATGTAAGTATACTAGTACTAAATTGAGTGTTGGTGAGTTTTAGGTTGAATCCCCAGCTTATTGTACATTTGTACTTAAAAATGAAAGAAACAAACTCATTTAAAAATGAAAAAAAAAACTACAAAAGAGATAAAAAAAAATGTAGCAAATAAAAAAAATTAAAGTGAGTAATAACTCATATTGCTGCAAACAAAAAATACTAAAAATATACAAATCACCAGAAAAAATACACAAATAATATACATTTAATGTGGTATATTGGTTGACTGATATATCAAAAGACGTAGAGCAACATTGGAATATGGAATAAATGAAAATTAAAATTTGAGAATTTTTCCATATCTGCAATTTATCATATATTAAAGACACGCCTCTAATTATATATTTTAGATTTGCCACCTATTGCAAATTTCCTTCGTGTAATAGGAGGTTGTATCGGATCATAAATTGACGTAGGCAACAAGTTATGTCCATTATGGTAATAAGCATCCACAAACTTTTCCAATGGCTTTTTCATTAATAATATACATGAAACAACATGTGGGCATGAGATTCCTGTCAAATCCCACTTTCTACAACTGCATGTTCTATTATTCATGTCCACACTATGTTGTTCATTATGGACTTCAATCTCAAATAACATATCACCACACCATGTAGGTATACAACTTCTTGAGAGATCATGTGCCTCGTCTAACTTTCTTTTGATCCTAACTGCTATTCCCCATCATAATTGCAATATTCTTTAAATTTCTTGGTGAGACGATTTGTTGTCCTTTTTCTAATCATTTCACACATTTGTATAATAGGCTTATCTCTAGCCTCTAATATAAGTGAATTACAACATTCAGACAAATTATTCATAACTAGATCACATTTGGATTTTTTCCAAATGAATGTTTTGACCAATACTTTGAAGGAATGTTATTCAAATATTGGTAAGCATTGACATTTACCTCAGCTATCTCACTCATCCACCCATCAAATTCTTTCTTTGTAGTACTTCTTGAAGCATTCCAAAACAATTCTTTAAATATCCCTTATATATCTTTTGAAAGTTAGCATATAAATGTCTAAAGCAGAACCTATGATTCACATTTGAAAGAAATCATCAAATGTTGGAACTAAACCCTGTCTAAAATAGTTAAAACAACACACAATTAATCAACAACATATAATATGTAAACATTACACAAACAAAATTATTTAAAAAATTAGCAATATTGCACCTTTTGTTGATCTGACATGAAAGTGATCCCTTTAGACTCAAATGGTCCAATGTCATCTCGTAACAATTGAAGAAACCAATTCCAATTATCCTTTGTCTTAGCCTCTACAACAACCCACGCAACTGGATAAATGAAATCATTCCTATCTACAACTATAGCAGACATAAGTTGACCTTGACATGTACCTTTCAAGTGACATGCATCTAAACATATAAATGGCCTATAGTAGACAAACCCATCTTTGCACGCCTTGAAACACATATATAGTCGCCTAAATATAGGGTTGTTCAATCTTTACAGTACTCCCCTCATTAGATCGGATAAGTTTTTCACAGTAATCCCTCAACCTTCTATATTGCTCAATTAGTGAGCCATTTAACTTTTTGTTGGCTTTTTTTTCTCGCTCTAGCTGCTTTACTTTTCGAAATATTGACTCCAAAGTCTACTTTAACAAGCCCATTAATATCACTTAATTTCATGTTAGAGTTCGACTTAAATCGATCTAAGTATTTCTTGGCTACCCAAGAGGAGTTCACATTTTTATTATAAAATTCACTATGACAAATGTGACTGCATAGTATGAAACGTATGCTCACCATAAATCACAAATGCATGTAATTTCCAACTACAACCACCAATGCAAATGTCCCTTACTCTTACTTTATCATTCTTAATTATTTTTACATTATATGAACTATTCACATCATATTCTTTGATAGCTTCTATTAGCACCTCCTTAGTGCAAATCTCATTCCTACTTGGAAAGTAACAACATGCAAATCAATTTCCAGTCTAAATACAAGAGAGCTACCCACTTCCTCATCATTTTCAGATAAATATGGAGATTTCAAATTAGAAGAAGAAGCATATGATGAATCAAAATCTACATCATTTAAATCATATAACAAATTTCATATCAATGCTTAAGTCACTTGACCCATTCAATACTAGATCATCTTCACACAAGTCGGTAAAGTTTTCACAAGTCATGTGAGGGGAAGGAGGGCTAGACTGATCTAACTACTTCACTTCCACATTTGAATTATATTGAACATAGATATGAAAAGTCTTGTTTCCAGGACTTTGGTTTACCATATTTAAAATGTCATTATCGTTGCATAGCAAATGCAAAACATGAGATAGTTCGAAACCAGGTTGAAGATACCAATGGCTATGGACATTAAATACATTTGGTTCTGTCATAAAATTATTTAGTCCAATGATTGACAACATATCCCTATTAACAATCAACACAACCTCAGTCCCCCCCAACATAATCAAACTTCCCAGCTACAACAAGTCGACCATTATAATGAAATATAAGATCTACGTTATCCATATTGACAATTAAAGAAAAAAAATATATGTACTTAAAACTAACTACCAATATATACATTCGCAAGAACTTTTATCATATTCAAGTCAATAGACGTGTAAAGTCAATCACAAAATTCTAAATTTTTATTTATAACTAATAGAACACAACACATCTAACCACAAAATTTGCAAGATACTTCTATCTAAGCTCATTCTAGCGACTCATGTAAGGTGGGCAATAGATGGTGTTTCGGATTCTAAGGTGGGCAATAGATGGTGTTTCGGATTCTAATTCTAGACAATTACTTTCACATTCAATTGCAATGTCAAAAACCTAAGCTAGAATATACTAAAAGTTGATAAATTGTGGTACCATACAAAACTTTTTTTTTTTTTTTGTCCAAAATCACACAACGGAAGCAAATTTAAAAATCATATTTAAAGGGGAAAAAAAAAACAACGGAATGGACAACCAAAGCTTGTTTGTTTTGAAACCTTACAATAAATTTCAAGGAGACATGGAAATCTTTTGAGTCATAAGACTCAAAACAAATATTAAAGTAAACCAATTCTAAACAAAAATTTAGATAAAAGATGGATAGAAAACCCAAACCCTAAACCCAAAATTTTAAAGAAAAAGATGAATAAAATCCTTTGTTGTTGCAAGCCTAAGCATATATCGTTGGAAGTTGTCGCAAAGTGATCGAAAGTTGTCGTCCGATGCTTGTCTAAAAAAGATTTTTGGTTTTCCAATGCTTGTCATTCTGATGCTTGTCGAAGAAAGTTGCAATGCTTGTAGAAAGATACTCTCCAAATAAAAATTTTAACCTAATAAATTTCCAACTCATATAATTTTAGATTAAAAATTGACACATAAGTAGGGACACCTCATCATTTAACAGTCCAGTCAGCATCTCGTTAAGTCAACTAGTTGCCAAATGGGTGTAGGGACCATTTAGAAACATTGCTCAAACTTTAGCGACTAAAAATGCCTATTATAAAACCTCATGGACCAAATAGATACTTAGTTGAAACTTTAGGGGCTAAAAGTGTATTTTGCCCAAAAACCTATTTCTAATAGATCTATAATTTATATTTAATTTCCTTACGAAGATTACTATTTAATTTTTTTTTTTTAAAAAATATTCAATCTAGATCTCACACAAAAAATAAAAAATTAATTAAATAATTGTAAATAAAAGAAGATTGTTGGCCCTCCTTCTTCATCTAGTTTATGGCTACACTTGTTAAAAAGGAAAAAAAAAAAAAAAAAAAAAAAAAAAGAAAAAAAAAAAAAAAAAAAAAAAAAAAGAAAAAAAAAAAAAAAAAAAAAAAAAAAGAAAAAAAAAAAAAAAAAAAAAAAAAAAGAAAAAAAAAAAAAAAAAAAACATATAAGGCTAGAAGTTTAGTGAACAAGAAAGAAAATAGTTAAAGGTGCGAGAAAAAAAAAAAAAAGTAAAAGTAAACATATAGATTGGTGCACCACAAATATAAGAAAAATAGGAGAAAATGTCTACCTATTAAAGGTAGAAAATGACGAAAACAAAACCATTAACAAAATATATAAAAAGAGGAAAGAAAAGAAAAAAATATATATCTTCAGCATAGTTGAATTGCTAAAATAAAAATATGTTGCTAACAAAATAAAAGAGATAAAGAGGTCAATCGGAAATTGGTGTACATATCTCAAACCTAATAAAAATGGCATGGACATGCAAAGAGGGGAAAAAGGTAATGAAATATGAAATAAAGAAGAGAAAGAATAAAAAAAGAAAAGAAAAGAAAGAGAAATACATTAGAAAATTGGTAGCCTAATTTAGTCTATTTATAGAGAAAATTTACATTCAAATATTTAATATGGATGGTTTAATAAATTGTGAATTATTGATTAGAGAATAAAATGTGATTTTTTAAAATTTTATTTTCTAATTTTAATGTGAAGTTTTAAAATCTTTTTTCCTTTATTTAAGGTAAAGTATAGATTAAATGTGATTTTTTAAAAAAAAAATCCTTCATGTAAGGTGTAGTAGAGATTATTAGGGATAAAATGTAATTTTTTTTTTTTTAATGACTTAGATGTGAAATTACATAAGATAACTTTATGGCCATCAACTAAAAGGGGCAAAAGGTGAAATAAAAAATAATTTCATTTTTTAAACTTTAATATGAAGTTTTAAAATCTTTTTTTCCTTTATTTAATGTGAAGTAGAGATGAGAGGATAAAATGTGAATTTTTTTTTTCAAAAAAATCCTTCATGTAATTAGTAGAGATTATTAGAAATAAAATATGATTTTTTAATGTGAAATTACGTAAGATAATCTTATGACTATCAACTAAAATGGGCAAAAGGGAAAATTAAAAGTTTCTCCTCGTAGCCTCTTTTAGATGGTATAGATAGTATGATATGATATGGCAATGCATGTAAATAATTTTTGAATAAAATTAATTAAATACTCTTTCAAAGCAGTTTAAGTATTTTTTAAAAACTATTTAAAATTTTTCTTAAACAATATTTTGATTATCATAATTAGCCAGAAAGCTCTGTTTTCCTTCCTACTTGAAATTTTAACTAAATATTACATTTTTCCCTTTTATATATTTAATCCTCCAAAATATTTCAAAAGGTTAAATTGCAAATTTTGTCCCAGAATTTAGTCTTTATAATTTATAATTAAAATTTAGTTGTTATAGTTTGATAAAAGGACTTTCTACACATATAGCCTAAATAATAGGTTTAATAACACAATTGTTTAAGCTTTCTTATTTTGTAGAATAGTCTAATAGGGTACTATTTTACACAAAAGTATGACACAATTAACCTTTTCAACCTTTCTTACCATTCACTCTTTTTATTATTATTAATAATAATAATAATAATAATAATAATAATATCAAAAGAAGTATATAAGAGAAGTTTCTTACAAATATCAACTTCCCAAAATAGTAAATCCAAAAATTGTTGCCCCTATAAATGAAAACAATAGTCGACAACAACGTTCGGTATATTTGATAAATACAATACTATATATTTGAATTTTCTAGAAATTAACTAGAGTGCATTTGATAAGTGCATAAACAAGACAATTTGTACAATATTTTGTCTTATATACCGAACAATATATACAATGTATATTTACATTTTTTAGTATAAAAATACACAAAAAATAAATCATGGTATATGCAATGTATATTTACAATTTTTAGTATATTACTAATATATTCGACATATACTTGAGATGAGGTGATTGATTTTTTTGCTAGTAATACGGAAGAAAATAAACAAATTCTCCTAAAATAAAGGAAACATTAATTCGAAATATTCTACATTAAATGAATATCAAATTAACATTAATAATGAAAAAAAAGTCAAAATTAAGGAATGATGTTAATAACAAAATAATTAATTAAATATTTCCAAAAAATTAGGGACCATTATAAATATAGTAATTAAATCCAAAATATTTGTAAATAGCGCAATGCAAAAGAATTTGCAGATATAACAAAATTTAAATCCTACTAGTAATATGGTCTACCAGTGATAGACCATATCATTAATAGGAGTCTATCAAAGATAGATTTTACCATTTTTGCAATTTTTTTTACAAAAATATTGCTATACATTTAATTATTATTCCTAAAAGTACTACTTAACGTAAATACCCAAAAAATTATATAATTAATAATAAATCTGAAAACGATATATTTTTTATTTTAAAATATTCTAAAATAAAAGGATGAGAAAGAATTCCTTAAATGCTTTTAAATTTTAAATTACAATTTTTACCTGGATTATTCTCCCATCTTATAAACTTTTCAACTCTTAAAAAAAAAAAAAAAAAAAACCTCTACTTTTTCTTTTCGACATTTGATAATTAAAAAAAAAAGAAAATTATTTTAAATGAAAAATTGTTGAAAATATTCACAAATAATAGCAAAATATCACCATCTATCGCAGTCTATTACAATAGACAGTAAAATTTTTCGATATTTATAAATATTGTAGTGAAAGGAGGGAAAAAAAACTCTCATTAAAGGTTGAAAATTCAACCCTATTTTATAAAAGAAAATGGGCCAGTCCTTGAAATTTATGACTATGAATACTTCTTTTCTTTTGAAATCTTTCTTCGAAATGATTAGTTGCACCATTCTTCATCTTTAAAAATGTTTTAAACCATTCTTTGTCTTTGTTGAAATATCTATTTTTCAAGAAAACATACCGTGTCAAACTACAGTTTATCACGTGATACCCTTTTTTCTTATTAAAAAAAAAAAAAAAAAAAAAACCTTTTCAAGTCTAATAAATAATAGTTAAATTTAGTCTAGGGAGTTATTTTGAAAAAGATAAATGTGTTTTAAATCATTTCTTGAAACATACATTTCAAATCACTCTAAATCAATTCAATTTTTAATTTACACTTTTGAGAGTATTTTTCATAGTATTAAAATGGATTTCCAATGGTTAAGAACATTTTTCATCTGATTTTGTGAATAACAAAAGTGACTTTATCCATTTTTAGAGTCACTCTCAAACATGTGACTACACATTTAGCCAATAATAAACTTTAAAATTTGCACTTATTTGGTATTTGTGAATTTTCAAAAGTGTTCAATATACCTTTGAACTTTAAAATGTTTAATAAATTCATAATCTTTTGTTTTTGTCTAATAAGTTACCAACATATTTCCAAAACATTTTAAATAATTTATTGGTCTATATGAGATATAAAATTGAATGTTTATTATTTGTCAATTTTCAAAAGTGTTCAATATGTCTCTAAACTTTCAAAATGTCTAAAACATCTCTAACTTTTAGTTTTTGTCCCATAAGTCACCAACGTATAATCAAAAGAATTTAAAACATTTATCGATATATATCAAATATAAAATTGAATTTTTGGTATTTGTATATTTTCAAAAGTGTTCATGATGTTTTTTAACTTTCAAAATGTCTAATAAATCTCTAACTTTTAGGTTTTGTCTAATAAGTCATAGTCATATTTTCAAAAAGTTTTTAAAAAATTGTATGAAATACAAAATTGAATGTTCGTTATTTTTTAATTTTCAAAAGTGTTCAATGTCTTTGAACTTTCAAGATTTCTAATAAATCTCTAACTTTTATTTTTTATCTGATAAGTCACGAACGTATTTTTCAATTTTTTTTTTTAATTCTTGATCTGTATAAGTATAAAATTGAATATTGTTTATGGATAATTTTGGATCAAAAGGCATAAACGACATCTAGCAAAAAAAAACATAGGCAACAAAACCAAAAAAAATACCATGATTTGGGCCAAAAATAATAACCTAGGACCAAAATAAGCCAAGGAGAAAAGGCTTGGTCCAAGCCAATGTGCTCGGCCTTGGCCTAAGCCTTGGTCGAGGTCAAGCCTCATCAATTACCTAATGGGGCAAGCCTATGATGCCTCGATCCAAGTGATCGTTATAGGCAAAAAATATAGCTAAAATAAGGTGCTCAACCGAGGCCAACCCTAGCCAAATGCTGAACATGGTGTGCACTTTGGATGCCCAAGCCCAATAAGTGAAAGGATAAATCAAAAGAAACTTCGAACGCATTAATTCCAAATCATCCCCGAATAACACGTAGCACTCCCGAATGCATTTTTTGTTCGAGAATCTACAAAAGTAGACATTTAAACACATTATTCCTAACAAACAAGTGAGATTAGAGACATGCGAATAACTCTTTTTGAGAGCTACCAAACACACTCAACCAAAAATTTGCCCCTCCTCGAGCAAGGCAAATGAAAATATAGATACGAATAATATGCTACAAATGAGTGACTATAGTCTCAAGGCTAAAAGATAACAAATAATATTCACAAAGCTAGAATCCATCAAATGCATGCATTCAATTAGAAAATTCAAAACTAGTTCTCTATCACCTACGTGTATGCGCTTAGCCAATCCTCTCTAGGTCTTTACAAACTCGGGAATGTTTTATTCAACCCTTAGCTCAACTTCCCCTTACTCTAGCTCAAGCACCAATCATCAAGCAATCTAAGACAATAAAAAAGAAATACTTTGACTAAGGTGCCTGAAAACACACATAGGGCGTACTAAACTTGCATTTCTTTGACCTAAGAGCATTCGTTTTCACACGATCCCTTAGGGAACCATACCTACTCTTTTCTTACAAGTGTCCTAACTGATCACTACAAGGGTAACTCTTTTTACTCCTAGTCATGCATACACATTACAAGTTTATTTTATAATTTTTTTCATATATATTTTTTCGTCATTCTTTTGCTTTCTTTTTCTTTTGAGCTAAAAATTTTAAATAGGTCGATATTTCTTTACTTTTCCCTGAGTCTCATATTACAAACTATCAAGCAAGATGAGTTTCTAATTGGTGAGGCTTTTCGGAGTGACAACAAACCTATGAACCAAATAACCCAATCCTAAGCATTCAAGACCATAAATAAGATGGCCATGTGCTAAAAAAAATACAAGGAAATCAAGAAAAATTTTAAAATTTAGCCTAAAATCATCCTTACATGCTCATGATTAAAAAACAAAGTGAATAAAGATTATCTAAAGCCTATCACAAAATTTCATCTTCACATTACATGTAGCACAATTATCATATCAATCAACTAAGCTACAAAGTCCAAGCTTAGATACTCAAGGACTTGCCAGACATGCATATATAATCACCACCCTCAACCTAAAATGATAAAATTTTCCCTAATGTATCTCTAATCAGATCATAAAGAAAATAAAAGACAAAGGAACAAAAAAACCTCCCGTAAGAGTGTTTTTGATGCATGGGTCTTTGACCTGTGGTGATAAGACTCGCCACTTCAAATGATGCTCTTCTTCTTCTAGGGTTGAGACCTATAGAAAGAAAAACAAGAAGCTAATTTAAAAAGCTGTAAAGAAAGCAAGTAAATTTATCACTTGGCTGCCTTTAGGAAGTGTAATTTTTTACATTGGTTGCTCGATGTGACTTGTCCCCTATTAAGCACAAAAAAATTCTCTTATTTCTCTCTTCCTTTCTTAGATGAGTCAATATAGGTAAGGCTACAAAGCTCTAGAAAGGGAAAACCAGACAAGTCAAATTCATAGTTTTTAGAATATGATTAAAAAAAGGAAAAAGAAAGAACTAAAAGACTCAAAGGACTCAAGAGAATCCAAAGAAAGAAAAGACGCAACAAACTCGTGAGAAACAAAAGGATGAAAACTCAAAGATATGCGAGTATCGAAGGGTAAAACAGGGTGAAGTCTTTTGACCTTTAACTCTATCACCTGGATCTCATTTGGCTTATGCTCATGTTCCTCCGTAGTCTCACTAACTAGTTCTGGGCATGCCATGCTATCTTTCCACTCATCCTCGGTGTCAATATAGATTACCTCATTGTCACATGCCACGGTAGTGTCATAAGCTGTGAGTAGCAGGGATCATGTCCTCTCTTAACTGATTCAAAAAATTGATTGACTAGGTCTCTCAAGCTCAGAAGGTCAATTCCAACCTCTATCTAGGGACGAAGACTCTCCAATTGGAGGCAGCAAACCTCATGCTAAAAAAGAAGATTGTTATAAGCAATTTGTATCACATCCTCTAGTGACATACTTGAGTCGATGGTGTGAGCTTGCATCCACATGTCGGATGTAGAGGGGTGTGAATCATAGATGGTGTGGTCTTCATTTCCATAGCCAAAGGACTCCTCCAATCTAGACCGATGGATATCATCATCAAAATATTAGGAAACCCTCCCATGGAATAATCTTGTGGCATCAGGCTCTGCTGCAACCTTGGAAATGCTTGCTTAGGATGACCCATGTGAAGGGAATTGAATATCAGCGGAAGCATTTGATCGCGTTCTTTAATTTATTGAAAGAATTAAAAATACAAAAAGTAAAGAAAAGGTTAAGCATCATACCTTTACCAATCTATAATTTTTGAATCTTCTCCTTATAGTCTTCCTTTTGAGAATTAGTAGATCAAGAATTTTAGAGTAATCGTAGAGATTATTCTCTTAGAGAGTGTGTTCTACAAAGGCTCCAAAGGCCCTATTTATTGAACTTTATGGGTTACTCCTAATCCTATTAGGATAACTCCTCTGCAAATAATATCTGAATATTAATGAATATCTACAGGTTAATAATATTCAATATTAATGAATATCCAATATTGATGAATATCTACCCAAATAATATCTGAATCTTTAATTTGGATCTCATCCAAATTAAATAATTAATTATTTGAATCCAATTCAAATCAATTAATTAATTCTCCCTCTATCTATTTTCTGCAGAATCTTTAATTTGGATCTCATCCAAATTAAATAATCAATTATTTGAATCCAATTCAAATTAATTAATTAATTTTTTCTCTATTTATTTATATGGATTTTAATCCAAATAAATAATTAATTATTTGAATCATATTCAAATAAATTAATTCTCCATATTATAAAGTTATAAAAGTAAATGTTGTAAATGGATAGAGAATGAAAAAAATGAAATAAAAAGGGGTGTTCATATACCCAAAACGGCCACTCAGATCAAAAGTTATGAACAAAATACCGAAAAGTAGATTATATCACGAAAGCAGTCGTAGTGCTCTTGCCTAAGGGTTGTTTTGCCATTAACTCTTCCATTTGAAGCCTCAGAGGCTTTCTAATAGCTGCAAACTAACCCTAAATGGAGAAGTAAGTTATTTTTGTTGGGAAAAACCTCCCACTTTTACTGTAAAAATAAATAGAAAAATCACAAAGAAATTAAAGATAAAACATGATAAAATTGGAAATACAAGAATTTACGTGGAGAAAAAACCACGACCCACCAGAAAGAAATCCACTATGTGAAAATTTGTTATAATCACAAAAAATAATTTTCTCTCTCAATCTCAATTACAAAAAGTACTCTCTCAAAGCTTTTGACTACTCATACATTTTTCCCACTCTCAAACTATAGATAAGCTTAAAATGTTTCTAATTGGGACAACTTGAAACTAGAGGCATAGACTCCTTTTATAGTTGTAGGAGCCCACCACTTTCTTCAATATTTCCAATGTGGGACCAGTTTTAATATTTTGCCAAAATCCAACACTTTCTAATACTCAAACCCTCTACTTCTTGCACTACTACACTTTCTCACTTGAGCATCGAAGTTTATGTGGCAAGGACTACTCCGATGTGCAAATCTTTTCATCTTGCTAATCACGTTCCTCCCAATATTATAAATTTATCGTTGCTATCACGTGAAAGTCAAGTGTGTTTTCCCCCGTCCATATTTTGGCACCAACAAATATAATTTTTGGTAGTTATGAATTTTCAAAAGTTTTCAATATGTCTTTGAACTTTCAAAATGTCTAATAAATCCATAACTTGTAGTTTTTCTCTAATAAGTCATTGACATTGTTTTTTTAAAAAAATTATTTATCTATGTGAGATATAAAATTATGAATGTTCGGTATTTGTGAATTTTCACGAGTGTTCAATATGTCTTTAAACTTTCAAAATGTCTAATAAATCACTAACTTTTTGTTTTTGTTTGATACGTCACTAATGTATTTTCAAAAAAAGTTTAAAAAGTTTATTAATCTATATGGGATATATATAAAATTGAATATCATGTTTATTGTTAAATTTTTAATTTTGTATGTAATATATTTGTGAATTTTAAAAAATATCAAATAACTAGTTCTATTAGATATAAAATTGAAAATTAAAGGATAATTTATAAGACAAAATTGAAAGTCTTAAGAATGGTTCAAAACCTTTAAAAGTTCAAAAACTTATTCAACACACCAATTTAAAAGCTTAGATATAAAATAGACACATATTTCAAAGTCGGACACCAAACTTATATTGAACCTTGAACAAGGGATAAAATGTCAAGGTTTTGTTCGAACTTATAATTCAACCTTGAACAAGGTCTAAAATGTCAAGGTTTTAATTTTATGAAAATGTTGATGGAAATAGATATTTCTAAAAAAAGTTATAAACAAAAGTTTTAAAAAAATTATTTAAATTAATAAATAGATATTCTACACTATTTAAGAAAAGTTAAAATATTCATTTTTTACATTATATTTATATTAGACATTTTGTTTCTTATGGTTTCGTATTTCATTAAGTTTTTTACAATGTAATATTAGCTATGTCCGATTTATCCTTTGTGTCAATATTCAAACCATAAAAGAACGAAAATACATGGCTTGAATAATATCTGAGGTACCGTCCATCTCAAGTTGAAAGGAAAATCAAATCAAACTCCCCCAAAATTCTACGTTCACATGCAATAATTGATTATTGCAAGATATCTCCAAAGTAGCCTCTCCATAAATTAAAGGTCACCAAGAAGAAAGAGAAGCCAAAGCCAAAATGGCAACCCAATGGATATTCTCTTCCTTTCCATTTCCTTCTCTATATTCTCTCTCCTTCTTGCCTTGAAGTTTCTTCTTCGACCTCATCGCCAAAACCTTCCACCAACCCCATTTTTCTGTCTTCCAATTATCGGTCATCTCCATCTCATCAAACATCCTATCCATAGAACCCTTCACAGACTCTCCAAAAAGTATGGAGATGTCTTCTCTCTCCAATTTGGTTCACGACTCGTCGTAGTTGTATCGTCCTCTTTTGTTGTTCAAGAATGTTTTACAAAGAACGATATCATTCTCGCAAATCGACCCTTGTTGGGCACTGGAAAGCACTTGGCATACAACCATACCACCATGGCTGTTGCCCCCTACGGTGATCACTGGAGAAACCTACGTCGAATCGGCGCCCTCGAGATTTTCTCGACGAGTCGAGTAAATCTATTTTCGGGAATTCGAGAGGAGGAAGTTAAAGGGTTGATGGTGAGATTATGTGGGAGTTCGTTGGAAGAATTCACACTAGTGGGGCCGGAGAGTATGTTTTTAGATCTTATGTATAATGTTATTGTGAGAATGGTGGGTGGGAAGAAGCCTAGTGAAGAGAATAAGGGAAAATCGAGGGAATTTAGAGAGGTGGTGACAAAGATTATGGAGGTTGGTGGGACAACAAATCCAGGGGACTTCATACCAATTTGGAATTGGATTGATCCGCGTGGCTTGGAGAAGAAGATTATAAAACTTGGACAAACAGTGGATGAACTTCTTCAAGATTTAGTTGATGGGATAAGAAATCAGAATGGTGAAGGGAACGCTATGATTCATTGTTTACTTCATTTGCAGAAAATTGAGCCTGAGAATCATAGTGACCAAATTATCAAAGGCCTAATACAAGTAAATCTCTCTCTATGCATGACTCTCTTTATCTCCCTTTCCTTTACTAAGTTTGGCTTGACTTCTGATCACATTTAAAGGTGTCAAGGTTTTTTTTTTTTTTTTTTTTTTTTTTGGTTGCATTTTGTTGACTTTTTTTGTAATAGAAAAAATCTCATATGTCAATGTAGGATCATTATTTTTCATTGATGTTTTTTAAGCTCTATTTTTTTTTATTATTATTTAATATAGAGTAAACGGGGTAAACACATTAATTTTTGGGATGGAAAAAAAGGAGTTTTGAGAAAGAGTAATAAAACATAGATTTCGTTCCTGCATCCCTTATTTTCATAGTAAAAAAGGTTTTAAAATAATTTTTTTTATTTAAGTAAATAAAACTTCTATTACGTGGCAAACATTAATTTGATAATTGGGTGTACTGTACAAAGATGAGTATAGTTCAAAATGCACTAAAATATGTTTCTTTTGGTCAAAAGAAGAAGAGACATGCATGGATTTTTTACTTTTTTTAAACTTTAATCTATGTTTTAAATGAAAAATATTTAATAAAGAAAGTTTATCTATTTCTATTTAATGTTTGTGTTACTCAAGTAATAGATCGAGAAACCCTTAACATTTTCTTAACTTCTTGAAAATCCAAAAATCCAAAAATCTGAAATATGAAGCCTTCTATGAATCTTTTTTCTCTCCGACTCTTCAATCTGAGTTGGACATGGTGTCATGGGAAGTCATATTTCTTACCATAAGTGTGCAATTGGCAGATCATATTAATAGCAGGAATTGACTCAACCGCGGTAACCTTAGAATGGGCAATCTCTCATGTACTCAACAATCCGGATGTGTTGGAGAAAGCAAAAGGTGAGATAGACAGTGCCATTGGACAAGAGCGTCTAGTCAGTGAAGCTGATTTGTCAAGTTTGAACTATCTGCAAGGAATAATTTCCGAAACTCTTCGGTTGAACCCAGCAGCTCCTTTGCTTGTTCCTCATTGTGCTTCAGAAGATTGTAAAATTGGAGGCTATGATGTACCACGTGACACAATTGTATTGATTAATGCTTGGGTTATCCATAGAGATCCCAACCAATGGGAAGATGCCACAAATTTTAAGCCCGAAAGACATACGAATCCTATTGGAGTTGACTCATATAAATTATTACCATTTGGATTGGGGAGGAGAGCCTGTCCTGGAATAGGAATAGCTCAACGGATGGCTACCTTGACTTTGGCAAACATGATTCAATGCTTTGAGTGGGAAAGAGAAGGCACTTCATTGGTTGACATGAGTGAAGGTGAAGGGATTACTATGCCCAAAGCTCAACGATTGGTAGCCAAGTGCAAACCGCGTCCAATCATGAAAGCTATTTCTAGAGAAGAGTTTCATCACATTGTCTCAAAATAAACTTCTATAAAACTAAGTGTCAACACACATTTTCAAAGACTTGTACTTGATGTTCTGTATTTACTACAAATTGAATTGTTGTAAATAGGATAAGTTGTTATATTAAGACAAAGTTTGTTTTTATTATTCTTGTATCCATTATTTTGTTGTTATTAACATTTATGAATTGTGTTGAGGTGTATGCACTAAAATTCGTAGTGGCCTTATTGCAAAAACTATTTGTATATAAATAAAAGGACTACTTTTTTTAGTATGTGAATACATACTTTGTCTTTTAATGTATATTAAAATTATTAAGAAGTAAATATAGACTTCTAAATTATCACATGTAATATTTAGGAAAATTGTAATGAGTGGTAAAATAACTTAGATATTTTATAAATGTGTCATCAAAGTTTCTAATTTTACAAATATAGCAAAACTTTTCAATTCAAACCTTCGTTCTTTTCCTATTATGAATGTACCCTCCTAACAAATGTAGAGCAAAATTTTTTTTTTTCTTCTTCGTTTTCTTCTTCCATTGGCAACGGTGATCCAATTTAAACCCTAAACTATGAATTATGTGACAAAGAACATAAGTAATCATATATGAAAGAGAAGGTAATCAAATGACTATGAAAAAACTATTAACTAATTGACAAAAAGTAGAAGGTAAATCATATGGCAATTAGATGATAATCAATATCAAATGAAAATTAGACAATAATCAAACAACAATCAGATAGCAATCGATATCATTGACAATTAAATGACAATCAAACGATAATCATATGTAATCACACATTTTTAACTGCGAGAGCATTTTGGTCATCAACTATTCCAATTGAACTGGACTTGTTATTTTGCTATTTGGGCAAAATCGATATATTTAGACTATGAACCTAATTTTAGTTCTTTTTCTTAGAGTCTTGCAATTGCCCCTAGAAGTTATATACTTTACACTAATTTAAAATCAAACCAAACGTATTTAAAAAAAAAAGTTATACCAAACATATTTTTCCTTCTACTGACAAGATTATTTTTAGATTTTTTTTTCAAAGGTAGATGTATGGATTTTTTTAAGTAAATATATTTAAATCATATATTACAAAATATACATGTATTATTTAGCATGGAAATTTGTAATGGGTGGAAAATCCAAAATTCATAATTGTAAGTATGCTTTCAATGTTTGAAAATTGGCGGAAATGGCAAAAAATATTTAAATTTAATTTTTTAAAATTATTTTCGTTAATTGTCCTCAAAATCTTTAAATTTATATTCCAATTTTGGCCTTTAACAAAAATGCATGCTTTTATTCCTAATCTTTCTCCTCTACTGCAACCTTTTCTTTTCGCATTCCTGGGGTCTCCTTCTTCGCCTATTCTCTTCGATCCTTTTTTTTCATCTTAGCGCCGTCATTACAGAGTTTCCATCTCTCTGTAAAATCAAATTTTCGATTTAGGGGTCGAAGATTCGTTTTGGGTTTTTTCTTCTTTTTCTTTTTCCAATTTCTTCATACATTATAAGCATTGGCTTATAATACTAAGTGTTGGGAGAAGGCAAGTGTAATGGTGGCTATGCGTTGCTAGAGAAAAGTAGCCGAGAGTGGAAGAGCTAAGCATTGGCCAAAACTATGCGTCGATGAAAGCAGAGAAGAGTATTTTTCTTTTGAGTGGTCATGCGTTGAAGGCAAAATCACGAAGAGTTATGAGCTGAAGCAGTCACTTGGTTGGAAGAGAACTTGATCATTGGCGGGAAAAGAAATGTTTTGACCTACCATGCGTTGGTAAGGTTGCCATGTGTTAAAGTCCCCATGCATTGAAGACGGGTATAGTTGATTGAGTTGTATGCGCTAAAGGCAGGAGGTGTTGAGGACACCATGCGTTGAGGGTGACTATCTGCTGAGGGTGTTGATGGTAGGCTGCGTTGAATGCCTTACCTTGAATTGAGAAAGGAAACCCTGCGCGCCAGCCTGCCTAAGAGAGTTAAATCGGCAATATATATATATAGGTGAGTAAATTGAATATTTTATCATTTTTAGACATTTTCGAGATCTTAAGTCGATTCTATTTTTCAGATGAACTATAAGAGAAGAAGAAGAAGGTGTCCTTATGGATTTTGGATAGAAGCCTACTCGTTTTGGTATTGAAATCTAAGCTGGAACAGAACGTTATTTGTGGACGCACAAACTGGACAGTATCGGATATTTGGAGTGAAACAAATTGAGGAGATTGAGTCTAAGGCTGAAATTTTAAGGTTAGTAAGTTAACTCAATTCTGAACAACTTTTATGAAGAATGCCTGAGTTGAAATGGAATAAAAACATGTAAACTTTTAGCTGGAAGTTACTGATAAGGAATTTCTGTGCAACCTGAAGTAGTGCAAAGAAATCTTGCAATATCTGACAAACAAGGATAAGTTAAGCCAGGAAAATTTGAGGTAAGCTAGAAAACATATTTCTCTACAAGTTTGTAGAAGGAAAGAAGTTCTAAATTTGGCTGGAAATATGACTTTTAATTGACAGAAGTGAGAACAAAGGGAAAGAAGGAAACTCTACTGTCGAGTGTCGCTAGGAAGCTCATATCCCGGAGAATTGGAGAGTGAGTAGCGAGACAAATCTCACTGGGGGTACAGAGGAGCTTTTTGTCTCACAAATCTCGCTGACTCTCGCTAGGTATCACTCGTCAGGTAAATCACGCTGATCTCGCTTATCCTGGTGCTTTGCCTACTCCAACTCGCCCTCCTTAAGCTTCGAGTTTCCAAAAATTTGTCCTGTTTTGAAGAGTTGTATGTATGTAAAACCTTATATAGGTGGCATGTAGACCTAGTTGTACATTTACTGGGAGTTGAAATATGGTTTTGTATAAGTGCCTTATGGATGAGTTGTAAATTCGAATTATCGATATGTATATAACTTCCTATATGTTATGGTTTTAGATGTATGAAGGAGCGATATGTATGTTGTGAACTCACAGGATCAGTTTGTGGAAATGGATGGTATGCGTCACAAAAGGGGTGATGTATGTTGTCCTCACATCTCCTTTCAGGTTATGTAGGCAATCTGGGAGGGGGTGTGACATACATACTCAACCATGTTTGGAGGTATTGTATGCGGTCGTCTTGCGAAGGAGTGAAAGTCATGGTGGAAGAATCATGACCATGTGGGTATTCGTTCTTGTTTGCTTTCTCTACTATTTGGGGAAGGACCCTTGATAAGTTTTGTTTTTTTTGATGATTTTTCTTGTATTTTTTTAGAGTTTTGTTGCAAAACCAAAGACGATGCCTAATGGTATTGTGATTTTGATGATTTGGCATTGCATTATTATTGGGAAAGTAGGGGTATGGTTTTCCATTGCAATTTTTGTAGATGTGTTTTGTATTGAGATTTTGATCTATGAGCTAATTGTTGTTTTGGATGTATTGCAATTGATGCCTAATAAAGACATGGACTCTCCCATGTTCTGAATCTTGCAATCAGTAATCAACATACGCAATCAGGGATAAGTAAACAATTAGATAACAATAGGCATAATTGGCAATCATTATCTGATAATAATCAAACAACAATTAGATAGTAATCAATATCATTGACAATCAAATAACTATTAATATCAAATAGTACAAGCAACAATCATATAACAAATAAGTATCATTAGCAATTAAGATAAAATACCGATTAGATAACAACCAGTATCAAATAGCAATAAAATAGCAATCATTATCATATTTAGTAACAAAGCATCATTATCAAATAATAATCAGATTGTAATTAGATAATAATCGGTATCATTGGCATTATTAGACAGTAATTAGACAGTAATCGGTATCATTGGCACTATTAGACAGTAATTAGATAGTAACCGATATCATTAGTAATCATATAACAATCATAGCAATCACATAACAAACAAATTCTAGGCATAAGTCATTGAATCACTTAGAACATTTGTTACTTTTCTGTTTCAATGCATAATTTAAAACTACTAACTATGTGATAAAAAGTAGAAGGCAATCGAAAAGAAATCATAAACTACTAACTAATTGACAAAAAAATAAAAAATAAAAAAAATAAATAAAAGAAGAAGAAGAATAAAGTAATCAGATGACAATATAAAAAACTATTAATTATGTTCTGGGGGCAATCATGAGACAATTAGATGAAAATAACATAAACAACTATGTATAAAATATAAATAAACAACTATGTATCAAAAATAAAAGGTAATGGGACGACAATGACAATCATATGGCTATTAGATGACAATATTATAAACAACTAACTATGTGTCAAATAATAGAAAGTTTTCAGATAACAATCAGATGGCAATATCGGAAATTAGTAACTACGTGTGAGGTAATTAGATGAAAATTAGAAGGCAATCAAGCAATATAAAAAACTACTAACCAATTGACCAAAACAAAGTAACCAGATGAGAATCAAAAGGTAATTAGATGACTATCAAAAGGTTAACTAATTGATAAAAAAATCAAAGGTAATTAGATGACAATCAGATCAATCACATAGCAATCAAATTCCATGCGTAAGTTCATGAATCAGTGAGGGCATGTTTTACTTTTCAATGAGGACAAAATTTATATTGTGTGGGTATGGCCTAGTTTTTATAACCTATTTTGACATACATTATTCATAACTCACATCTTGCTTTGTAAAAATTAAAAAGTTGTCAAGGCTAAAGGCTTTAATGAAGATTTATCAAGATGAATAATTAACAAATAGGTAGTAATTTGACAATGGTTTAAACTACATCTTCTCTCAAATAAAATGACAGTTAAGTTAGATGTGCTTTGTTAGCTCATGAAAAATGGAATGGGAGGCAATCTATATGACAAATTGGCTGCCACAAAACATCAATCAAGGCAGACAAAGAAGAAATCAACAAATCATTCAATAACTACGTATACGATAACCAAATATGTTCACCTATATAGAAGTAAGAGCACCATATTCAGCTTCGGTTGAAGAGCATGAAACGGTACTTTGTTTCTGTTAATGTTAAGTTGGCTGATGATATTTTATTTTATCTTATTGCTATTAATGTTGACATCTTAAGGCGTAGCTTATTTTTAGGAGATCATATCCTTATTTGATATTATGCTTACTTTTTGTCATCTTGTTTTTTTGAGGTGATTTCCTTCATTAATTGTGCGGGGGTTTTTTCTTATATAGAAGATATTTTTTTGTCGACGCTCTAGCTTTTAGGTTAAGCCACCAACCTTTAAGGGTGTTCCTTTGTTATGAGAGTGGATTATTCCTTTTGAGTGTATGTATGTCACAATTGTATCAATAACGTTATATTAAACAACATAGGTGATTGTTCTGTGTGCTGCTGTTGTCTTGTAATGTGAATAGTGGTTATTGAACGTGGTTCAATCAACAAATAAAAAGGTAGAAGAGTTAAGTTGAGACTACATCAATTTTAGGGGGAGCCTAGTTTGAAAGCTCTTCTAGAATGAGGTTTGGATTCAAAGGGAGCCTGATTCTCCTCACTAGATAATGTTGTTGAAGACTTGTGTATGAGTAATATCAGTGTAGTTGTAATTGTAAACTTTATCTAGTGAATCTCTTTTCATTTAGGCGTATTGCCTTCCAAACGTAAGTGTGTCACTATCTCTCTTGTACTTTATCATACTGTTATCGTTATCGTTAACATCATTAATAACTTTGTGTACTCGTTGAGATCCGGCTAATTTTAGTTTCTTAACATTAAATGATATAAATAATAATAAGAACAATAAATTACATCTATTATTTTATATCATTCACCATAATAATAACTTTAAATAGTTTTGTTCATTTTAAATAGGCCAATATGGCTAACTAACCAAGCTTAATTTGTTTAATTTAGGGTCTATTTGGATGAACTAGAGAAAAAAATGTTTTTTGAAAAAGTAATTTTTATTTAAACTCTCTTGATAAAAAAACTCTTTAAAATACACTTTTAGAATATTTCAAAAGCTATTTTGAGTGGTTGCCAAACATTTTAATTTTTTTTCCAAAATGACTTATTTTCAAAATTAAACAATTAAAAAGTTAAACTAAACACACCCTTAATCTATATGTTTTATTTCATTTTGTACATCTGAGAATATATGAATCTTGTTCATTCTAAGATATCCAATTGAAATAAATCCATCGACAAACAATTTAAAAGAGGTAATAATTTAAAATCTAATTGACCAATAATTTGGGTGCGTGCATTTGTAAAACGCATAACTATCTTACAATATGGTTTGATATTCACATATTAATATAAACAAGAAATTGTTAATATAACAAGCTAGTTGCAAATATAGAAAAATGAGCAAAATTAATTGCAAATATGTCAAAACCAAAACAACTTTTAAATGTAGTAAAATTTTGCTCCAATCATTGCAAAAAGTCCAAAAAAACCCATATTCCCATAACCCAATTAAACCCATGGACGATCGACTCGAAGATCAGTGTGATTCGATTCAAACAAACTTGGCCACAATCTACGTTCTCAGCGTGAGTGTTTTCAACTGTATGTCTTCTCTAATACCAAAGGCTACAAGCTTTACAATCCAAATACGAGAAAGATAATCTTGGGCTAAGATGTAGTATTTGATGAAGAAGGAGAATGGGATTGGGGACAACATAAGGGAGACTACAATTTCCTGTCCTACTTCGAAGAAAATGACATGGAGCAAACAACTACAATACAAACAAGAGAAGTGCTTTCTATGGCACCAACTTCTCCAACTTCAACTTCTCAAGAAGATAGAAGCTCAAGCGAAAGTGTTCAATGGTTCAGAAGTTTACAAGAACTCTATGAGGTAAATGAAAATCAAGATAATCTTAGTCTATTTTGCCTTTTTGCTGATAGTGAGCACATGAACTTTCAAGAAGAACGACACATGGGAGCTAGTCTCACTTCCAAAAGGGCACAAGGGAATTGGTGTGAAATGGGTTTACAAAGCCAAGAAGAATGCAAGAGGAGAAGTTGAAAGATACGAGGCAAGATTAGTTGCGAAAGGTTATGGTCAAAGAGTCGGCATCGACTATGATGAGGTATGTGCTCTTGTTGCTCGACTTGAAACAACTAGATCAATAATTTTATTAGAAGCTCAAAAAATTGGAAAATCTATCAAATGGATGTGAAATCTACTTTCCTCAATGGAGTCCTTGAGGAAGAAGTCTACATTGAACAACCTGAAGGCTATCAAGTTGAAGGAAAAGAAGATAAGGTTTTGAAGCTGAAAAAGATACTATATGATTTGAAGCAAGGTCCAAGAACTTGGAATGCTCGAATAGACAAGTATCTATACCAAAGAAATTTCATCAAGTGTCCATATTAGCACGCACTATGCTTCAAAGTCGAAAATAATGATGTATTGATTGTGTGCTTGTATGTAGTAATCCAAGCATGTTCAACAAGTTTAAAGAAGATATGACAAACGAGTTTGAGATGACTGACATCAGCCTTATGTCTTACTACCTTGGTATTGAAGTAAAGTAAGAAGATAAAAACATATTTATCACACCAAAAGGCTATGCTAAGGAAGTGATCAAGAAGTTCAAGATGGATGACTCTAATCCAGTCAACACACCCATGGAATTTGAAATCCAACTATCATATTGTGAGGAAGGAGAAAGAGTGGATCCAACAGTCTTTAAAAGCCTAGTTAGAAGTTTGCAGTATTTAACATGCACAAGACCTGACATTCTTTATGCAGTTAGAGTTATTAGTCGCTTCATGGAGAAATTAACAACCACACATTTGAAGGCAACAAAGAGAATTCTTCGATACATCAAAGGCACGATAAACTATGACCTGCACTATTCTATTTCTGATAACTATAGCTCTTAGGATACAGTGATAGCGATTGGGGTGGAGATGTAGATGACCGCAAGAGTACGACTAGTTTTGTGTTCTACATGGGAGACACTGTCTTCACCTGGATGTCAATGAAGCAACCAATTGTTACTCTCTCCACATGTGAAGCAGAATATGTGGCGTGCAATTTGGCTAAGAAATATACTAAAAGAGTTGGGACTATCACAAGAGGAACCAACCAAAATTTTCGTAGACAACAAATCAATAATTGTTTTGGCCAGGAATCCAAACTTTCACAACCAGAGCAAGCATATCGATACACGTTATCATTATATCAGAAAGGATGTGCAACTAGAGTATGTGGAGACTAATGATCAGGTAGCTGATATTTTCACTAAGCCTCTTAAGAAAGAAGACTTCACAAGATTGCGAGATTTGCTCGGATTAACAAAATCAAGTTTAAGAGGGGGTATTGAAATATAAACTTGATTTTGGGTTAGAAGTATTTGTGCCTAGTCCAAAATAAAAGCTCAATTTCTAGAAATATCAAGTATTGGAATATTCTAGAGAAATTACTTGTAGGAAATGTTTAAAGTAGATTAAAAATTTATTTAGAATATATAAGAAAAACGTGTAAGTATAAAGAATACTCTAGAGAGTTATTTGTAACCATTAGATCATAAAGTGTTGGAAAAATCCTAGCCATAGATTTAGGGGTCAAAAACTTGATGCGCGATTCTGCAAGCGCATAGGTTAAGTTATAATAATAAAATGGTCTAAGTTCAAGTATCATATTCATTGGGGATTAAATTGGATAGATTCACTTAGTTATTCAAGAATTTAATTGATTTTATCTAAGGGATGGACCTCGAATTTTGATTTTGGATTTTGAAAACAAGAAAACAAGAGCAAGTGAAACTTCAAGGGATAAGAGTGTTCTAGTGTGTTGATGTAATTAATTACTTCATTAAGTCATGCTTTAGGTTTTCATGGAATTATGTGGAAACAATATGTTTAAGTCTAGAAACTAATATCCAGATTATTTTCTCAGATTATTTTCTCTTAAAGACAATCCTTTCTTATGCAACCTAATTAATTACTAATTTTTTGAAACCAAGTTAAGAAGCATAGCATTGAGATTAGTCATGATCAACTTTCTCTAATAACCTAGCTATTGTCCTGAAAGATTAGTAGAGATTTAATGTCACAGATCTAATTAAACATACAACCACTCAATCATACATCTAACCTAAGACTTATTGATGATCAATCAATCAAGCATAAGCACAATAGCATTGAAAAACATATCATTCAACAACATCAATAAAAAGTACTAAAATATTAACATAAATACATAATTTAATTATCCAACACCCTGTCACAATGAGTTTAGCCACACATAGCCATCAAATCCATATTTGCCACTACAAAAAATTTCACCTTCCATGACTCTTGTACAGTAGCAGAAATAGATGAGAAAGAGAAAAAACAATCACTAAAGCCAAAATCACACGTTTTTTGCGGGAAAAAATAGAGTTTTTCCGATTTTTCGGAATTGATGACTGTTTTTTTGTGTCATCAATTAATGACTGAAAAAATAGTCATTAAATGTAAGACAATGAAAAATACGATTTTGGCGGGAAAAGACGTGAATTTTCGGTTTTTTTTTTTTTTTTACTATTTTGACATTTTTTTGTGTTACCAAATTATGACTACAATTAACAATCATTAAAAAGTGACAAATTTTAATAGTCATTAATATTTTTTAATATTTCAAATTTTGAGAAAAGGAGGGAAGTTAAAATTTGTGGGTAAAAATTACTTAAATCTCACATTTTAGTTTTTCCCACATTTTCTTAAAATCCTCCCCCCACTTTGTTTTTCTCACATTTTTTATTTTATTTCCCCCATCTTTTTAATTTCCCTCTAAAACACTCCCCCTATTTTTTGTTTTCTTTTCTCCTCTCAATCTCCCCCTAATTTTTTTCCTCACCATTGCCGCACCAGACACTACCACCTCTAGAGACGTCTGCTGCAGTAATCACACACATGTTCGTCGTTGTCGCCGTTGCAGACCTGCTCGTAGCTGCCGCCGTCGCACACTTACTCGTCGCCGCCGATGTCGCACGCTGTCTGCCTCCATCACCTAAACACCACTGCTGGTGGGTTAACACCATCCAAGGTCTTTGCTTGCTCGTCTGCCTCTGTCACTTCAACGTCGTCTCCTTTTGAGGTGAGTTACTTTGCTTCTTATAGTTTTGAAGTTTATTTGGATGCGATTTTTTAGGGATTTCTTTCCTCTTTACATTTGGGCAAATCATTCCTTTGCTTTTTCATGTATGTAGGAAGAGCTTTTCTTGGAAAGAACGATATATCTTAATGCTGCCAAGGTTGTATGTATTCAACATTATGCTTTACTTTCATTTCTTACAATGTTATGTTGTATTAGTGGGTCGGAGTGATCAATTTGAACTTTCATTTGTAAAAATCTATTTAGGTTAATTAAAATTCTAGTTTACTCTTTTGTACAACAATTGGCTAAACTTTTCATTTGTTAGAACAATTCATCAAGTAATGTTTATTCTCTTTTTAGGTAGGTTTGAGAGTTAAAGTGTCACTTAGGCACTTTTTAGAAATTTTATATGTGTTTTTCATGGTCAAAATGACATTTATGCACTTTTTAGATTGTCTCGAGAGTTAAAGTCTTACTTGGGACTTTTTAGGTGGTTATTATTGGAATGAATGCATTTTATTGCCTTTGGGTTGCCGTTTCTTCCTCAAATCTTTCAAGTTCTATACTTGGTATATTTTAAAATGAACCCAGTTTTCTTTTATTTTAGATTATATAGCTGTTGATTCCTTCTTTTTCTTAGCATTGCAGTTGACAAATCTAGATTTCATTAACAAGGTATAAGTTTTACCTTTCTTTTTCTTTTTTAAATTTTCAGTTGATTTTTTTCTCATTAGAGAACTACCCATATTTCTAACAAAATTGTTTTATACAAACAAGATACTAGGTAACTTTAAAGAAAGATATTCCATTCACGTGTATAAGATTTCATCATATTTCATTTGTAGCTAGTTTTATCAAATTGGTCAAATTTTTTTTTTGTTTGTAGCTGTTTGAGAAAGTTGTAGCTTTTGCTGTTATACTACTCACTTTTGCCATTTTGAGTTTTGGAGTATGGTTATTAGATTTATTTGTTCTTTATTTTGGATTTTTTATCAACAAGTTTAGGATCATTTTCATGTAAGCTTGTTAAGTTTTATGGTTATAATTTGATTAGTCCATGATAATTTGGTTGTTATATCCTAAAAAAGTTTGGACAAGTTGCTTATGTGACTATTTTCATGGAGCTTATAATGTGATTTTAAGTTTATTTATGTGATTATATTGTGGTTTTGGAGTTTTGAGTAGATTACAGATATTGTTTAGCAAGATTAAGGTCATTTGTTGACATTTCAAATTGTCACTACTGAGGTGTAGATTTGTAAAAATTTCACTATTTACTATTCGAATTGGTTGGATAGATATAGTTTGTGACATTGGAATAGTTCATATGGAATTTATTGCTTCAAGAGCTAATAGTGTTCTCACCCTCTAAATATAGTTTCAAACTAAGTTTTGACTTTAAGAACATGTTTTTATTGCTTTAGGAGTCTTTCAAATAACTAAGGAGTGCTTTGGAACGTTAGGAAAGTATTATTCTAGTCGAAATATTTATCTTCTTGTAGATAACAAGATTCTAGGCCATTTATGTAGTGAAAGATGGATGAGACTATGAGTGAATGGTTTGCTTTATCATTGGAAGCTACTAGTGATGTTTTGTACATTTTTGCGTAGTTGTTATTGATATTTTCTTTATATACTTCGAATATGACGTTGATACTAATTCATGTGGTGAAAGATGGATGAGACTATGACATTTTTTGGCTGTAAACGAAGGTCAAAATTATAGTAGTGTTGAACATTTTAGATTTAGAGGTCATTTTTTTTTTCTTTCTAATAAGTGTGTGACTAACGAAATTTCACTCCTAGGTGCAGAAGATACAACTTCTCTTATTTGAAGTCGGTGATTGTTGGAATGCATTCTCATATCACTAAAAAGTTATTGCGGCAAGAACAAGAAGGGGATAGACCGTCAAATACTTAGGTATGTTTTAAAATTAAAGTTCAAACTATGTTTATAAATGCATGTATATTATGTGTGGCTATCATGCAGTTATGGTAGCTAATTCATCCATTTAGTGTTGTTATTATATGCTTGAGTTGATTTTGATAACGTGTCACTTAGACATTTTTTAGGTACTTTTTAACTGATTTTCATAATCAAAGTGCACAGATGAACTATTTTGGTTGTTTGGGGAGTTAAATTGTTTCTTGAAAAACTTTTAGTTACTTTTTATGTTGGTTTGGGAGTATTTAAGTTACATATTTGTTTTGCTTGTATTGGATTAATGTGCTTGAGTTCTAGGGAGATATCTTTTTTTTTTTGTGTGATAAATATTTTTTGTATTATGTTTCACTTGTCCTTCTCTACGAAGAAGTTTTTCATTTGACCCTTCTTCTTTCTAATAGATTAATGTATGGGTATTTCTACTTTTTAGTAGTTATACTCCTAAAAGGTTGGACAAGTTACAATAATTGTATATATTTTTTGCTCCTACTGTATTATGTTTCACTTGTCCCCCCGCCCCTAAATGAAGAAGTTTTTCAATTAACCCTTATTCTTTCTAGTAGACTAGTGTATAAGTTAAATTTGGATGTTATCCATGGTATTAAGGTTGAAAAGTGAGATTATAATGTGATTTTGAGCCTATTTATGTGGTTATATTGTGATTCTATGTATAACTTTTATTTGAAAGTGTTCATTGAAACTTACTTGTATGACTAAAGTGGGGTTTTTAGTGTAAATGTATATAACAAAATAATATCGTCACAGTACGATCAACATATATATAACCTGTATATTGTTATTATTGTTCACCTTTATATATTGAATTAAATTCTGAAATGAATGTTTTTTTTTTACAAGGTTCCTGGACAAGGCCATTGATGTAAGGAAACCCACCAACCAAGATATTTAAATAGGTGTTGTATATATATTTTTTTTTTGGGATTATGTCAACACTTAGTTCTAAATACTAAATTTGAAAATGATGTACCCAGAATTTGGTTACTAATGTTGTTGTTATTAGTTTCCTTGTATTAATGATAGAAAGTATATTATTATATATGAAAGTTACTTTTTATGTTTGTGTACATATTTTGTGTTGAAACTGAAGGAAACACATGTATAATAACATGTATGAAACATAGGTGTAATAACATGTATCATTGAAATGATTTCTTTGATATCTGACAAAAGTCATGGGATGTAATTTTATGATAGTAGAATATTGTCATCTATCAAACTTCTATGATTATAAATAAGTGACAAAGTATGTAATTCAATGACCTTAAAAAAATGTCATAATTAAGGTATTATTGACACTTTAAATGTGTCATTATTTGTTGCTCGATGACAGAATTTTAATGTCAAGATAACTCTTTATTTAACAGAAAAAGTCAACATTTTCATTATTTAATGTCTGTAGAAAATTGTAACGAAAAATGGTTTCTATGACTTATAATAAATGTCAATACATGTTCTTTGTTGACTGTGTTTAAAAGTCATGAAACTATTAAGGATGACTAATTTCTCATGTGTCATCTATACACTTCAAATGATGGGCGATTAAATGACTGAAAAAAAAAATCAAGAAATGTGGTAATGACTATTTTTTAGAGTCATAGAAGCCTATTTTTGTTGTAGCATGCATGTGAGTTCTCAAGCATGAAAGTACAAGGGAAAGAGAAACTTAGGATGAAAAACCCTCTAATTGCTTCCCGGTGTTGAACTTCTTCAATCTCCTCTTGGCTAGCACCCGGGATCTCAAACGACCTTCAACTCTTCCCCACACTTTCATTCTTCGTGATAGCAAACTCACACCTTTTGGGCTCTCTAACCTCTCTAATTTAGTGTGCCTTCTTTTGGACTCTCTTGTGTATTTTTTTCTATCTTTAGGGTTGCTGAGAATCCCTTAATATATAGAAGTGGCTGCCCAAAATATTTTCCAAATTTGCAAAATCTACAAAAAAAAAAAAAAAGGAAAGTTGGAGAGCGCAACAACATTGTCCGTCATAAAAGGGGCAACGTCGTGATGTTATCCATCATCTTTGTCAAGTTCCAAATGCAGTTCCGTAAGGCTGTGATGCTCATCGCACAACGCAACAATGCTCTCTACAAGCGACGTAACACTCCCTTGATCTCCCAAATTTGATGCTCTCGAGTTTGCTGTTTTTCTAGGATTGTTCCATCTTTTCTTCCATTTTCTGCTCGATTTTAGCTTGGTTTGGTTCTTTTGACCTTGAACACTTAATTTCTTCTTAATTGCCTGAAAATCACTAGCAAACACATTAAATCCAATAAAAACATCTCTGAATCAAAGGCAAGAAAAACACCTTTTAAGTGTTTTTCACCACCCCAAACTTAGAAATTTGCTAGTCCTGAGCAATGAAAAGCATAAAACATAGGGAAATTCTAAATAAGTGTGCTATTGATTCATGCATCAAAGAATAACATATTAGGACTCAAGTAGAAAAACTCATGCATATCTGTATTGTTAAGATCATTCAAGGTCAAATCTTGTCATCCCCCATGTGTGTTGTGTGCAAGCCTCCTTTAATTCAAAATTAAGAACTCAAATTAGGACTTAAGAGAGCTTTTCTAGTTTTCCTCTTACTCTAGCTCATGCATCGATCTTAAAAGATCCACACATTTCAAGCAAGTAATATGTCCACTAAGGTGCCTTAATGTTTTCAAGATTTTTCATAGCCGGCTTATACTTGCATTCTTTTACCTAGGGGCACTAGCTTTCACACATTCATTGTAGGGACTCGTACCTAGTCAATTCCTAGGCATCCTTACTGATCAATGTAAAGGTAGCTCTTTTTACCTCCAACCATGCATACGCATTACAAGTTTAACATTTTGAATGTATAAAGATAAGCATTAAAGCTCCTACATTTTTTTGTACACTTTTTTTTTTCAAAGACATAAATACTCTTTTCTTCTTCCTTAGTCTAACATTACAAACCATCATGCATTTCAACTCTCTAACCAGTGGAGCCTTTTGAAGTGACAACCAAATACACTCAACTTAATCCTTTTCTAAATTATAGTTTCTAAATTAAAGTGAGTACATGCTCAAGAATATGGGAGACTTCAAGAGGGACTTAAATAAATCAAACTCAAGAAAATGCTATCTTATTTTCACAATAAGTCATCCATTATGCATATTCAAGTGTCATCATAGCAAATCAACATAAAAAAACACACAATCATGAAACATTCTCATCATCTTTTAACACTCAAATCTTTTGAAAAATTTTCCAAAATTTACTTAATATGCATATAATCATTGAAAACATATTAGCACGCATAGCAGGATAAAATCACACCAAAGTATGAAGCACGCCTCCCACCCCAAACTTAGAACGATACATTGTCCTTAATGCATAAAAAAATAAAGCAAAGAGATACAAGCCTGAGACCATGCGGGAGACCACCAAAAGGCTTGGCGGAATGAGTGATTTGCACCAATTTCCTAAAAAATAATTAGAGGCATATGCGTGGCTTCCTAAAAAAGAAATCAAACAAATTAAAATAAAGGAAAGCAATAAACATGGGTTGCCTTGCAAGAAGCGTTATGTTTAACGTCTTCTAGCTAGACGGGGCTCACAAATCAAATCGGATCCCAAGGTGGCTTCTCCATTCCATGCTTCGAACCACCTTGAATCATAAATTTTCGCCCACACTCGCACTCACAAACATAGTCATTCACATTTAACTTGCTAGTTGTCGATTCATTGTCTATTTCTACATCATCTTTGCTAATATAGTCAAGCAACATCAAAGAATCATCATTTTGAGATTTTGTTAGGCTCCCCACATCATCTTTAACATGCTTCTCCATGACTTTTTCATATTTCATTTTTTGTTTTAGAGCCATGCAAGAAGAACTAGGAGCATTATCACAACTAGAAACATTCTTCATATGATTCTCTAACTTAAAATCATTCATACTATTAGTCTTACCATTCAAAGGAGAACCAACATGCAAAGAGCTATTACTAAAAGAAGGAGAAGATGTTACCATCATGCTCGGCTCATAATGCTCATACTTTTCATCATTCGCTTGCTTAAGGATTTTATAAATGTTGAATGTTACCTCCTCATCATTAAGATAAAATGTAAGCTTTCCATCTTGCACGTCAATGATGGCCCTGCCAGTAGCCAAGAAAGGTCTCCCAAGAATTATGGGAACTCCAACATCTTCCTCCATGTCTAGTATCACAAACTCCCCCGTGAAGATAAACTTGTCCACCTTGACCAATACATCCTCCACAATGTCGTAGGGACGAACAAGCAATCGATCAGCCAATAGCAAGGATATGGTAGTTGGTTGTACCTCTCTACCATCGAGCTTCCTAAACACGGATAAAGACATTACATTAATAGAAACTCCAAGGTCATAAAGGGCTTTCGTAACTGAATTATTACCTAAATAACAATGAATAAACTCACTAATTCTTTCAATTTTTTAGGCAATCTTCTTTGTAGTGTCGCGCTATACTCTTCAGTTAGTGTAACTATTTCATAGTCTCCATACCTCTTCTTCTTAAACAATGCATCCTTCATGAATTTGGCATACTTAGGCATTTGTTCTAATGCCTCTCCAAAAGGAAGGTTAATTTGCAACTTTTTGAATGTCAAAAAATTTAGAAAATTGAGCATCAATCTTTTTCTTTTGAAATCTTTGAGGAAAAGGTAAAGTATTAGGGACAAAAGGAAGAAATTAGAAGTACTTCCTATATTAGTCTTTGATTTTTTCCTTAGGTGAACTCTCTTTTCTTGTTGTAGGTGCATCCTCCATGGTAGCCTCAACCTCTTCTTATGGAGGTTCATCATCATCGATCATTATGTGCTTGTTCAACTCCTTGCCACTTCTAAGGATTATGACATTGCATTCCTCCTTGGAGTTTGATGTTTGCCTTAAATTGCAATACATGCGTTAATATTTAATGAAGTTTTCTTAATTTAACCCAAGTATAAGTACAAATTAGGTTTCTCGGTGAGTTTGAGGTCGAACGCAGGGATTTGTGCAGATTTTAAACTCTCTCTAATTGTGATGGCTTCCTTGTATAAAAATGTTGTGGAGTGTAATGCGTTTAACTATGAAAACTGTAAAATCTAAACTAATGTTTGGTGATAGTGGGGAATGATGGTTACAACAAAGATCAGCAGAAATATATGTAATGGATGGGGAAAAACAGGATTAGAGGGCTATTATTGTCTATTTTCATAAACGCAGAATCAATTATTCCATATTTTCAACTCACAACCTATACCTTTCGATGGATAGATTGCACGTTCATATGTCTATGACGCATATGCGAGTATTGTTAAATCCTAAGGTTGCTTCTATCCAGAAACACTTCTTAGCCTCGCGTTATGATTTCCACGATCACTTACTTTCTTAAGTAGTTGATTATTGCTATTTATCTCGATTAGCTAGACGGAAACAAGCAATAGATTCAAGCACATAAAACAAGATAATATAATTTAGTCATTGTTTCTTAAATAGACAATAACTTTGCTCCAACCTTTAAGAGATTTAGCTACTCACAGTTAATAATAAACAAGCGATAATAGATGTAGGGATGGAAAACATGGGAAATATTTAGATTACTGGAATCGAACAAGTGCCTCAATGAGTATAATTTCTTAACACACTATGAAAACACAAGAAAGTAAAGAAATGAATAGAAAGTATGAAATAGTTGGTGGTTGATTAATCTCTTGAGTCCTCCAATAGTGGATATGTGATATTTTCTATTGTGATATGGATGATTGGAAAGAAGACTGCTCTCTTGAGTTCATTGTCTCCGATTGCCTTTTGGAAAGAATTCTACTATCACTCGAGAAATTCTCAAGGAAAATTCAGCAACCTTCTCAGCCTGCAAATCTGCCCTTTTATAGAGGCTGCATTGTAACATTAGCAGATTCGCGTCATCATCGGCTGATTTCATGCCTTACGTCATTTTCACTTGATTGCGTGATTCATGGCTAAATTTATAAACGCTCACTTTGCCACAGATTAAGCAAATCGATCTCTAGTTGTCTGAGTTCCCAAAATTTACGTCTGATACGTTACTGCTTTGCGTTTTTCAGTCGGACAATGCCAATGTTGAATCATGCGTTCCTGCACTAAATCATGCGTTTTAGAGATAAACTATTTCAGAACATTTATCTTCATGAAATCGGAGATGTAAAATGCAAGGAAGAATTTATTAATGAATCTAACTCAAAACTACCTCATGATTATCCAATTATTTCTCTTTTATTCTAAAAGAAAACTACAAGAACTTGTATTTCTACAAGTTATCAGGTTTTTTCTCTGGAAAACTTGGAAATTTTCCTTTTTGCATCGTGTGGAGGGAGGTGGCAATTTGACTAAGTTGAACCTCCAAGTTTTGAATGGCCTTGCCTTGGCTTTACACGGTGTTTGCTACAGCTTGGACTAAGTTCTCTAACGAGGTAGTCCTTGATCTTGACTCTTTGACAAAGTAAATCATTATATCCTCCAAAATGATGTCTTTGCATTCCTCATTCCACTGAAGCCTTGAGGTGCTTGCAACACATTCTTGTTGTTTGCATATGAAAAATTCTCATAATTCCTCAAGTTGGGATAATAGTAAGTTAGAAATTGTTGTTGGCCTTTGTATTGTCCTCTATCCACATAGTTGGCCATCTCTACCTTACTTGGCTCTTGTTGACTTGCCATGGCTGCAAGGGAAGCTATAGATGGTGGACTTGCTTGGGCTTGGCCTCCTTGAGTCAATTTAGATAAAGCATTAGTAAGAGAGGCCAATTGAGTTTTTAGAGAGCTTACCTCATCCATCTCATATTCTCTAGCGGACTTGATTGAAGATGATCTTTCACAAGACCAATTGTATGATGTGTTGGCCAAGTCCTCAAATATTGTGTTGGCTTCTTGGGCGGTCTTTGAAAATATGGATCCTCCAATGGTGGCATCCAAGATGGACTTGGTGTTGCTTCTTAACCCATTGTAGAACAATTGAATTTGCAATCAATCCAGGTAGCCATGTGACGAAAGAAATTTGTCGCCCAATTTCGTGCCAAATAAATTTTCCTAACTTACCCACTGTAGTAGTGACAAGCCGGGTCGAACACAAGGAACCCTCGAATTTCACAGTTGGCAAGTTTAGAATTCAAGGTAACCAAAAAGGGTTTTGAAAAACAGTTGATTGCAAGAAAAAGTAAATTTCATAAAAAAAAATTGCGCCAAAGTAAAAAGAGTAAAAATTCAATGGAAGAAGCTCTAGCTTGGGTTACACAGAATTTCCTTTGTTCGATGTTCTTATCATTGGTTCGTCATTACTAAATTCATTGAAGCTAGCATCTAATCAATTCAATTGGAAAGGCCAAAATTGAATTGTTCTAGAAGACAAGTTAGATTAAGGAAAATCGATCAAAAACATGCAAAATTTGACTAAACCTAACTGCCTTAAGTTCAAATGAAAATTAGGCAGAACATTCAACTGGATAGACCTAGATTGGATGTTCTATCAATTTAATCCTAGGTTGATTAGAACAATGTGCATCACCATTTAGATTTGCAAGCAAACCTAACCTATTGCTTCCTATGATTAACATACAACAGATTGTCATGAATTGCAATACAACCATAACAATAATCAAAATAAACACCAGCATTATAAATTGATCATAATTCTTGAAAACTCGGAATTAAATCATGCATACACTTTAATTAAGTTCAAAACCTCAAAAGAACATCAATTACAATGGAAAATCTCTAATACTCAAGCTAGAAAAACGTTACTTTAACCAATAATCAACAGGAGAGAATTTAGCCAAAAGTCGACTGGTCGGGCCTTTTTAATCTAGAAACTGAAGATTTTATTTTATAAAAACTGTCGTAGCGGTGCGACGCTGACGCTAATCTGCCGCGTTATAATTTCGGAGCGTCGTGGGCCTACTGCGTTTTGCCAGCGGAACTCCTTGGGAAAAAGCGCCGCAATGCCATGGCTTCAAGGGCATTTTGATCATTTTGGAGTTTTATTTCATGGTTGATGTCGTGGAACTCCGTTTTTGTTCGTTTTAGCTCGATTTTGTTGCTAACACCTCGTCTACCTGTTAAGTGCTCGAGACCTACAAAATATCATAATAGACACATTAAATAGCACTACAATCCTGAGTTAAGCTGAGGAAGATAACACATTTTAGGTTGTATCACCATGTTGTGGGCATCTCCTCAAAAGGTCCTTGTACCATTCCCAAGCCTCATATAATTGCTCATCTTCAAGTTGACCGAACGTGCCAATCTCCGTCCTCAATCTTTGTGACTTTGCTAGTGGGAAGTATTTGTTTAAGAAAGCTTGAGCTAGTGCATCCCATGTGGTTATGCGCTCTGACGGTATAGTCTCAAGCTAATTGTTCACTCGGTCCTGTAAAGAAAAAATAAAAAGTCTTAGTTTGATAGCATCATTAGAAACTCCATTCATCTTTATCACCCCGTATATCTCTAGGAAAGATCGAAGGTGCTTATGAGGATCCTCGGTGGAATGTCCTCGAAAAGAAAGCTCTTGTGCCATTTGGATCAACCTCGGCTTGAGTTCAAAGTTGTTGAAATTAATTGACACATTTGCTATTTCGAGTTGATTTGTCGGGAGACTTGGTTAGAAATAGTCCTGAATCGCCTTTGGTGCTACTGCCTCTGCCATCTCACGGGTTGGATTTATTTGAGTTCTTAGGTTCCTTCGGTAAGTCTTATCAATCTCGGGGTCAAAAGGAAGAAGATTAGAATTATCACGTGGCATCCACCAAAGAACAACCAGCCAATTTTAGAGAAAGAAACATAAAATAAAATACACCTTAGATTAAGTTTTACCAACTCTTTAAATATTAAGTGAAAATACTATCACTTCAATCCCCGGCAACCAAAAAATTGATGCACGATTCTGCAACTGCACGGGTTAAGTTATAATATAAAACGATTTAAGTCCGAGTATCGTATCCATTGAGGATTGAATTGGATAGATTCACTTAGCTATTCAAGAATTGAATTGATTTTATCTAAGGGATGAACCTCGAATTTTGATTTTGGATTTTGAAAACAAGAAAACAAGAGTAAGTGAAACTTCAAGGGATAAGAGTGTTCTAGGGTATTGATGTAATTAATTACTTTATTAAGTCATGCTTTAGGTTTTCATGGAATTATGTGGAAACAATATATTGAAGTCTAGACACCAATATCCAGATTATTTTCTCTCAAAGACAATCCTTTCTTATGCAACCTAATTGATTACTAATTTTTTGAAACCAAGTTAAGAAGCATAGCACTGAGATTAGCCATGATCAACTTTCTCTAATAACCTAGCTATTGTCCTGAAAGATTAGTAGAGATTTAATGCCATAGATTCAATTAAACATACCACTCAATCATACATCTAACCTAAGACTTATTGATGATTATTCAATAAAGAATAAGCACAATAGCATTGGAAAACATATCATTCAACAGAATCCATGAAAAGTACTAAACCATTAACATAAATTCATAATTTAATCATCTAACACCCAAAACAATGAGTTTAGCCACGCCATCAAATCCATATTTGCATATGAGTTCTCAAGCATGAAAGTACAAGGGAAAGAGAAACTTAGGATGAAAAACCCTCTAATTGCTTCCCGGCGTTGAACTTCTTTAATCTCCTCTTGGCTAACATCTCGAGATCTTAAACGACCTTCAACTCTTCCCCACACTTTCACTCTTCGTGATAGCAAACTCACACCTTTTGGGCTCACTAACCTCTCTAATTTAGTGTGCCTTTTTTTGGACTCTATTGGGTTGCTGAGAATCCCTCAATATATAGTAGTGGCTGCCCAAAATATTTTCCAAATTTGCAAAATCTACAAAAAAGGAAAGTTGGCGTCGCTGTGCTCTTGGAGAGCAAAGCGACGCTATCTATCATAAAAGGGGCAACGTAAGGACGCTCTTGGGCAGTGTCGCGATGCAGTCCGTCATCTTTGCTAGATTCCAAACATAGTACTGTAGAGCTATAACGCTCATCGCATAACGCTCCCTTCTTCTCCTAAATTTGAAGCTCTCGGGTTTGGAGTGTAAAGGGCAGCAATGATGCTCTCAGCTACGCTACCCTATTTCTAGGGTTTTTCCAACTTTTCTTCCGTTTTTCGCTCGATTTTGGCTTGGTTTGGTTCTTTTGGCCTTGGACACTTAATTTCTCCTTACTTACATGAAAACCACTAGCAAACACATTAAATCCAATAAAAACATCCCTAAATCAAAGGCAAGAAAAGCACTTTTTAGGTGCTTTTCAATGCCAACTAGTATAAACAGGAGGTATGTCTTAGCATTTGTATCAAGCCAAAAATTAAAAGTGCTCAATAACATTAGTAGGCTCTTTCTCAGTTCTCTCTTCCAAATTTCCTCCAACCTCCAAAATTTATTTCCAACAAGTTATTCACTTTCTTCTTTTGATTTCTTCTCGTTTCTTTGCATTTCTTCCTCATTTTTTCTTCTTCTCAATTCTGTATTAGCGCCTTTCTTCCTACCGATCACATCATATGCTTCTTCATTGTGTCTTCCTATTCTAATAGTAAAAAATTAGTTGTCACAATTGTTTTCTGTGAGTCGCTTGATACTCTTTTCTCCAAGCTTTGTATTGTCGCTTGTGCTTCGTTCTTATTCAAGAGGTTTCTTGCTCAAACACTTTAATCTAATTGCAAAGTTGTTTCTAATTTCTTTTATTTCATCTTATATACATGTTTGAATTAGTTCATATCTTCTTTGTGAATAGGCAGATAGCAAAAAGAAGAGAATTTTGAGAAAAGGATAAACTTCTTCAATGAAAACAAAATTGACAAAAGCAAAAACCACTTCAAAGAAAAAAAAATGATAAAAGGAAAAACATCTTCAGAAAATAAGAAAATTAAGGTATGAAAGATTGTGTTCAACATACTTAGATTATAATCAACATGTTGATAGACTATAATATATTATAAACAATATGTTGATAGGCACTTATATTATTGTTAATTAAAGTATGATGTAATCCTGACAGACATAATCCTGACAGACAATAATAGACACTAGTTAACATGTTGATAGACCCTAATAGACTATGATAAACGTGATATAGACCATTTTATTAATATACTGTGATCAACATGCTAATACCTGATGGACTATGATCAACATGCTATATACCCTTTTGTTCATTTAATCTGATATGTCATACTTTGGTCAATATGCTGACAGATAATACATTCTAATATAATATTATCGATTAAAGTATGATATAATGTTGATAGGCCATAAACACTAATCAACATGTTGATAGATTATGATAGATGTCGACTATGAGATATTTCGATCTTATATTGTTAATTAAATTATGATATAATAATGATAGATAATGATAGACACTAATGAATATACTGATAGGTATTTATAGACTATGATCGACATACTATAGATCCTCTTATTGATATACTTGAATACAATTATTCTGATAGATTTTTTATAGACTATGATAAACATACTATATGTGACATTCTTCATGACCAAAACAAATCTTTGAGAATTAATTACTTTGTATTGTACATTAGATGTAATCCTAAAAATCATGAAAACCTTAGATGATACATGTACTCGAATGTTTAGGGAGGGACCTTTTGGTCACTTCTT
Organism: Citrullus colocynthis; assembly: GCA_031780015.1. NCBI lineage: Eukaryota > Viridiplantae > Streptophyta > Magnoliopsida > Cucurbitales > Cucurbitaceae > Citrullus > Citrullus colocynthis. Next base: position 708,930 of record QLSR01000385.1, on the reverse strand, counting down.
AGATCTCAAAATGGCAAAAGTTCCACACCAATTCTTATCTTATTTGATCAAAAGGCACTATAGTAGTAATAAACCAAATTAGATGTCCTAGCATTTAACTTCATTAATGGACGTGCAATGTAATTTGGTTTAAGAGAATTATCTTTACTAACAAGGTTGAACTATGACGACTTTCCTCTTATTGATCTAGAAGAAAAAGATAGACCTTGTGAGCTTAGGAAAACCATTTTCAAGAATGATAAAACAATAGATAGGAGGGAAAATGAAAGAACCTTCAAATCACGTATTGTGCCCTGGAAACTTTGAGGGTCATGATGACAAACTTATATTTGTTGGAATCCCTTTGAATTCCAAAATATGGTTGTCCTAGTTGTGTGATGCATATATGGTATATTTAAACAAGTTTTCCTACTTTTCAACCCAAGTATAAATTAAATAGGTTTCTCGGTGATTCTGAGGTCGAACACAGGGACTTACTTACTGATTTATAATTCTCAAATAGTAAATGGTTTCTTTATAAAAGAAATTTAAAGAAGTAATACACAAAGTAAAGAAAATATGCTATTAAATGATGGAAGTGGTGGAGTGATTTGTGCATAGCAGTTCATCAACAAAAGAGGTGGTATGTGTTGGGTTTTATGCTCTAAAACTCGTAGATTGTAAATGTAATTATTTCACCGTCATTAAATCATTAATAAAGAGTTATTGATGTGTTACTTCAATAAGCGTTATTGAGTGTTTTTGTTTGTTTTGTCTTAATAACCCTAAATCCAATAAACTAACATCCTAGGTTGTTTTATGAGTCTTGAACTGTATGTGGGGACATACGGAGATCAATGTTCAAGATACAGTCTAAAGGGTCTAACATATAGGGATAAAACTGGGTACCTCATCCTAGTGACACTATGGATACGGTCCACTTTGTATTTGATACAAATGCAATGATCTAACGCATTGTGTAGGTGACATGCGAGTGAGGGTATCCTATATAATGAGTTTGCATAAAACTGGACCACAAAATAGTGATCACTAGACGTAACTCCATTGACTAGTTAGGTTTTTATTTCAATAGAATGACCTAAGCAACTTAGTTATAATCCTTAGTATATTATAAACTCCTATCCACGAGGGATTGTCCTTTGATTTGTATGGGTGAGAGTGGTCGTTAGGAGACTCAATATGCCTACCATAGTGGGGACAAGACTGAGTAGAGAGTTGGGGACATAATTATACAAGATGGAATTCACTCATTCTCATCTTTAGAGTAAGTAGATAAGTATTTCCTTAAGTGGTGTCTCTGAGACTTGAACAAAGGGTCCTATCCTCTCACTAGCCCAAGAAGGGTTTCTGTTTAATGGTTGGACCATAAACAAGTTGTTCATTAGAGGAGCACTAGTACTTAATGATTTAGAAGTAACCCAGGGGTAAAACAGTAATTTGATCCAATTGGTGTTACGAACACTTATAAAGGACTAATTTGCTGTTATTGGTTTATATCCATGGACATAGAAATATATCTACAATGAGAAGAGTGCAGTTGTGGGTCTTTAGTGGGGTGTACCCACAATTAACAAATATTGATTAATATTGTTAATGAGTTTAGCCGATTAATCTCATATCGTAATTGGAACTTCTGATCTGTAGGTCCATTTGGTCCTCTTCCTAGCTCACAGACAAGAGTTCATTAGTCACTCAAGATTAAGATCGAGTTGCACATGATCATCATATGAAATATTAATTTCATCAATTAACGAATTTACAAAGAGCAATTAAATAGTTCACAATTTGATCTTATACAAACTCTTTGTATAGGATACCCCCATTCACATGTCTCCACATGAACGATTTGAATCAAACCATTTGTAACTATTACAAAGTGGGTCCTATCCATAGTGTCACCAAGATAAGGCACCCAACCTTATCCATATACTATAGACCTTTAGGTTATTCCTTCAACATGATCCACTTGTATGTCAACGACATACATGTTCAAGATGTCATGCAATAACCTTAGATTTTTCTGTTAATGGATAAATTAATATTTCATAATTAGTAATTAAATTAATTAACTAATCAATTATGTGACTTTAGGGCACAAATCCTTGGAAAGGGTCTGTTTCAGACAACCAAAGTCCAAAGAGAGTTTCAGCAACCTTCTTTTTGTCTTTGACTTGGCCTATTTATAGAGTTTGCATTGCACTTTGAGATGCTAACGTTTTCTTGCTGACGAGCCATGCAGACGATGCGTATGCTTGATGTCATCTCTGACTAGTAGGTGGTCGATTATAGTGCTGCAATCAGGGTAGAATATCTTCTAAGATCAGGTTGCAGATGTTAGAGATCCCAAAGCATACATCTCAAGATAGTAGGTTCTATGTTTGACAACTTGATGGAAGCATAGATTCAAGTTAGGCGTTTGAGATGTATTTCATCTTAAGAAAATTTATCTTAAGCAAATTGGTCACATAAAATGCAAAGAAGATTTTTATCCATGAATCTAATTTAAGATTGTACATAATACATTAAATTCTCTCCATTATTCTAAGGAAAGACTATAATAACTTGTATTTCTACAAGTTATCACAAAACAAGTCCACAACAAAGTTAACTGGAAGCATGTTAACTTGATTGATAATGAAGAAAAAATTAAAGAATATCCATAGAGACGACTCTTCTTCAACCTATCCTTTGAATACTTTAAAAAGGCTTCATATAGTAATCTATCATCAGTCTACCTCCAAAGATTCCCAATTTGCTTTAGTGATAGCACCATAAATATGTTATCTTGGTGCCTCTAATCTTGCTTGCTTATAAAGTTTAATGTGTTTATATATCTATATTTGTAGGATCTTAAGCATGCATTTCATGCATCCCAAAGCATTGTTGGCTATTCGGGATTAATTTGGAGCAATTAGAAGTAAAATAAAGCATATGATCTTCAAAGAAGGTCAAAATGGCAAATTTTCCCCTAGAGGCTAGTGTCGCAGTGCCTGCTCGACACTCATGCAGCTGTATAACGAAGTAGTTGCACATTGCAAGAGTGTTCTAGCACTCTAGAGATTGACAGATTATGGTGTGCTTAAGAGCGCGGCGACGTTCTAACCTTCTATTTTTTTGTTATAGGTCATTATTCACCACTTCAATCGGCTTCAGTTGATTTTCTTCCCCATTTCCTCTTTTCCACTTGTATTTTTCTTCATATTTGTGAAGGAAATTGAATTCCGGTAGAAGCGTGTGATCGCATTCTTTGATTTCTTGAAAGAATTAAAAAATACAAACAATTAATAAAAGGTTATGCATAGACCTTTGCCTATCCATAATTTAAGCAAAATCTTCTCCTTGAACCAATAGTCTTCTCCTTGTAGTCTTCCTTTTCCAAGAGATCTTCCTTGCTATGACTCTGTCAAGGATCCGGTTTGTGGGAACCACTTCTTGAAAGAATGAGAAGAATTTTCTTAGAACTTTCTAAGAAAAATAGGAAAATTTCTAGAGGGAGAATTTTAGAGTAATCGTAGAGATTATTTTTGTAGAGAGTTGTGTTCTATGAGGGTTTCCAAGTGCCCTATTCATAGAACTCTATGGGTTACTTTTAATCCTATAACCAATCTACAGAGATTTTAAATTAAATATTTAATAATATTTAATGTTAAAAAATATTTATCCAAATAATATCTAATATTAAATGGTTTAAAATATTTAAATCTTATTTAAATATTTATTTTCTGTAGAATCTTTAATTTGAATCTCATTCAAATTAAATAATTAATTATTTGAATCCAATTCAAATTAATTAATTCCCTCTCTATTTATTTATATAGATTTCATCCAAATAAATAATTAATTATTTGAATCATATTCAAGTAAATTAATTCTCCATATTATAAAGTTATAATTTGAATCTTATTCAAATAAAGTTTATAATAAATCAGGTAATTAATTGTATCCAATACAATTAATATTCTTCCTCATAAATTTGAACATTTCAAATTTTTCTTTCAACATAGTTGATCCTTGTTGGTCTGTGGTCAGCTAGCAAAGGGACCTTATGGACCTACAGATTATAAGCTCCAATGATCCAAGATTAATTAATTAAACTCTTTAATTAAATTAACCTTCATTCATTAACTACTGGGCAAGCCGCTATAGACTCATAGTTGAACTCTTATGCATTGTAGGACAAGTTGTGTCCATGGATATAATCAGTATAAGCAAGTCGATCATTCATGAGTTGTTCATAATTACAGCTGGGTCAAATGTTCGTTCTACCTCTGTAATTACCTCTTATCCTTAAGTACCATTAATTTCTTTAGTGAACAATTTGTTTATGATCTAACCATAAACTAAGTCCCTCTCAGGCTAATGAGAGGGTGGGGCGCCTTGTTCAAGATCCGAAATCAGCACTTAAGGGAACTACTCATCTACTTACCCTATTTGAGAATAAGTGAATTACATCTTGTAAAGTTATGCTCTCTGCTCCCCATTTAGCAAAATCCTCAAAATGGTAAGTTATTGAGTAAGCAACTCGTGCCACTCTCACCCATGCAAATCAAAGGATCGACCTCACAGACAGGAGTTCATAAGTCACTCAGGATTAAAATTGAGTCGCACATGATCATCCTATGAAATATTAATCTCATCAATTAACGGATTTGCAAAGAGAGATTAAATACTTCGTGGTTCGGTCTTATACAAACTCTTTATATAGGATACCCCTACTCACATGTCTCCACATGAACGGTTTGGATCAAACCATTTGTAACTATTACAAAGTGGGTCATATCCATATACTATAGACCTTAGATTATTTCTTGAACATGATCCACCAGTATGTCAACGACATACATATTCAAGTCTTCATGCAATAACCTTGGATTTTTCAGTTAATGGATAAATTAATATTGCATAGTCAATAATAAATAATTAAATTAATGAACTAATAAGTTATGAGGCTTTATGGCACAAATCTCAACACTTTGTTCATGTAACTGATAAAGACAATGCCAACTCTTTTCTTCTCCAACACCATTGGAAGGTAAGGTTAATGAGTTTCTAGTTAAAGGGATTGGAACATTGTGATTTTGGGAGTTTTATCTTAATATGATTCATATTCTTGTCTATGAGTTTCTTTTTGGATTTAATTGCTTAATTAATTGTATTTTCTCTTGATTATCTGACAAACTACTTGAGGATTTATGGTTAAATGCTTTAGGATTAACTTTTTCTTCGGATTTATGTCCTAAATTTCGTAGTTCATAAATCAAAAACAAATTTTTGAATAAATAAAAGTATTTTATTTATTATTTGAATAAATAAAATGTTATTTTGCATTTGCATGGCTCAAATTCAATAAATAAAGATCCAAGATTATTTCATGTAACTTGAACATAATGTAGTAGAAATACTAGAGGATCGTGTTCAAGTAATAACCTAAAAGGTATGGGGTATATGTATAAGGTTGGGTGCTTTATCCTAGTAACACTGTGGATACAACTTGCTTTGCAAATGTTACAAGAGTTGTAAGTGTTATACAAATGATTTGATCCAAATTGTTCATGTACTGACATGCAATTGACGGTATCCTATACAATGAGATTGTATAAGACTGGACTGTGAAATTATAATGTATCATTATAATATCGTTAACTGAAGAGATTAATATTTCAAACCATGAGTTTAAGTAACTTAATCTCAATCCTGAGTGAGTTATGAACTTCTGTCCATATGTGTTGTTCTTTGATTTGTATGAGTGCTTTCCGTGTTACCGCAAGTGTACAGGTCAAGTTATAATATAAGAAGATTAAGTTCTGAATATCGTTCCACTGAGGATCCAATTGTGAAGGTTTAAATTACTTAGCTATTCTAGAATTAAATCAATTTTAATTGAGGATTCGACTTTAAGTTGTGATTTAAGAAAAGTTAATAAGAAAGCAAGTAAATTTGGAATACAAGAGTCAAAGAGAGTTCTAGGGTATTGAATCCTTGTTTAATTCATTATGCAACATTCTAGGGTTCATGGATTTTATTGCAATTCATATGCTTAAGTCTAGAAACATAAATTCAGGTTATTTTCTATTAAAAAAAACAAAAAAACAAAAAAACCTTTTCTCATGCAACCTAATTGATTACATGACATAACATCTTGAAACCAATATAAGTTACATGGCATTAGAAGTAGTCTTTAGCAACTTTCATTGTTAACCTAACTATTCGCATGATAGATTAACAACAATTCATTGTTATAGATCCAATTAGACATACAATTATTTCAATCATACATCTAACTTAACATTCAATCATGGCCCATTAACAAGAGTTAAGCACAATAACAATAAAAAGCATATTTATTACAAAAAAAAAAAAACCATGAAAAGTCTACGATATCAACATAACTTCATAACCAATTCATCAATACCCTAAAACTAAATAGTCTAGCCACTCATAGCTTTAGACAACATGTTCAAAACTAATTTCAGCATAGAAAGGGTGTAAAGAAAGGAAAACTCTATCCTTGATCTTCACGTAAGAAACTCGAACGGCACCAAACTCTTTCTCAAACTCTTTTCTCTCTTCCTTGCAGCTAACTTACTCTTTGAGGCTCTGTGAAACCATTCAATTTATAGACTTGGCCGCCTAAATTTCTTTTCAAAATTGTAGATTTTTCAAAAAAGGAAAGTTGGCACCCCGACGTTGTGAGATGGTGTTGTTGCGCTGACCAACATTAAAAGGTGGCGCCGTTGCGTTGTGAGATGGCATCGCGGCGTTGTGCATCATGATTCCTACCCTCATCGCCAAGCCGCAACCACATGCTAGCACTGCTGCACTTGCTTGACTTGTCGCTCTCGGGGAAATGCACCGTGGCAGTGCCGAGCTGGCGACGCAGTGTTGCCCTGTTTTTGAGATTTTGTGATTCTCTTCTCTTTTTCACTTGATTTTGAATTGGTTTGGATTTTTGGCTTTCGATTCTTGTTTTCTTTATATTGACCTAAAAACCACTAATGAAATCTAATAGAAACTCCTTTAATTTAAGAGAATAAAAAGCAGTTTTCAAGGATTTTTCAATAAGCCTACCATTTTGGAAATGATATAGAGTGAGGAGTTGGGAACATAACTACTATGACATCCCAAATGTTTTAGGTAATTTTAATTTAATTATATTGAATTAATTTGGAGATATGTTGAATTATGGAGGTTAGGATTTAATTATTTGAGTGGGATAATTCAATTCAAATTGAAAGTGATGAAAGATTTGGAAGATTGAGATTTAAGGGGGTGTTTGTTTGGGGGTTTTAGGGTGAGTTGAGTTGGGTGGGTAATAAATAGCCACATTTGATAACGAGGTAATTAAAAACGGTGGTTTTGAAAACCACCGATTTTATCCATCCATTTACCCACTGATTTCTCTGTCTGGCACGCTCGACTTTTTGCATTCTCTCTGACCAAAACTAATTTCCCACCTGCCCACCCTAGACGCCTCTCTTTCCAAGGTTTGCATTCGTCTTCTCTCTTCGGATTCCCCGATTCCGAAGTTCCTCCTCCTCCCTTCTCCCTTCTCTCTTCTCTCATCCGATTTGGCTTTTTCGTTTCTCTTCTCCCTTCCCTTTGCTGATTTCTGCTTCCGTTTCTCTCTTCTTTCCTCTTATTTTGCCATTTTTTCTACTCTAGGGTTCAGATCTATGGTCTGCATCTTATTTTTTCCCCTCAGATCTATGATCTCTGGGTTAAATCTATGCTTGATCTCTTATTTGCATGTTAAATCTATGCTATGTGATGCTGATCTATTCTCGAATTCTTATCTATGTGTTCGCTTATCTTATGTTTTTTTATTTTCTATCTTGGTATATACTCTGTGGGTTATAGTTCTTTGTGTTCTTTTCTTCGCATGTTCAAATATCATCCGATGCTTACCTTCTTTTTTAGATTTATGCTTTATCCACGGTATATCTTCTCGGTTTCTTCTCTGCGTGTTTGGTTACTTTAGTTTTTAATTTTCTTTCCCAATCTATGCTCTGTGGGTTACATTTCTTATAGTTCTCTTCTTCGCATGTTCGAATACCCTACGATGGTTACTTCTTTTTTTTTCTTTAAGATTTACGCCTTGTCGACTATATATCTTCTCTGTTTGATTACTATTTTTTTTTCTGATCAATGCTATGTCGGTTAAATTCGTTCTTCATCTATTAATTTTATTTCCCAGATCTATTATCCATGGGTTAAATCTCTTCTCGATCTTTTTTCATGTTTGATTACACTACGATTTTTTAAAAAAAATTATATATGCTCTGTGGTTTGTTGTGGGTTTCAAATCTGTTCTTCACTTTTATTTGCATGTTGGATCTGTGTTTATTTCTTCACCATTCTTTCCCCTTCCTGATCCCCTTCTTGTTTGTCCAACTAATATGAATTTTTTTTTTTCAGATCTCCTCGTGCCGCTTCAATAATAAATCATGTGTTTTCCCTTGCCCTTTTTTTTCTACTTTTCCCACGAATGTTTGGTTTGTAACTAATTCATGGTAGGGGCTAACCATGTTATTGGAGCTTGGTGGGGGAGGGATTAATCAATCTCGACAGGTTTGTTTTCTATCCTCTTTACTTTTGAGGGACCGATGATGACTGTATATCAATTTTTCTTATACTAACCTTTGCCTATAATTTTTAATTGCAAAATATGATTTATATTTGGAATTTGTAAAATGTTTTCCTTATGCATTGTAATCCGATTTTTATTTCAAATTTGGTATTGAATTTAATACAATTTTTTGATTTACATTACATAGTTGTTTTTTCTAGTTCATTACTTTTTTGGTTTTAAATAAATTTTATATGATGATTTGGTTCATTGTTTTAGTTGGATTTCTCCCAATGACCATTTTATTTTTGATATGCTTGTATCTGAGGCCCTCACTTTACAATTCATTTTTCTATCATATTTGCATTTAATTGGGGCTGGATCACTGAATTATCTCTTCTGACGTAATTAAACTTGAGTTGACATTTTATATTAACTTTTGTCATAATTAATGGGGTTAGGTCCACTTAAATGAACCCAACCCTCTCCATCAACCACATCCCCCCCCCGGCCCCCTTTTCTATTTATACAGAACATCCCCTCATATTTTTCATACTTCTCCATTCTCTTCTCTGATTTGAGATTGTGTTGGTGAGTCCTTCTTTCAATTTCTTTGATATTTCGTTTTTTGCATTCTACTTCCAACATCTAATTTTATTTTAAATAATACAAGGGTCTATAAGAAAACAAGGGGTTTCGTACGTAAGGTATGTTTCGCTCTTTAATTTTATAGTTAGTAAAATGCTTTACTAACAGTCTTCTTACTTTTATCAGATAAGACCTCCGGCCTCCTCTATACATTTTTTCTTACACTTTGATCGCAAATTGTGAACCTTAAAAAAAGGTACGTCCGTGTTTGTTATTCGTCATAGTTTACTATACTTTAATTTATTCATATTCGTTACTAACATTTCCTTCGGTTTCTTGTAGGTCCCAAACTAATTAGGCAACCAGTTTGTAATTAGCTTGAGGTTCGTTATTTTGACATTCGGAGTATCTACAATTTTTTTTAAAATAAAATTAGTTGATTATTGATCAATGTATTAGATTACTACTGTTGGGGACGTGGTCCTTTTTGGTTTTTGTTTTTTTTCTTTCATTGTTCTTTTTTTCTGTTTTGGTAATATATTATTTGTTTATGCTATTGTTGGCAAATAATTATTGTTAATCAAGTCTGGATGAAACATGTATTGTTATGTAATTATATATTCAAGTCTTTTCCACCAAACGTTATTGTAAATTTGGTTTCAATATTGTCACCATTGTTTCACAAACTCAATGAAATAGTAAACTCCATCAAATATTAAAGTTATTTTCGAAATCGTACTTGCCGCGGTCGTAACATTTTGATAACTAATGTTTAATTTTTGCAAGATATAAAATTTTGTAAGATATAAATATTCATGCAATCAGTTCACATTTTCAAAATTTGTAAAAAATGCAAGTCCTTTCAACATACATCGTTTTAACAATTTTTTTTCTCTTGTGCAAAGTTGAATTAAGAATTAGGTGTAAAGTTAGAATTAAGCATTAGGTGTGTGACAATACAATTCGTCCATAAGATAATCTACAAGATGGAGCTGGAGAAATTGATCGGTGGAGATAGAGGGAGTTAGAGAGAGCGAGAGGGATAGCGAGAGAGCGAGAAATGTAAAGAGAGAGCGAGAGATAGAGTGAGATAGAGAGAGAATGAGAGATTGAGTGAGATAGAGAGAGTTAGAGAGAGCGAGAGGGATAGCGAGAGAGCGAGAGATGTATAGAGAGAGAGAGAGATTGAGTGAGATAGGGAGAGTTAGAGAGAGAGAGAGATTGAGTGAGATAGAGAGAGTTAGAGAGAGCAAGAGGGATAGCGAGGGAGCGAGAGATGTAGAGAGAGAGCGAGAGATTGAGTGAGATAGAGAGAGTTAGAGAGAGCGATAGGGATAGCGAGAGATGGAGAGAGAGAGTGAAAGATAGAGTGAGATAGAGAGAGTTAGAGCGAGAGAGAGAAAAAAAGACAAAAAAAAAAAAGGGGAATGATGTTACATTTGGATATAGAGAATGGAAAACTAAAAAGAGGAAAATGAAAATAAGAAAAGGAAAAAATGTGCAATGAAAAAATGGAAAAAAAATAACAAAAAAATTTATATGAAACCAATAGATGAAAATACCAAAAAAAAAGAAAAAACTCAAGTATAAATAAAGAAAAAAAATAATGACCCAACAGAAAAAATAGGAAAAAAAAAACGACAAAAAAAAAATATATATATATATAATAAATTGGTTTAAGAAATCTGCACCTCATACCCAAACTCAACCTAACTCAACTCAATCCAACACCCCAAACACAGACTTTCTAACTCAATTCAGCACAACAAACACAGACATTCAAATTCAACTCAACCCAAACACAGACATCCAAATACAGGTAATCTAACTTCCCACACAATCTAACTCCCCTTATAATTATTACCAACCTAACTCAACTCACCTCTGCAAAACAAACACCCCTAAGTGAATCTTGGATTTAATTTTGAGAGGATAATGAATTTAATTAAAATGAAAAGGGAAATCTGATTTTATTGGCGAAATTTGTTTTGTGTGGGATTTAGAATTTAAAAAGGAAAAGAAAATGGGCAAATGTGTGTATGTATATATGCTATTCTCGAGAAGCGTGAGAAGAAAAGAACATAATAAATTTCCTTCTTCCTCATGCATAGCAACTGACCACACTCTCTCTCTGTCTCCCTCCCTCTCTCTCTCTCTCTCTTGTTCTGCAAAAGTTGTCGCCGCCAGTCTGTCAGCCCTGTCGTTCGCTGCATGTAAGTTAGAGTTCTCCCTCGTTGCAGATCGAAGCGCCATCATTTGTCGTCCATCGTCCTCGTCAATCTCCCTCTTCACATTTTCTTCTGCGTTAAGCCTCTTATTGGTCGCAGGCCGCTGCAGGTTGACGTCGTTCGTCAGCTCTTGTCGGGTGTGCCCCTCAGTCGTCTGTTGTGCACAATCGGTCGATGCTGATGCCGTTTGTTTCACCAGAATCATGGATTTTTGCATTCAAGCCATTAACTTTTAGCTCCAATTTTATTAATACCATTTATGTTTTGTAGCTTAGATCGAAGTTTTAGGACGTTAAGAACTGTTTTCCAGAAATTTATAACTGTTTTGAAATAAGCGATAACTAGAACAAAGGTTTGACTTTTGATTTGCTATATTAAGAAAGTTATTTATTTAAATAAAATTTATTTTGTTTTGGTTATTTCTGTTAACGGATTTTGCTTTGTAATTATGCTTGCATGTAGTAATTCCCCTGGTGTTACAACTACATAATATGGAATTCACTCCTTCCCTTTTTAGGGTAGGTAGATAGGTTATTTTCTTAAGTATTAACTTCGGGACTTGAACAATGAGATTAATATCGTTAAGTAGATATATATAATGTCTTATTATAATAACGTTAACCGAAGAGATTAATATTTCAAACAATGAGTTTAAGTAACTAAATCTCAATCCCGAGTGCATTATGAACTTCTGTCCATAGGGTTGCAGGTTGATTTGTATGAGTGAGAGTGACCCCTGTTGCCAGTCCTACCATTTTGGGAACGATATAGAGTGGGGAGCAAGAAACATAACTACTATGACATCCCAAATGTTTTAGGTAATTTTAATTTAAGTATCTTGAATTAATTTGGGGATATGTTGAATTATGGAGGTTAGGATTTAATTATTTGAGTGGGATAATTCAGTTCAAGTTGAAAGTGATGAAAGATTTGAAAGATTGAGATTTAAGTGAATCTTGGATTTAATTTTGAGAGGATAATGAATTTAATTAAGATGAAAAGAGAAATTTGATTTTATTGGCGAAATTTGTTTTGTGTGGGATTTAGAACTTTAAAAGGAAAAGAAAATGAGCAAATGTGTGTGTATATATAAATGTTATTCTTGGGAAGCATGAAAAGAAAAGAAAAATAAATTTCCTTCTTCCTCACGTGTAGCAGCTAAACACTCTCTCTAGCAAAATTTCATTGTCTATTTGCGATAGATCGCGATAGAGACTACTATTTGTGTCATGAAAGATATAGATAGTAGTCTATCGCAGATAAACTGTGTATTTTGCTATTAGTTGTAAATATTTTCAACAGTTTTGTCATTTAAGATAATTTCCCAAATAATTTTTAATTATTGTTATTTATTCCTACGTTTTAGTGCCCTCGTCAAACAACTTGTGTGGGATGTGGGTATTGTGTAATGAGTTTCATGAGAGAGATTTTATATCATTAAGATACTCCTATCAATTCACTTGCGAATCACTGTTCTAACTTTTAACATATTGTGTACTTAGTAATTATGAATTTGTTGTAATATTTGTTATTTATTTGCTTTGATGAAGTTTACTACTAAGAACCCTTTTATCCAAGAAGAACTCGATGAGGTACAAGTTGAGTGGGCTGAGCATGTGTCAAACTACACTTGATCGAATTGTGTGGTGATACAACGTATATTGTTTGGCGTTACTCTAAACTTTTGGTATCCCTTAGACATTTTATGTAGGTTGAAGATAGAGTGACCGAAATTTTGGTACATCTTAGAAATTTATGTAGGTTTGAATCATATTGTGTAGCATTGATTGGTTGTAAGTTGTAGAATATGTTTTTTGATATATTTTGGTAGATCTTAGATATTTTATTTAGGTTTCATTGTGCAACTTTATATTTTGAAACTCAGTTGTGAATTTGACCAATATTGAAATAATATGAGAGATTGTGTTACCTTGAAGTTTGTCTCTGATATGCTGGATATTTGTGTAGAGGAATTAATCCAAATAGAGGTGGATGAAAATTATTAGTCTTTGTAAAAATTTCTATTTATTCATGATTTGGGTTCCATATTTGGTAATATATTTGTTGTAGATTATAGTGGATATGATGTCAGTTATAAACTAATATTGTAGCATACAACAATAACAACTATTAAATATCATCTAAGCAAATCAGCTCTGACGAGATTCAATGTCAGTTCACAAATATCATTTATTACACATACATGTCGGTTACAAACCACTATTCTAACAAATCGTCATCATATATGTATGATGGCATGGGTTTAATATCGGTTACCAACTACCATTGTCTCAAACCACCATGTATATGTATGATGACATGATTTTGATGTCCGTTACCAACTGTCATCATAACCAACCGCCATCGTATATGTATGATGGCATGGGTATGATGTTAGTTTGAAACCGACACCATAAACAAATCGCCATTGTATATATATGATGGCAGACGTTTTGAAGGCGATTACGAATGTCCATCAAAGCCTAACCACTATCGTAACGTACGATGTCATTGGATACAATGGCGGTATATAATCCGCCATCATATGTATATGATGGCAGTTCAGAATTGACATATAAAGCCAAATTGTTGTAGTGCATCCTAGGCCATTGAATGAGTCTTGAATAGTATGTGGAGACATACGGGGATCAATGTTCAAGATACAACCAAAAGAGTCTATAGTATAAGGATAAGGTTGAGTACCTCATCCTAGTGACACTATGGATACGACCCACTTTTGTATTTGATACAAATGCAATAATCCAACGCATTCATACAGGGGACGTGCGAATGGGGGTATCCTATGCAATGAGCTTGCATAAGGTCGGACCTCGAAATAGTAACCGCTAGCTGTAACACCGTTGACTAAGGTTTTTATTTCACTAGGATGACCTACGCAACTTAGTCTCAGTCCTAAGTGGGTTATGGACTTCTGTTCACGAGGAATTATCCTTTGATTTATATAGGTGAGAGTGGTCGGCTCGCCAAGTCAATAAGCCTACCATTTTGGGGACAAAACCGAGTGGAGAGCTGGGAACATAATCACACAAGATGAAATTCACTCATTCTCTACTTTAAGGAAGTAGATAAGTGTTCTCTTAAGTGGTATCTCCAAGTCTTGAACAAAGGACCCTACCCTCTCAATGGCACGAGAGGGGTTTCTGTTTAGTGGTTAGACCATAAACAGGGTTGTTCATTAGAGGAGCACTGAAACTTAAGAGCATAGAGGTAACCCAGGGGTAAAACGATAATTTTGACCCAACTGTTGTTACGAACACTCATGAAGAACTAACTTTTTATTGTTGGTTTATGTCAATGAACACAGAAATATATATGTAGTGAGAGGAGTGCAGCTACGGGTCTATAGTGGAGTATACACACAGTTAACGAATATTAATTGCCTTGGTTAATGAGTTTAGCCAATTAATCTCATATCGTTGGAGCTTCTGATCTGTAGGTCCATTAGGTCCCACTGAGAGCTCGTAAAGGGTATTAAGATAATCATAGTAATTTGAAATGTTCAAATTTACTTACAGAAACAATATAATGTATGGAGAGACAATATAATATAAAGTTATTAACTTTATAGATAAATTTATTTTGAATTTGATTCAAAATTTAATTTATGGGAGAATTAAATATTTGAAAGAGTTCAAATATTAAATTTAATATGCATTTAATTTATATTAAAACTATAGGTTAAAAGTAATGTGTATTAGTTGCACATTAAAACTATAGGTTAGCTGAGAGAAATATAATTGAATGTGATTCAATAATAGGGTTTGTTGCAACGTCATCGCGACGAGGAGCGGCCGACGTCCCTCCCTAAGGGTCCCTTTCGAGGTAAAGGATTTAGAGTCACCACCAACCATTCGGGATGTGATTGGTCACCTATTTTAGAAAGAGAAAAAAAAATTGTCTACTTTTCCAAAGATAGGTTCGGGGGTTGTTGAGTGTAGGGAAGGTATTAGCACCCTACAACACCCGTTTGAAAACATTTTATTCTATTATCCAAAATTTATGAAAAAAAAAGTAAAATGGAAACTAACAAGTTTAATTGACTAATTGAATAACTCCCAGGTAGAGATGTTCCCTTACGGTCAACTTAAGTACCCCAGCCTAAACAGAATTATTAGCTTAGTCAATTATATTTTAAAATATTAATATTTGGTAAACTTTAAAAGAAATGTCTCACCAAACTTTACTATAACTTTAATGATAAAGTATAGTTGAATTTTGTGAGTAACAATGTCTATCCATTTATGTTTGGGTTCTTTTATGTAATATTCTTCTAGAGCAATACCAACTATGTCATGGGATTTATGGAGAATCTCATAAAACGTTTGAAATTCAATTGAAATTTGAAGTTTAAATGAAGCTATAGTTTTATTCCGAAAACTACATGATAATTAATTTGAAGTTCATTTAGGAATCATGACGAGGTTTGAAATTCATTTGTCAATCTAAATTTAATGTGGTAAATTTGAAATACTAGTAATGCATACTAGCAAGGCATTTCAACCATCAAACTAGAACATATTTAATGGTAGGACTCTACATTATTCTATAATAGAAGCATTGATTAAATGTCTTAAAGAGATAGTTTAACTCATAATCATTTAATAGCAATCTCATGTTTGAAAAAAAAAAAAAGAAAAAAAAATCCTCAATTAGAATCTAATGAATTGAGATTGAGAACCGAATAATTAACAATTTAGAACCCAATAATTTATAAAAAACTCACAAAATGAAAAATAAGATAAAACAAGTTTTAAACAAGTTTTTTTCATTATTATTTAATTTTCTTTTTCTTCTCCCCACTTCAACTATTTTTCTCATTTATCAAATTTATGTTCTTACTTTCTTAAGGATGACAATTCCTTTTCTTTTTCTTTCTCCCCTTTCCTTTTCTCTTCTCCTTCTCCTTCTCCTTCTCTTTCTTGTTCAACCTCACAACTTATTTTTTCTTTAACCTCACAACTTCTTTTTTTCTCGCAATTTTTTTCTTCAATCCCACAACCTCTTTTTTTTCCAACCTCACAATTTTTTTCAATCTCACAACTTTTTTTTTTCAACCTCGCAAACTTTCTTCTTCTCCTCCCACTATGTGGTTTTTTTTTTTTTTAATAATTTGTCACTCTAATCTCCTCCTCTTGTTTTTTCATTGAAATCTCCATCAATTTATAGGGAGAGGGGAAGATTTGAAGTTGAGATTATTAGGGAAGATGGAGGAAGAAGAGGGAATGAAGGAAGAAGTTTGTAATGGAGGAAGAAGAGGAAATGAAGGAAGAAGAAAAAATCAAATGGAGGAATAAAGAAAAAAATAATAAGTAAAAAAAATAAATAATAAATAAATGAAATAAAGAAAATAAAAATAAAATGATAAAATAACAAAAAAAATAATAATAAGAAATGAAAAATAATAATAAGAAATGAAAAAAGTAATAATAAAAATAATAAATAAATAATAAAAATAAAAGAAAATAGAAATAAATAAATAAATAAATAACTAAAAATGAAAAAAAAAATAACTCACTAATGTAAACCTAAAGATTAAATAGATAATTAAATAAATAAAAAAAGAAAAAATTAAGTAAATAAAATAAAATGAAAATGTGAGACTAAATACGGTGTCTACAAGGTTAAAATTCAATATATGATGTTTAATTTAATGATTAATTAAGTGGTGAATCAATTAATTATTTAATTTGATTTGATTAAGTTTGATTTAATTAAATTGATTGAATTAAAATTATAGATTGTGTGAGGGATATTTATTTAAATATGATTTAAATAAATCAATCAATTAAATTAGATTTGATTGATTAAATAATAATAACTGATACTTCAATTATACTACGTGGTATTAGTCCAGGATGGTTTTTTTCTCCTCCCTTTTGCGTGAAAGAGAGGAAATAGGTTTCCAAGATAGGTTCTCTCATCTCTCTCAATCACTCCTTGTAGAATTTCCCAAAAACAAATTAGGATCCCACCATCCTACCTCATCTTTCCCAAAGGAGATTCCTAGTGAATCCAAGTAGTGGTGTTCGTCCGCAATATGCAGAGATCGTGAAGAGAAGAAATATTTTCCCAAAAGAGTTGCTGAAAATCCACCTGAGTCACAATGAAAGTATGGTATTTTCTTCTCTTTAATTTTATTATAGATTTAAAATCTTTAATTTTTCATAGCATGCTTAGCCTATGTTTATAGTAGAATGTCTATGTAACATTATTATTATTTGCAAAAATGTATTGGTTTGTTTTGATCTAAATGAAAATATACAGTGTTTGGTTCTCCAAAAATTTTTTGCTGCGTGGGGATTTCACCCTTACAAAACTAACAAGGGTATTTTTTTTAACTTTGTTTTAAATCAAGGGTAGTACAGATACTTTTGAAGATTTAGGGATATTTTTTAAAGAAAGTACAAAATTTAAGGATGTTTTTCCTAAATCTAGCCCATTTTTAAAATACATAAGAATCTAAACCTAAAAGAGTTAAGTCCCAATTAATGGGACGAGTTAAACTTGATTAGAAGTTAGGTCCAAGTTGGATGAGATCTCATAAATGCTACTCGTCGGATAATAACTCACCCTTCCGTTTATGGAAAAAAAATTCTAATGGTTAGACGTAAATTTTAAAATTTAGAAACTTCATCAACATGAACATATAGCTTAATTGCCATGAAAATTTTATATTATTAATTTTGAAATTTGAGATTCAATATCCCCACATCACATCTGGTAAAAAATATATATATATATATAGAAACCCCATTTTCTCTCTCAACCACCAAGAATAATTTGTCCTCTCTATGTTTCTATGTTAGAAAAAAAAAAATTATTAACTTGATTGTGAAGCTTCTTCTCTTCACACTACATAAAACGATATTTTGAGAGATTCGATTCATATGACAATATTACACAAAAAAGATTTCCTTTAATTTTTTTTTTTTTTTTTTTTATGTGGATATGACTATCTAAGATAGAAACACTTCTATGCACACATGTGATAAGGTAACTAATAGCAACAACAAGAGCTAGAGTTAAAAGTCTTCATGAAACATTGCTTTCAACTTCAATGCTTTTTTTTGTATTATTTTGGTTAGAATGCATTTTAGAACTTGCAATCTAGTTTGATCCATTAGATTGTGAATAATTCAAAATCTTGAAAATAGAAACAAAGTTTCTTTTCTTCTTGATCATCGATCACCTTTCGAAGCCAAATCTGTTCAACATTCTTGAGGTCCTTGTTTTTCCTTTGGTTAACGAGGACATTCTTATTAGTGTTGTGGGACTTCACCTTCAAAGAGAGGAGTTTAATGCTTCATGTGGGGTTCACCTTAGCTTTCAAATTAAACATTTAACTCTTCATGAAGATTTTAACTCAAGCTCTTTATCAACTTGCATGCATTAATGGAAATTAAATGGAAACCCAAATTTCTTCCCCCTATTTCCTCTATATAATTGTAATTGAAATGGGAGGATAACCACAGAAAGCCTAACATATAAAGAAGGCAAAAAATAAAAAGAGAGCATGGAAAACCTTATGCTTTATCTCTGTCTCTCTCTTATCACATTCATATCAGTTTCCACATTTCTAGTGCGACCCTCCATAAACCTTCCCCCTAGTCCACCCTTTTCTCTCCCAATTATAGGCCATCTCTATCTCCTAAAACGCCCCATCCATCAAACCCTTCAAAAGCTTTCCAAGAAATACGGCCACGTCTTCTCTCTCCGCTTAGGCTCTCAACTCGTTGTCGTCGTTTCTTCTCCTTCCGCCGTCAAAGAATGCTTCACAGTGAATGATGTCATTCTTGCAAATCGACCGCTGTCCAACATTACCAAGCACTTGACTTACAACAACACGATCTTCTCGGCGTCCCCTTATGGCGACTATTGGCGAGACCTCCGCCGAATTAGCATCATAGAGATTTTCTCAGCCACTCGCCTTAATATGTTTTTGGAGATTAGGAAAGACGAAATCAAACACCTACTTGGTAAGTTGTGTGGCATTTCAAGTGATGGTTTTGCGAGAGTTGAGATGGGATCTATATTTTCTGAGTTGTCGTCTAATATTGTGATGAGAATGGTTATGGGGAAGAGGTTTTATGGAGAGGATGTGATGGATGTAGAACAAGCAAGGGAATTTAGAGATATTGTGAAACAAGTCATGGAAAATTGTGGGACTTACAATTCAAGAAGTTTTATACCCTTGTTTATGAGAAGAGGGTAATAAAACTAGGACAACGAAACGATCAATTTTTGCAAGGGTTGATTGATGAGCATAGGAATCAAAAGGAGGAAGATAGAAATACTATGATTGATCATTTACTTTCCTTGCAAGAATCCCAACTTGATTTAATGAGTGATCAAGTTATCAAAGGTCTTATAATGGTGAGTTGAATCTCTCACTCAAGTATTAAAGTCCAAGTTTATAATCATTTGGGTTTTGTTTGGTAACGATTTCGTTTATAGTTTTCTGTTTTTAAAATTTATGCTTGTCTCTACCAATTTTTTTATTTATAGTTTTCACATTGTTCAACGAACACTTAACTTTCCAGCTAAATTTTGAAAACAAAAACAATTTTTTAGAAACTAACTCTTTTAGTTTTCAAAAATTGACTTGGTTTTTGAAAAATGTAGTAAAAAGTGGATAACAAATATAGAAACTTATGGAAACTTATGGAAAATGTAGTGTTTATAAGTATAGTTGTTAAAAATCAAAAGCAAAAGATCAAATTTACCAAACGAGGGTTTGGTTTTTGAAAAGTGTGGTTGTCTTCTTGCAACTCTTTTACTTTGGTTTTAATCTTTTGTAACTAAAACATTTGTATTTTTAGCTAAATTTGCAAAACAAAAACAATTTAAGAACTAAGGCACTGTATGATGACCATTTGCCTTTTAGTTTTTTTTTGTTTTTGAAAATTAAGCTTACAACTACTCCTTCTACCTATAATTTTCTTGCTTTCTTATTTACTTTATAAACATGTTTCAAAAACCAAACTAGATTTTGAAAACTAAAAAATAGTAAGTCTCATTTTATAGCCATTTAATTTTGAAAATTAAGCTTATAAACCGTACTTTCACCTCAAAATGCTTTATAATATGGTCCACTATCATCCACTGTTTTGAAAACAAACCATGCCAAGTTTCAAGTTTTCTAAACATAAAAAATATGAAATAAAAATATTAAAAAGTGTTGTTTTCAAATATAGAAAAATGAGTCAAACTATTTATAAATATAGAAAAATTTCAGTGATAGACCGCAATAGACCATGATAGACTTTCATCTCTTAGTGATAGAAAAAGCGATAAAAGTCTATCGCGGTTTATCACTGTAAATTTTTCTATATTTGTAAATAATTTGATATTTTTTCTATTTATAATAATTTTCTTAAAAAAAGTTTATTTAGATTGAGTAATAATTCAAATATTTCTTTAAAAAATAAAAAATAAAAATCATATCATGAAAATTGGGAAAAAAAACAAGCATATATTTCAAAATAAAGAACTAAAACGAAATAGTACAGACATGATCATACAGTTTTTGAATACTTTGATTTTTTTTTTTTTTTTTTAAATTGGGCTAGTTTGAATGTGCTCACTAGGATGTTGGAAAACTTTAAAAAAAAAAATGTGTGAAAACATGCATAATCTTTTATTTTATATATATACTTCATATAAACATAATAGAAATTATTTTAAATAACAAAACTGTGAAAATATTTATTGATAATAGCAAAGTATCACAACCTAACTCAGATAGACCGTGATAGATCGCGATAAACTAATATCTATGTCATAGATAGATACAAATAGTAGATAGACAATAAAATTGTGTTATATTTGTAAACATTTTGATTCATTTTTCTATATTTGAAAACAGTTTTATCACAGAACAAAAAACAAAGAAAAAGTTAAAGTAATATTCATAAAAAAATCAAATGGTTATCAAATGAGGTGTAATTTGATCATTCTCTATATAATTTATTTATCTGATGATTGAAGCAGGTAATATTACTTGCAGGCACCGACACAATAGCTGTGACTATGGAATGGGCACTGTCCCATTTGCTCAACAATCCTGATGTGCTAAACAATGCTAGGATTGAGTTGGACTCAATAATTGGACAAGAGCGATTGGTTGATGAATCTGATTTGTCGAAATTGAGTTATTTAGAAGGAGTAATCTATGAAACCTTTCGATTAAACCCAGCAGCTCCTTTACTAGTGCCACATTATGCATCTAAAAATTGTTCAATAGCGGGCTACGAAATCCCCTGTGATACGATCGTCTTGATTAATGCTTGGGCAATACATAGAGATCCAAACATATGGGAAGATGCAACTACATTTAACCCCGAAAGACATAAGAACCCCAAGGTAGATGAGTTATTGTACAAACTAATACCTTTCGGTGTCGGGCGAAGAGCTTGCCCTGGTGTGGGAATGGCTCATCGTGTAGTTGGCTTCGCCTTGACATCATTGATTCAATGCTTTGAATGGAAGAGGGTGAATAATGAACTTGTGGACATGGCCGAGGGCGTTGGGCTCACAATGCCTAGAGCTCAACCATTGCAAGCCATGTGTAAATCCCGACCAATCATGAATAGGGTTCTCATTTAATAGCTGACAATTATGAAACACCATATGTTTAAAACAAAATTAATATGAAAGATGTTAGTTATCTCGCATCACTCAACACAACGTTCTCTTTTTAATTGAATGCGAATTAGAGCAATTTTTTTTTTCTTTTTTTGGCATAGGTAATGAATTGCAATAAAATACTCAAACACAACGAAAAGATTTTAGAGGAGAACAAGAACATACAAAAGAGAGAAAAAAAAAAAAAAAACCAGTATTTAGAAAAGGAAAAAGATCCAATGAAGGAGGTGAAGGTGAACCTACTTGAGGTCCCTCAATAGTAGACCCACGCAAGCTACTGAGAGCAACAAAGAAATACCTAAGACTGCATAACCTGACTAACCACATGGGGAGGACACAACGTAGCTCCATGGACAGATTATGTTTGTGCCAAATATGATAGATAACAACACACATATTGACTCTCTAGACCTTATGCCCCAAATGATTATTTATCTGCACTAAAGTGACATATCCAATTGAGCTTTATATCCCAATGAGCGATCCTATGGGAATTGATACACATAAGCGCACATGTCAAAATATAGTATAGTTTGAAACTAGTGAAGCCGACCATCTTCCTCTTGGAATTCGGTTAATAATTCTTTTATCTACCTATATATCATTCTAATTTTATTTAGGGGACCAACTTGTGATGCAAATTAAACTAACTTAATTCTAAGAAAGCACGTAGATTGATCGAGTAGGAAAAAATTCAACAAAGAGATGTCCTAGGGTATTGATTTCATTAATGGACCTACTAAATTGATTTGCTTAACTCTTGAATCAATTAACACAACATCTAGATCTTGAAGCCTTTATTTGAGTTGCACTTGTCGAAGTCAATGATAGTTTGTAAAAGCAAGCCATTTTGCGGCCTTAGCAGCATAAATCATTGGTGATCCTGTAGCATGTGCAAGGTAAATAATCCCTTAAAACACATTAGAATTGACCGAGTGAGAAGAGCAACCAATCCAACATTAAAGCATCAAAATGTCATGAAAGTTAACACTTGTTGAAAATCTGGTGCAGGATTCGAAGCCCATAGCACTATGGGATATATAGAGCTGAAGAAAAGAGGGGACCACATTATAAAATTCTGAGAACGCCTAGTGTCACGGTCATACTTCTTCAACCGTGCAGCATCACGATTCACGCTCGATCATGGTTAGCCTTAAAGGAAACTCAAGTCTCAATCTACTTTTTACCCATTCTTTTTTAAGCTTCGTTGGACCTTAAGCCAGGTTCCTTAATCCTCAACCGAACTGAACTCATGTGGAACTGATTTCATTCGGCCTACACGTCGCATGTACGTGCGACTTCCCTCCTTTGCGACTCTCTTCATTATCGCGATTCTCAACAACATGACCCCCGTAGTTCTACATCACTTCAAAACCTTGCCGGGATGAGTTTAAACCCTTTATTGGGCCACATAGGCTTATAACAATCTACCGGGACCTTCTGGGATAGTATATTGTTTTTCGAGACAACTCGGGCAAATACCATGTCAATTGGGACTATCGAGTCCCGCAGATACTTTTGGATGTCATCCCAAGTGTTGGGACGACATCAACTTTCTCTCTCCTGCTTAGGTTGGCTTATCAAAAACCATCATAATTACCTCATCGGTATTTTTCCAACTCGGGACTTTCCAGGCATCCATCCATCCAGACATATCTAAGCATGAACCCTCCCATGTCCATGCTAGGTCAATATTGAGCCAAAACGGCATACTAGGTACTATATTGAAACTCCAGCCCATGGGAAAGGGACGCAATGCCGGCAAACCCGTGCCATTCGACACTGTCCTCAAGATCTCATTCCCAATGGAGGACACCCAAGACACTCGTCTTGCAATGCTCGCCCATGTCATGACACACTCGTGTACCACGAGGTAGCTCACTAAGGCCACAGGGCCTAGTGGTGGTGGAGAGTTGACACCATGCCTCCCTTTATAGTACATTTTGAACAATTTCCTCTTTGGCACCCATGCATATGCAAAGTGGCGAGTGGTGACCCGTTAGCATAGAACACATGTCTGAATTCCGATTGACATGAAATTTGACGTGCTTCTATCTTCCATCAGTATGGATTTAACTCTAGAGCTAGTCGTCCAAACTCGCGACGAGACCTCTACTTCCAAGGTCATGGCTCGGGGCCCCACGTGGCCTCCACTGAGCTTGTCACTGACACTGCCGATGGCACCAATGCTTGTCTTCTTGCTTGTTGTTCAACTTGACATGCTTGCCCACTTATCTTGGTGTGTTAGATGATGCATCGTCCTCCTCGGTCACATTATGACACTTATTTTGGCCCTCTGTCATTACCGCGACACTCTTTTGTCACCACTATACTATCTGCACAAGTGGGGTCACAATCTACTATCTCAAAGTTAGATTGTGACACCTAGCACCCGTAAACTGGGAAGATTGTATGCCGCCTGCTCTAATTGTCAAGCGCAATTTTTGGGCTGAATGTCACATGTACACTTGTAGTAGTCCCAAAAAAGATATTTTCAATAGTCTATGAAAAGGAAGAGGCCAAACTTCTGTAGACGTGTGTGGGTGAGAAGTGAACAAAATTAGACCTTTTCGAGGGAATAGAGGAGTTTTTATGATTGAAGAATTTTTGGGGAGGAGAACAACATTCTTCCATTCACAGTGAAGTTACAGCATTAAGGTAGTAGCACACACAGTCTTATTCTCCTAATCTCAGTTTCTTTGGCATTACAAAGGTTTATTAATGTGAATACTGTAGGCTAAAGTTTCTAGCATAAGACTTGACTAGAATCTCTATGTATAATAGTATCATCATTAGTTGAATATTTGTATGAATCTATGTTGCAACTTTTTACTTTAAGAGATTTCATTTAAAATTGTTTATCTTCATTTCGCCAATTGAACATGAACACTAGCATATGAATGTTTGGAAGAAGTAAGCATGTGGAAATACTTAAGGTAACTAAGGTTGGGTCAACTCACTAAGCGATATATAACACCTACAATGTATTATCTCAGTATTTCTAATCTTGCTTGATTATGAAGTTTAATTAATCGAGACGATGTTGGATTTTAACTTCTCCATTGCTATGGGAAGGTAAGATTTTTGGATTTTGTAGTTTAGAGGAATTGGGCTAAACCCAATATATTTCGTGGGAGGATTTTGTGCATAATGTATATATTTCTATCTCTTGAGCATCATGGCATAAGGCTTTTTGGTGTCACTATCAAAAGACCCAACCAAATAATATTTATAATTACCAATCTTTACAATAACTATTACTAAAGCATAGTATTAACAGCAAGACCGGGTCGATCTGTAGGAAAGCACAGAAGATTGGCTCCTTGAAACTCACTTTCAGTTAAAGTTGAAAGTGTAGGCGGGTTTGGTATGGAATAGAAGATAGGAGTTGCATGAAAATAAAATGCTAGGGCGTTATAGCTTAGAGGATTGGAGTGGACCAAAGTAATTTCGATCATTGAAGTATTAAAACTAAATTTTAGGTTTTTATCTATGTCTAGCCCAATTGTTTGGAAACCCATCCAAAGATTCTAATTATCTAATTAGCATATGAACAAATGAATTCATACCATGCATATTTAACTAACCACATTAAGCTTAAGGGATTACGCTAGAATGAATGTTAATTAAATACTCAATATAGTTTCCTCTAGGTCAATAGATCAATATTCTTCGTTCTGCACGACAAATCACAAGCCTATCTAACTTATTGCTTCTATAGATCATCCTACAATTTTATGTCACGTATTGTATGATAATCCTAAGCATTCAATCATACATTTTCAATTAGTTTGTCATACATTCATGAGAAAATACAATAGTGAATTGATAAAGGATGAGAAGAAACTCATAGGCAAGATACAAAAATTACATTAATAATATAATCTCCAAATATCACATTGCTTAAAATCCTCTAAAACTAGAAAACTAGATCTTACCTTCCCATGGAGATGGAAAAGACAAAACTTGACATCCCTCTATAGATTACATGAGAGAAAGTGCAGAAAAATACAAGTGGAGACGTAGAAAATGAAAGAAAATTGGCTAAGGTCGAAGATAGGTTGGAAAATTGATCCTTCCTAAAAAAAACCCTACAATTTCTTTTTAAATCGCGAACTGGCATTGCGACACAATAACCTTTTTCCTCGCGCGCGCGGTCACCCTCCGGTCAAACTTTCTAACATCGCTATCTTCATATTCATCCAACACTTGCCTCTTGGAAAAAACGCAGCGACGACGCCAGGCTAGGGCCACAGCGTGAGGTTGCCTACTAGTCTCCTTATGCATTTGCCACGTTTTGCTTGCTAATTTATTTAAGCTGGAAATGCATCTAAACTGTCCCCGTACCTCACATGCTCAATATCCTACAACTATAAATATTTAAGCACATTAAATATCATAAATTGGCAAGATTAGAGGCACTGAGATAGTACATTTCTAGTGCTATCACATCTCTATCTCTTGTTTTCATCCTTTGGCTTGTATGAATGTATAAGATTGACAACCTAATCATTTAAATATAATCGATAAAAGACTAACTCATAAACCGGTGTGTGTTGATTGCTAAGTAGCACAGGTCATCTTTTGGGTATATAGTCTCTTTTGCGGCGTTTTCGGGTAATGCCATTTAATTGTCTTGAGTAGTTTTGGGATAGACAGTAATCGAATGGGTTAATATTTGAGTATGGTCATTCTTAATTAATCAGCACATAGTTTAATTAGGATGTGAATCTTAATTAATAGTTTAGGACGTTGAATGTGGCATTGCCACTTAAGTTTGCCATGTGTTTAAGATGATTGAGTAGTATCCTAGGATCGAGATTGCATTGGGTAATTCCATTCTTCTTAGCTAAACGTTTTCGCATTTTATCCTTCATATGCACTCTTTTCTCCATTCCACACCAACTCCCCCCCCCCCCCCCC